>PYXC01001975.1:940000-995000 GCA_015244755.2 Tenualosa ilisha | reverse complement strand
TAGTTTGAAGGCATTCATGCCTACCATCAGAACATATAAATTTAAGCCCAGACAGTAGATTTTGGAGGAGCACGAAAAGGTTTTTTTTTTCTGTTACAAAGGTGTTGTACAAGAAGATGCCATGATTGGTCTAGACGTTTGTAATCTCATTGCTGCAGATGAATACCAATAAAACTGTTTTTAGACATATTTCAAAATTCTTTAGGCACTATTGAGGCCATTAGCTGGCAGTGGAGGAACATCACTCCACTATCAACTGGCCACCCACAAGTTTTTTTGCAGATTAACCAATCAGAGTCAAAAGGATAGTCAGAAGAGTAGCTGAAGACCCAAGGACCACTCAGGAAGATTTCCAAGAACAGGAATTCCCAAGACCAGGAATTTCCAGGACCAGGTGAGGAAACAACTGACAATGGGCTTCAGTGTCATCTCTCCTCTAAATCTTGCTTATAGTACCACCTTCCATCCACCTTCTGAGGAAATGACAATGTCACAGCATTTCATGGCTTGTCTAAAAGTTGTATGGGAAACTTTGAAAAAGTTTTTAAATGGAGTATTATGGGGTATGCCCATCTAACTATCACTCTGGCCCCTTTGGTGTTTACTGGAGGAGTCAGAGGTTTCGAAAACATTTTAAAACATCTGTGAACAGCTGGATTAATATGCATTTGCAACAATAAGGTTGCAGATGTCTTGGGAGAACCTTGGTTTCACCACCATTAGAGGTTCTTTGCCACACCTCAGTATTGAAAAACTTTTTTGTGGACCACCTAAATGTACTAACCTGGCTGATGTTATTATGCACAGATGGGAGGCAGAATCACCTTCAAACTACTCATAGTTTATATCAGGTTTCCTGCCTTATCTGGCCTTGTTTTACTTATTTCTAGGCGTGTTCAATACCTTTTCCCCCTGTCATTTAACTTTATTTCTGGGCTTTAAAATTCTGATTTGTTTACATGTGTGGATTGCTTGGGTTAATAACAATGTCTGGTAAAATTTTCATGTCAATAGTCCAATCAGAAAAACCTGTACTAAAAAAAATGTTGACATGTTCAGTACTTCTGCTACTACTTAACTGCTGTATATACTGTATACTGCATATACTATAGGAAAGGGCCTTAAGCGTCATATATGCAACATATACACAAGTGTCAACATGACTTTAACCCCTGACAATCAAAACATTTTCAGACCGAACTTTCCTGTGTTCATCAGTTCACCAGCTGCAACCTGTCAGAAGCATGATTTTCTGATGTTAGAGACTTAATGTGATGAGTTTATGCCATTGTGAATGAAATCCACTTTAGCCTACTACAACTTAGCCTACACAGTTTTGTGTTGCTGCATGTGATCATGAGACTCACACGGCAAAACAGTGGATTTAACTGTGCCGTATGAGGAGAGTTGTCAATGGAGAAAACAGAACTATGGTTCTTTTAGCAACAAGTCCTTGGTCACAGATGAACTGTATACAGCAAGCAAGTTGTAGGCTGAAGATTTGTTGTCTATGTTGGGGAGAGGGCCCACAGGCGGTGATGGTGGTGGGGTGCTTATATGTTTCCTAGTGTCTATGTGTAAACATTCTCTCTCTCTCTCTCTCTCTCTCTCTCTCTCTCTCTCTGTTGCTCATGCTTTCTTTTTACTGTTCATGCTTGCTCCTTTATTGCTCTGTGTTTATGTACCGACTATGACTGTTTCATCGGTTTATTACTATTTGTGTCTACCCTTACCATTACCTATCTTTCACTACTCTCTCTGCAATCCCTGTTAGTATTCTTTGTGTGTGTGTGTGTGTGTGTGTGTGTGTGTGTGTTTGAGAGAGAGAGCGTGTGTGTGAGAGAGAGAGAAAGATGCAGCCCCTCTAATTGTCATGTACACACTCCCTCTGATGAGAATCCATGCCGTGCTGCCTTTAATTTAATTGGGAAAATGCAAAGTGGCAGGAACAGCGGGGAGGAGGAGGTGGGAGAAGGTTGGCTGGTGGAGAAAAGAGAGAGAGTGTGAGACAGACAGAGGAGAGAGAGAGAGAGAGAGAGAGAGAGAGGGGGATAAAAAATGGAACCAATCTCCCCTCAACAGGCAATAAAGCAGCATCACCCCAGTATGAATAATTCAGTGGGCTGATGGATGGGTGGGCAAATAAGAGTGCCATGCAGCTCGGCTTCCAGTTAGGTGTCGTTTCAATGCCACCTCACCGTATCTCACCAAGACCGCACCGCATCATGCCTACTACTTCACGCCACAGCTCTCTCCACTTTGAGGGGGCTAACACACTCAGCATGCTGATGTCTCAACTGCGGGTAGCACCCCATGGAGGAATAACCCTGTCTCCCTGAAGAAAATATATACACAGGTCAAATGAGGCTTTTTTGAGTCTCATAACATCCGTTGTGTGTTCACTGATAACAACAACGCATTAGAATTATGAATGTGTCTGTGAAAAACGGATTGTGTGTTGTCTGCAGCACACAATTCTTGGACACTTCTCAGTGTTTGGCACCTGTGGATAATCTAGAGCAGATACTCTCTGGGAACAGCTAAGACAGCGCTGTCATAAGTTACAACTCAAGGATATTTTCCCAGCTGAAAGTGTGACACTGTTCCTTCGAAAAATTAATTTGAACTTTGAGCTGCATTACTCTCTGCTGCCTCATCAATCTCAATGAGTCATTTCACTGGGCCATATTAAAATTCATTACACTTAATCACAAATAATCTCACTCCAGGAAGGCTCAAGCACCATGTTTCTCTGAGCTCTCATGGCAGCTTGCCTGTGAAAAAGAGCAAGAAAAAAATGCATGTGGAGACTAGTGTTGTTTTCCATAAACATTTCAGACTTGACTGAATATGGATCATTCACATTCAGATTAATCCCCATGTCAATATCTTGCTGTTAAATTTATTTGAACTGTTAAAACCAACTTCAGTCGATAACAACTTGAAGATGATTTATTCATTATCAAATAATGAATACATATTATAATTGCAGATTAACCTTGTACTTCCTGCAAGTAACAAAATCCTCAAAAGCAAACATTAGTGTTGTATAATGAATACTATGAACATTACATTTACATTTTTTTTTAAAAAAAGACAGAGGTAAGATTAGCTAGGTTGCATTATAAATGTAGCATTAAGATTAAAGTGTCTGTACAATGCAATTGCATGTTACTGCTGTCATCCTTAAAAACGATTTACATTTGTTAGAATAAAGTCCATGTACGCATATTTATTGTTATACATTTATTGTTGTTGCTGACATATTGTTAGTGTTGTTATTTTGTGCATATTGTACATTATTTACATGAGAGATTTGCTCAATAATATATCATTGCGTGCGTTAAACAGCTAACAGCTATTCATCCAGTAAATGTTTCCACTGGAGAGCTTCACCACCTCACTGGCTACTGTCTCTCCAGGCCACTGTGGTTGATTGGAGAAGGCATGCTCTCAGTTGCAGCAGATGCAAATGATGTAATGGGTTCTCCATCTCTTGTCTGATTGAGATGAAGAGGCTGCATCTCCAAATACTTGTCTGGGTGTGTGTCTGTTCAGAGCTGAAATACTAACCCTTACTGCTGCCGCTCCTCCTCTCTGCTCCCTTTTCTTTTCCTCATGTGAATTTTTCACAGTTGGAAAACTCTCTAAAACTTTTCTCAGCTCTACACTTTATCGCTGAGATATCTTTACAATTAATCATTAAAATATCCATTTTCAAAAAGTAATTTTGATGTGGAGAAAGAAATCAAACTTCTAACTTCTCATGACACAGTTGAACAGATTCCATTTAATTTAGTTCAGCTCTGAGGTGCTCAATTCATCAAAAAAGAAAAATCAAAAACACATTGCCATGTCTCAAAGACTTCAGTGTTCAGGCCCATGCAACGGCAAAAGATAACTGCTCTGTCTTTTACGGAAATAAACCCTTACCATACTCTTTCATCCATTTTCAGTAAGTAGGGTTTAATTACCTGTTACAGCAGCAGATATGGGGGCTCAAACGCAATTCGTGGTGACATTTTATTGTGATGTTTGCCATGTGATTGGCTGCTTGAATGAGGAGGGCAAAGAACATGCAGAAGAAGAAGAGGAGGAGGAGGAGGAGGATGAAGATTAGGAAGAAGAGGAGGATGATGAAGAAGAGTAGGAAGGCCAAAAGCAGTTAGTCCATCTCCTTCAAACTCTGTCTGTTGAGGGCCTCAAGGGACTGGCCTGCACACCACTACCATTAATCATGAAACAGAAGGAGCCTCTCAAAACGCATTGCACCTAAAAACCACTGCACTTTCTTATTTGCATGGATTATTGGAAATTAGCTGTTGATTAACACGCCAACGATCCAGAGGAGATTCGTTGAGCCTGTGCTCTCAATCACTGCCTGGATTAATTAATGAGAGAACGCTAATTAGTCCAATCACAGCTGGAATTACACGCTGGGTTATCTGAGCAGAGAGAATGTAGTGGAGGATCAGAGGGAGAGAGGAAGATACAGAGAGAGGGGAGAGAGAGATGGACAGAAAAACCAAAGTGAATGAGTGAATGGGAAACATAGGGTGATGAAAGAAATGGGTTTAAAAGGGAAGAGAGAGAGAGAGAGAGAGACTCAAACCATCTGGGATTTTCTCCATAAAACACTGTCTGTAAAAGTAAGTCATAAGCTTCTCTCTCTCTCTCTCTTTCTCTCTCTCTCTCTCTCTCTCTCTCTCTCTTTATCCCCCTCTTTTTCTACCACCTCTCTGCAGTGAGAAGGATCAGTCCTCTGTCATGGCTGCCAGAGGGGAAAATCCAGTAGGATGCTGTGGGCCTCAGATGGTCAGACTTGCCACTCTCACCACAGACCCTGTCCATACCACACACTTCAACCAATCAGAGGGCCTCTCATAATCTCGCAACCTCCTTTATCATCCAATGAATGTGAAGATCCTGAAAGGGAGACGCATCAGGGTCCGGGGAAACTGAGCAATGGAAAGGATCAAAGGGTAGGAGAGGACAAAAGAGCAGAAGAGTAACAGAGGAGAGGGTGATGCAGAGAGAGCTGAATATGGATGAATAGAGATACCGAGAGGAAGAGAAAAAAAAGGCTATACAGCAATACATTTCCTCAACATGCCAATCACACACCTTCATCAATAACATAGCAGCTTTTTATGACCCTCCAGTGAAGTGTGTGTGTGAGGGAGAGTGTGTGCATGCAAGTGAGTCACAGAGAAAAACAAATCGAGACACGGGGAGGCGAAGAGAGTGTGTGTGTATGTGTGTGTGTTTGTTTGTGTGAGCCTGTGAGCAAGTGTGTGTGTGCTCTCTTGTAATGGGATTCCTGCTTGTTAGACTGAGTCCTACCAAAGCCCATCAGGTCAGCTCCAGCACAGTCTTTACTCCTGTACTAACGGCTGATGGATTTATTGTGGTTTTTTTTCATCTTTTCTTTTATTAAATAATCACACCTTAGACTGAAATATTGTAGAGCTGTTTTTATCCAAGCTTTCTGAGTTGGTGTGTCTTTGTAAATGTGGGGGAAATGGGTGGGTGTGGGGAGTACTTTTGCTGAAACACACTTAAAATTCACACAAAAAACCCGCAGTCAAGTAGCAAAGCCCACATTAGTCTATGGCAGAGAATTTGGGGCTGATCATGAATAGGTGCTTGAGTTGTATAAGTGCATTAGCTTGGGATTGGTTGGAGTTTTGAAAACCTTCCCTTGAATTTACAGCCTTCTGTGTTCAGATTTTTTTTTATTGCAATTGGAACTACAGTGGGGGACACAACCTAGTAAACTGCAGGCCACCTGAGAACTTGCTGTTGTACTAACGTGAGGTTAGAGTTTGGTAAGGTAATGTTTCACCTAGATACGATAAGATATTGTCCGCTAGCGGCATCACCAGAAAATTTGGGCCCTCATGACAGAACATAATATTGGGCCCCCTGATGATAATATTACAGTTTTTTTTCAGTTGCTGACAAGTATTATCCTATACTTAAAACACTTGTTCGAAACTCTTAACACAGCAAAACACCTACGTCACACATTTAGCCAAACAGTTAGTTTTCTTATCAAAAACACCTTTTGTTATTAAAACACAGGCAGTCTGGCTCAAAATCTAATAATTCTACCAAACACTTGTATGTGCCTTCTTTACACAGTGAGCATGTAGTCAGTCAGAGTATACTGACTTTCAAAATGTTAACAAGTGATGCAGTTTCTGAGACTACATTCATTTTCATGTATTTTAAATCCACAACTTTGCAGACTACACTGACTTCAAAACCCCAGTTCCATTTACTTTATAGTAATGACCAATTATATTTGTGTGTTTACAGCGATGCATGTAATTTCTAAAATGAGTCAGTCATATTGAATGTTCCATAGAAATTCTTCCAAAATTGTTGGAGATGCACAGACCTACAGTTATTCCCAACTGCTAACATGCTTCTACCCAATCTGTAATCACTGTTTTTCAAAACTCCAAATAGCCTACAACAAAACATCAGTCTATCCAATTGCAATTAAAATTGGAAATGTTTTTTATTATTATATTATTATTATATTATTATATTTTTCCTTTTCTGTTTTTTTTTTAATTATCTGTTCAGTGTTAATTCACGAGTGTGCTGCTGTCGTTGCTGACCTAAGGGTTTTGTACTGCATTTAAGGTTTTGGATTAGATTAGATTAGATTTCCATTTCTGGCACGCTGTGTGTAAGCGTTTGGAAATAAGACACAAAAGATACATAATTTTGGTGTTGGAGTGATCCTGTATGTAATGAAAATATAAACATTATAGAAATGCATTCACTGACTGCATATACTGTGAAAAGAGCAAGAAATGTGTCATCTGTATGGAACAGGCCGATGGTACGCAAATTGTATTTACAGTTTTGAAAATGAGGCTGATTGACTGACAAACGATTGTTAGTGACTGAAAAAAAACTGTAAAGTGTTGTCTGGGGTCCCCAGTCAGTGTCAGGTCCTTAGAATCTTCCTAACTTCCTCCCTGGTGCTGTCCCTGCTGTCCCCTGCTCCAGTTATTTCAGAATTATCTTCAAATGTTACAGGTTAGGAATTTACAAATTACCCAGAATCCCTAAATGCAAGTTCTGGTTCAACTTTAAGTACTCTAAATAGAGTATAACGCAGCGTAAATATTTGTGACAAAAATAAATAAATAAAAATAAAAATAAATAATAATAATAAATGGTCCTTTCACAGACCCTGCATCATTCTGGCTGAATGGCTCAGGCCATCCTTTACAAATCCTAGCCTAAATAAGCATGCATTAGCATGACATGTGGTCCTCGTGTCATCTAACATTTGTCAACTATCAACTACATCAGGGCCAGTCTCCCCCTGGAGCAACTTAGGGTTAACTACCTTGCTCAAGGGCACAACAAATTCAGACCCACATTTTCCAGGCCACGAGCATACTAGCCAGGGTCCTTAACCACTCCGCCACCACTGTCCCTGTCTTCATCTTCATCTCCATAGCCGTCTTCTTCTATGGGCGCACTCTTATCCTCAGTCTTCCTCATCCCCTCACTGCTATGGCAACTCATTTATATTTCTGTTGAAGACACATGAACTCAGTGATTGCCAGGTACAGTAATCAGGTTTGATAGGCGAGTTACAGTACAGGCCAGTGTGTCTTTACACCTGAAACAGCGTTGGCTTGGCTCAGCTGGGTCATGAGTGTGATATTATGAAACAGCAAAGTGATTTTAGTTGTCAAAACATGGATTAAGGTGTTTGCTTTTAGAATTAAAGTTTTCACCAGCTGTGTTTTAAGCGATGCCAAAACACAACACAACACCTGCTGTCTGTTTGGCTTTACAGTCACTTGCTTTTGCATTGACAGTCTTCTGGTTACTCACGTTACTTCAAAAACTCAACTGCAACAAAGTTCTGGAAAACCTGTTATACTTTTACAGATTCACACACACCCAGGGAAGTAAAAGTATCAGTGAAAGGCCAAAATGTCCTCTATGTTCTCAGCGCCTGCAGACATGTTTTTTTTCCCCCCTCTTCCTTTTATTTTGGAGTTCTGGTTCCTTGCTGTTACGTTGGGCGGGTGAAGGGGGTATTTTTAGCGGGCGGCTGCCTGTGCCCGTGGCTGTCCATGGCATTCATTATTGATACCCTGGATGAGTTGAGCACGGCGCCGCGCTGTGGCAGGGTGGCACCGTGTCCCCACCTCCCCACCTCACCGCCTCCCCGCCTCCATAGTGGCGGCCCATTTTACTGCTCCTGCCCTAGTTGCTGCTATTCCCAAGGGCAGGGAGAGAGTCGGAGTTTAGGGGATTTCAACTATATATAGTGGAGAAGCTCCTAGTGCTTGGAAGACCCAAAGTCTGGAGGTGTGTGTATGAGTGTGTGTGTGAGTTTGTGTGTGTGTGTGTGTGTGTGTATGTGTGTGTGTGTGTGTGTCTGTATATGTGTTTACCCTCAGAGATGTTTTCTCTGTATGTATTTAACCTAGTGTTGCTTAGCTGTGGCTTTACTCCCACTCTCTCCCTCTTGTGTGCACAGGCGCACGCACACACACACACACACACACACACACACATATATATAGAGAGAGAGAGAGAGAGAAAGAAAAAGAGAGAGAGAGAGAGTCCAGAGAGAGAGAGAGAGTCCAGAGAGTGGTTACTTATGGCAGAAAGCAGAGCACAGTCTGTGAGGTCTGTATATGAGTGCCATTGTGAAGAAGCTAGTGTGATTTGGTAGTGAATGGATTAGCACTACATTTGAGAAAAATAAGTAAATACTTTAACAGGGGGATAAAACTAAATGAGAAAAATTAAAACTGAAAAGTGAATCCTTTTGAATGTAAATGGCTCAGTAGGACAATATACTGTGTGTGCAGCTCGTAGGCCACTTGCCTAGTAGACACATCCCTCACAGCTCTCTTCCACCCTTCATGTGTGTGTATGTGTGTGTGTGCACTGGGTCTGAGATGAGTTGCAGTCATTGGTGTGTATGGCTGTGTGTTAGGAGCTTATGAGAGGGGAAGAGTAGCCTCCACACTGACGCTGGGAGAGAGGCCTTGGGCTGTTCAAGTAAGGCGCCCACACAGCCCACCCAGCCCACCCAACACCCCCCAACCTCCCTTCCTGCCACGTCAATCGACCTCCACTGCAGCAAACAGCTACTTCTCATTTTCAAGTGTAATATTATGTGATAGAGGTGTCATGTTCCCCCAGTTAAGTGTCAGTTCTTGGGAAAGGTGTGTGAATTTATGCAGCAAAAAAAATACTTTTTTTTTAATGCATCTCCTTCTCGGCCTCGCACTAACACATGGCGGAAGGCTCTGTGTTGATGAAAAATGCTTGAAGATGACCTTACTCCTCTTTTCATGAGACAGGTAATCGCTAACGTTATTCCAGTCGTGAACTTGAACACTAAATTGAATAGGGTGGCCACAAACACAGTGCATGACTTCCCTTCCTTTTTGTTGCAACATATTTCAGCTTTTGTAATGGGCTTGGCCCGTGAGGACCCCATAAACTATGGGAGGGGAGGAAAAATTCCTATTCAATTTAGAAGAGGTCACCTGAATGGAACTGGCTCATGGCTCAGAAACTCGTTCCTTTGAGTCAGCTCATTTTGGGAGAGATTAATGGGAGTTGGTTCCCTATTGCTCGGGTTCCAGTCAGAGTCACAGTACCGCTCACTCTCTCCGCGCGCACTTAGTCATTCTCACGCCGGCTGACACCACGTCTGATTGCTCCCATTGTTTTGACAAATAGAGAAGTTGCAGTGGTTTCTGGGAATTCGTGAGCCAGGCGTGAGGCGTTGGAGAGAATGTGCCTGTGCTGCAGAGCCACTGCGGGAAGAAAAGGTTTTAGGAGGGGTTTCCAGCAAAGTATGCACACACACACACACACACACACACACACACACACACACACATTACTCAATCAAAAAAGTATAGATACCTCTCTTTTTTCAATATTTGTTTCCCTTTTAATGACATTGTTTCAGATGGCTTCTTTGCAGAGACCATATATATATATATATATATATATATATATATAATATATATATATATACATATATATATACATATATATGATGTCACTGATAATCAGTGTTATTATGACAAAATGACAATATGCTTTGTAAAGTGTTTATGTTGATATTTAATCGATATTTTATCTTGTCTAATTGACTAAATCTGAGATCAGAGAGTTTTCTAGATGTAATGCTCATATGTTTCCAAAGTGTGTCTGATCTTTCTTCAGGGATAGCTCAACATGGCTTTCCCTTCTACCCTTCCATCTCTTCAGCCTCCAGAAAGGGAGTCACTCATCTGAAGAACCGGAGGGTTCTACTTTAGTCGGTAGTAAAAGAAATAGAAAGTCAGCTTTTAGGCCTTCTAAAAATGGCTCATTGCTGCATACACTGGATGTTTTGATATTCCATCTCATCACTGATTCCCAGTGTTCCAGAATCCGGTCAGTACAATAGCTCTCCATGGATATTTTTTTTTCCAAATATTAGTTTTTAGTAGGGAGATTTATCAAGCTCATTTAGCCCTCCAAGTGCCAGTCTGCAAACCAAAAGAGCCAAGAGCGCTTACGTATTACATGTATTACAGTAAGTGTCTAAACTCTCTGACTAAAGTCTGCCGAAACAGCTGGGGTTTGGTGCAGAGGAGGCATCTTGCTTTGCCAGAGTTTGCTTTCGTGGGGAGCTCTGGAGCGTATCTCCCTGAAACAGCAGCAGTGGCAGCGGCGGTGGTGCATGTGGAGGCTGGGCGCTAAGGAGCCGTGTGGGGGACAAGCGCCTGCAGCGTCAGCCTCTTAGAAAGCCCAACACGACCTGGGATCTTGTTTCCTGTCTCAGTTGCTAACTGCTTCAGAGACCTGGAGCTTTGCTCCCCCCACCCCCCCCATCTCTTCCATTCACTCCATCTCTCTCCTCCTGTTCTTCCCCGAAAGACCTGATAGATTCAGCAAAACTGCCCGAATGCCTGAATCAATATCAGTCGTCTCCGGATAGCAGGCTGAGGGCATAGACGCCACTCAAGCAAAGATTTGGAGACATCAAGAGAGGGGTGAAGTTCAAGTAAGTGTGTGTGTTTGTGTGTGAGTGAACGTGTGTGTGTGTGTATGTGTGTGTGTGTGTGTGTGTGTGTGTGTGTGTGTGTGTGTGTATGTGTGACATCTGCTTTGTGGGAAGTATACTGAGTGGGTACTTTAGTGTGTGTGTATGTGTGTGTGTGTGTGTTTGTAGGAGGCTTCAGATCATTCAGTGTCTGAGCTTCCCACACTAATCACTAACCCATGCTGAAAGAAGACACTTGTAGAACATGTTCATACACGAAGCTGCAGGTTTACATTAGAAAATCTATACATGTTGAAATGTAGAGTTGACAACATTTATTGTTTGGATTTGTGATAAGATAGTGTGATGAACAGTACAGTACATGACAGTTAATGGATTACTCCACATACAGTACATAATTCTAAAGCATCTCATTACAGCATGGAAAACATGTTCTATTATTAAAATAGTCACATTCTTATTCTATTACTATTAATATTCTATTATTGATCTGCCAATAGAAAGTGCCAACTCGCTGATATTGTTCAAGGAAGTGTTGGATTTATCCATAGGCCAATATATATATTTCAATTTGATAGTTGGGATACGAGCATGGCCATGAAATTAATTTAGCCTTGGGGGAGGGAGGGTGGATGTAAGACATGTGTCAGTCAGTGGGTGAAGGGGAATAAACACCAGTCATTGTCCTTGTTCCACATAATAACAGCTGACACCATGTCCGGACAGTAAGAGAGCATTTGTATAGCACTGAATACTGTCCACAATGAATCCATTAGATGTGTACTGTAGTTGCATCATGTTCCTTCTCATTCTGTGGTCTCTCTCTCTCTCTCTGTCTCTTATCCAGTACATCTTTCCAAGCCAAGTGACCAGAGGAAAGAGGCACGGGGCTTGCAGTTCTAGTCCTGCTCAGAAACAGCACACCAAATCGAGTACAGCAGTGCATCACTCACAATGAGCTGGGACATTTCAATTGAACACAAAGCAATTACATTCATTTTGCACAAATAATCACCTTTATTGAATGAAATACTGTGTCTTCCTGCTCTGAGACGATGTCTATCTATCTATCTATTTATGTATGTATATATATAATATATATATATAATTTAATTTCTCTACATTGTGTTACACTATTGCACTTTCAACTTAAAACAGTGCAGATTCCATGTTAGCAATACGCACTACTTGTTAGTTCATTGTGTTGTAGCTTGAATGTTATCCTCTTTTGTAAGTCGCTTTGGATAAAAGCGCCTGCTAAATGCCTAAATGTAAATGTAAATGTAAATGTAAATATATATATATATAGCTTGAGTAACAGTTTAAGGGACACAAACAGTTCACTCTGGGCCACATTCAGTTCTGACCCAGGCCAGTCCAACTTATACGGCTGGTTAGTGATGCAAATCAGGCGTACATGCCAATGACAGCAGTAGAGGAAAATATCCAGGGCCAGGGTCTACAATGGACAGCATCATTATTTAAGAAAAATAACACGAGCAGCAGTTGGGTTGTTGTGGATATACACAGGGCTGTGGTCCAGCTGCAAGCACAATGCTGAAGGCTTGATAGCTGCAAATATGGTCCTATGGAATGCTTCACACAAACTGGATTGGTCGAAGGTGGTCTAATTGATCTTTAGAAAAGAGAAGAAGATGGTTTAATGTAAGATAAACTAAAGAGCCTGTTATGGCTCTCAAAGGCAAGAACTCCATTTACATAGAGTGTCCGTTCCACACAGTTTTGGCCTTAAACATAAATACTTACAGAACTACAGCACTGACCACATTGCACATAGCTGGACTGATCAACAGTGTCCACTGAAACATGTAAAAGGTTTGATAACATCTCAATTATTCATTAGAATTAGCATCTAAAATCTGTGGCCCTTGGTGACGCTGGGCAGGTTGGCTCCACACAGGCCTGCCCTTGTAATTGCTTTTGCTTATTGCCTCTTGGCAGCGCAGTGGTGCCTGGCAAACGTGAAATATTATCATGGGTGATAATGCATCTCCACCTAATTCAAAGTTATGACAGTTGAAATGGAGTTTTGTGGTGGCGTTGGCGATGGTGGATGGCTCGCTCCGTTGGATTCCTCCTCTTCCTCTAACCCCCCTGATGTTCAGAGGTGGCCATTGTGGCTCTAATGGTGTTTCCGTTTAGCGCGTCCTGACCTTCAGAGGCTGGCTCCCTGATAATGAGATTTGGGGAAACTATGACCTCCCGAGATGAGTGATGGCTCAGACCTATCCGTTCATGCCAGCGATGGGATTAATGTGACGGTGGCAACTTGGGCGCTGGCTGCTGTGAAAACTAATTAGGGACTGGTAATTGCTTTATTTGTCTTGATGCTATTGTGCACGTAATAGGTGTAGCAAATGCATATTGGAAAAGATGCCTCACACAAAGCCTCATTTTCTCCTCATTACGCCAGGACTGCTATCTGCACTGGCGCTCATGGGGGTGTGCTCCCCAGCGGCAAATTGTGTGTCAGACAACAAACTCCAAACAAATACAACTTGATGTTGTCATGTGACACACCCTGCCGCTCACCCACAACCACCCCCCCAACCCCCCTCCCCAAACACACACACACACACAGTCACAATAACAAATAATGTTCAGGTAGAAGTTGCCATATAAGAAAAAAAATGTTATTTTAATTTCAACAGGGTTAATCTGATATCGTGAAAATCAGCATCTCGTGCACTGCACTGCGACAGCCTTCATCGCTTGTCTGTAACATGCTTCGGTACTAGCCTTTTTGAATTTGACACAATATGTTTAAACTCAACTGGCAAGCTAGTAATGTTTGAAAAAAAATAAACCCTACAATTTAAATGCCTATGTACAGTGGTGCATAAAATGACAAGTTAAATTTTGTCTCAGTAAAGAAGTCCAGGCACATATGGGTGGTGCTGTGAGGTGTTTGAGCTGTGAGGTCATACTGTTGAAGTTTCCCTTGAAACTCAAGAACATGTTGGTCAAACTGGGCGACCCTTCAAACTTCCAAAAATCGTCAGTTGTGCATTCAGCTCTGCAGCTCTGCATTCAATTACCTCTGTCTGGACTTCTCTCTTGGAGAAGCTCTCGGAGCCTTTATGATGTGGTAGGGGAAACTGGCTTGTTTGCAGGTGGACAGAGACATGCTGGTTGTGTTGGTGTGGGTAATTTCATACAAATGTATTCCTGTTTCCATTGGTACAGTACACAAAACAGGACAGCACCATGTCTCTCAGAAGTTGCTGACATTGTCTCTCTCAAGGTCCAGGATGTATATGTGTGTGCATCAGGGTTTCTGTGTGTGTGTGTGTGAGAGAGAGAGAGAAAAAGAGACTGTGAGTGTGTGTGAGCATGTCCACTATTCACGTACATATACTGCTTTCTCTTCAGCTTTTTCTCCTTCTCTTTTGAAACCTGTTCCTCGTAATGAGGAGAGTGTGGTCGGATATCTCAGAGCAAAGATATCAATTTGCTCTTGGCTAAATCCCAGCACCAGGGCCCAGCATGGGTGGTCCAGACCCAGTGTGGGCATATAGCCGTGTCGAACCTCACCCAAGCCACGCTGGTTCTTCTTAAATCTGAGATGGCCCTAAGCCACACTAGTTCTGCTTCAGGCCAGCCCTGTGGCTGTCAGCACAGATGTTTGAGCATGCTCAGTGAGTGCACATGTATGTGTGGCATTACTGTAAGGCAGGGACACTGAGAGGCTTGGCGCTACAACCACCACAGCGGCTCACAAAGTAAGACTCTTCCTTCACCTAAAACCCAAGCCACCGTCTTCCTGCATTCTGGCAGCGTTAATGGAGACCAGGAGGGGAGAACTGGCTGACACTTGAGGAGACTGATCTATGATATTCAGATGTGTGAACCCAATATTAAATGTTGACTCATAACCACATGACTCACACAGTGTTCTCTCCTAAAATTGTAAAAGACACATTGATGAAAAATATAAAGGGTCATATACATGGAAATATCTGTAGTCTAATTCTGTAGTTGTTTTCAACCCAAATCTGTCATTTGTGGATGAAAAATTAGCTTATGGTTCGAGAAGAACCCTGACTAAAGGCAAGTAGATGCTGACGTGCATATGCAGCCCGTGGACTAAATTAGAGCATGCGTTTCAAATAAACATGACATGAGTAGGCAGCATGGCCCTGGCATTTAAAGACTAAAAAATCTGATTGTTGAGAGAGCTGCTAATCAACTGTGAAATTTAAACCACAACGGCTCGCCGTGGGAGATCCGAATGGACAGATCAATGTCTCATATTTTCCAACCTCTTGACATTCTCTCTCTTTCACTCCCTCTCTCACATATTCCAGCCAGCGCAGTGTCAAAACAAAACAACAAAAGTTTTGTTATTGTTGGCCTCTTCTGAAGAGCAAACAATGTTATTTTATTAGCACCTGAGTGAGTTGTTTGTGTGTTCCATTTATTTGTTTGTCAACAATGCACTCACTGGCTGAAAATGATTATGGAGTGAGGTTCTCCGAATGGCAATTCGGAGACAAACAGGAAATAAAACAATCGGTTTGGCAAGCCCATTAAGAAACACTTTTATAATGAAGAAAAGGTGGTTCAGACATTTAGGCCTGCAAGAAATCAGAAGCCAAACTTAATGGCTGAGAGTCTTTAGGTACGGTATAGGCAGATTTGAATGGGTGTTTTAGTTGTGTTTATACATGGTAATGAAAATGTCATGTGAACCAGAGGGGTATATTTTCAACCACATAGATGTATGTTATGGTGTAGTCATAGATAATAGTGAATATTAGAGAGTTCAACATGCCCTGTATGAGCTCCACCTCAGCAGTCCAGCAGGAAAATGACTCTTATTATCTGTGTTTAGGTGCTGCCTTTCTACTCACCATAATGGTGCTGTCTTCAAAGCTCAGGTTCAAAGGACTTACACATGTTCATGACCTTAAATAGAAGCAATTTTCCCTAGAGAGTTGAATAGCAGTTGTGAGGAGAGTTCTTTGTCCCCTTATTTCTCAATTCTGCTCAAGTCTCTGATGTGAAATAATGACAGCGTGATTATAGCCATAATTTTCAAACACCATTATCTCATCTCCCTGAGCTTGCCTGTGAATTCTTCACATAGAGAGATTATTAGTTAGGATGATCTCAAGGGCCAAGAGGTCTATTTTGTCCTCCTGTTTTCCTCAGTTGCTATGGTGCATTTTTCAGATAATAGAATAGAACTGAAATTCTTAAAACTAGTAGTTCAACCTCCACATTACATTGTCACTTGTTCACATTGTAAAAGCAAGTTCTCAAAAAGCACGTACTTTGAACAAAGTGTCTGGTTGTCTGGTCTGTCAATATGGATTATACAAATTGTCGATTAAGCAGACCTTCCTCCCTAAACCTTTAACCATTAGTTCAAAATAGCTGTTTTGAGAAATGCACTTAGTGTTGTGCAGACTTGCTAATTTGAGAAAAGCATCCAAGAAAAGGGTAGTTAGCCTAGGAACAGATCAATCAATCAAGATGTAGGGCCTGGAAACAAGTGAGGCATCAGCCAGCATTAGATTTTCAGTTAAACTGAAACATTTTCAACTTTTCAACAACTTTTGTCAAATCTCTTAGGAAGTGCAGCAAATGCGTCATTCATGTAAAAACTTCAAATCATATAATTGCAGTTGTTTAGTAAATTGAAAGAAAAATACATATCCACAGTAATGCAGATGCAGAAAAGACAACCCCTAGTAATGCAGATGCCCTTATTAGTTAAGCCCACTCTAGTTGTGATTGGCTCCCAGAAATTGGGCATAGCCCAAAATGGCCATGTGGCCAGATGGACCTGCACAGCAAATTTAGATTTAGAGGTGCATCTGTATTTTTACCCAGGCTATGAGCTTTAGTAGATCAATAGCAGGAGGTATATCTGTCTTCTGTCATGAAATGTCTGTCTTCATACTTGTCTGTCTTCTCCTGACTCTGTGTTTCCTTCTCTCTGTCTGTCGGCCTCTCTCTCTCTCTCTCTCTCTCTCTCTTTTTTGCTCTCTTTCTCTCTCTCTGCGTGTCTGTCTCTCTCTCTCTCTCTCTCTCTCTCTCTCTCTCTTTCCCCTGTGTCTTTGGGTGTCCCATGTGGGTGAGGCGTGATGAATTCAGATCAGCCCTAAACTGATTCTCTGCGCTTCTGCTCGGTGCCTAAATCTGTTTACCTCAACGTCAGTCACCCTCGGAGAGCTCTGCCTGTGCCTCTGATGTTTATCTGTGGCATGCCTGCATCATGCTACACATGGGAAAAATGCGCCCGCAGTGTGCCATGGGCGGGCACACAAGAAAAAAAAAAAAATAAGCATGCCCATGTGGTGCCATGAATGTGCAATAGAAACATACTAACACTGTTTTGCAAACATATTCAAGGAATATGCCCACGTTGTGCCATGGTCACAAGAGAGATTCCAGGAGTTGGCTGTGGTAATTTGGAATGTCATTTACTTTTAAATGAATGGAAATCTGGTTTTAAAAAGACCTGATACTGACATTTTAATGAGTTTACTGTATCACAGTGAACACTGATTTAGCTGCTGCCTCAGTCACTTGGCTTTCTAACTATTACCCATAAGCTTTTTCAAATGGAAAAGACTTGAAATAAATCCATATTCAATCAGACTCACTGGCATGGCAGCGGAATAATATGAAATCATTGCACCGCTTATTTGCTATTGACTGGAGGGTGAGCATCGGACCAGTGCCCAACCTGTAGAGTTTTCCTCTGACTGAATTATAATTGAAACCTTCTTTGTGAACATTTTAGGGAGAAACAGCTAGAAAGGCAGACATGGATTAGAAATGTGGATTTCTTACATATAGTATATATAGTATACTATAAATACTATTCTGATCCCTTGAGGGAAATTTGGTCTCTACATTTATCACAGTCGTGAATTAGTGAAACACACACAGCACACAGTGAAGTGAAGTACACACTAAACTGGAGCAGTTGGATGCCTGCTACAGCAGCGCCCGGGGAGCATTGAGGGGTCAGGTGCCTTGCTCAGGGGCTCTTCAGGTGTGAACTAATTGCCAGGGATCAAACCGGCAACCCTTCGATTTCAACCCCAAAGCCCAAACCAGCTGTATATTATTCATTATTATTAATAACAACATATACAAAACAGTTGCATTTTTTGCGCATCAGTTGTCTTGTTCTGTCTTTGTTGAGCCACACCTAAGAATATTTTCTGTCTATACAGACAATAAAGTTTTCTGATTCTGATATTACATTGACCTAATAATCATCCTGATAAGTGTAATTACAATATAATATGTCATTTATACTCAATACTCAAAATACAATAAATATATATATATATATATATATATATATATATATATATATAATCCATTAATATGCGTAATGCACTAGTATCACAAATATCTACAGTTTCAACTGCTGGCAGTCAAACGAAAAGGCAAAAACAAAAGGACACTTGGCGCTACATGCGAGATTCAGCAGTATCATGACAGCATGCATGGTGTGCCTTTGGAGTGCATTTCAAGGCCTGAAATTGATTCCAGAGCGTCTGGCAGTATGGGAGGAGTGTTGGGAAGGCCGAACTGAATACACTCTGTGTTCTCTCAGTGTCCCAGCTTCTCATTTCCAACAAGATTTATGACACCAGTTTTGACAACGGGCAGTAAATAGACCCATAATTTTAACCTCCGCAATGAATGTGCCACAAAAGTTTCTTTGTAATCACAAAGTAACATACAATGAAAATATTTCTTCTCCCTGTCCTAAACTCTGTGTGTGTGTGTGTGTGTGTGTGTGTGTGTGTGTGTGTGTGTGTGTGTGTGTGTGTGTGGTGTGTGTGTGTGTGCACATCTCTGTCTGCCTGGCTGGCTGTCTCTGTATGTGGGCTTGTGTATGTATTGTGTCTGTTTGTAAGTGAGTGAGTGTGTGTGTGTGTGTGTGTGTGTGTGTATGTGTGCACACATCTCTGTCTGTCTGGCTGTCTCTGTGTGTGGGCTTGTGTAGGTATTGTGTCTGTTTGTGAGTGTGTGTGTGGTGTGTGTGCATGCGTGTGTGTGTGTGTGTGTGTGTGTGAGTGTGTGTGTGCGTCGTGTGTGTGTGTGTGTGTGTGTGTGTGTGTGTGTGTCTATGTATCCTAACATCTCCTGTCATAAATGCCATAATGGGCAGTGATAAAGGCCCTGCAGTTGAGGTACATGCCTGTGGGCCACTCAGCTTATTGCCTTCCCATCACAGACGTGAGCATGACTGATGCTAAAAGCACTCGTGGACATTTACTTGGAAAACACTTTGAAAAATAAACACTGGTAATCTCCACACCTGATAAATCACTTAGCAAGTGGCACTTTGTAAAAAGCATATTCCTGAAGCAGATTACCACTGAATGGCTCTTTCACTGGTGATATATTAAAGCAGGGATCGTGATGGCAGGCCTTAACAGAAGACTGGTTGGTTGGCTGTGCCTACAATACTTAATGTACTATATTTTTGCCTTGATATAGATTTGTTTGAAAATGCTATTCTTCTTTGTCAAACATATTTCAAATTGCAAACATTATTAATGTTACTTCAGAGAAAAACAAACGCAGCAGCCAACCAATTGATTCAGGGAGGTCAAACAAGAAAACAGTAGCATAGACTTTCATCACAGTCACACCATTTCTTTACCTTGTCAGGTTTAAATTTATTTCTGCATCCACAATACACTACACAATACAATAAACAGTCAAAATAAATGTTGTTCTCTGTACTCTGTCTCTATGGGTCAACTTTAGGCCAGCAATACAAAATAAAACACTGGGTTATACGGAGCTTCAGAGGTTGATTTGGGAGTTCATAATTGAATAGAAAAAAATAGAAATGGACAGGGGAACAGAAATGCATAAGTGTCTTTCTAAGACTTTCTTTTTCCAGGGGATGTGGACAGACACCCCGCCTCCCCTCCCTTCCTGTCGCCCTCATCCCAAACCCCTCACCCTCACCCTCCATGGTGTCTTGTCCCGGATCATCTGTCTGTGGTAGCAATGCTGCAATGTCTTGCGCAGTAAGGGTAAGTCTGCTCTATGACAGGAAATGAGGTGTTCTTTTTACCCACGATCAGGCCATGGATGTTTGAAAAGCCAACATTTGCACAAGGGAGAAAGACAAAAAAAAAAGAAAAAAAACCCCCGACAAGCTCCCAGTGTGGCTGTTGTCATTGCTCTTTATGAAGGGCAGAGCAGTGTACAGTTAGCGGTCTGGAGACAGTAAAACTTTATTGGTGTAACCTGTCCTGTGTGAACATCATGATAGTTGTGCTGTTTGTCTTTTATGGGCTTGTGTGGAGCAGAATGCATTTGCAATGAAGACTCCCAAAAGGGTGAGCACAGTTGGTGTTGCATCCCAGACCTCAGAAACTGAGTTGGGTACACACTGGCCAGTAGTAGCCAAAACAACACATCCCATGGTTTGCTATGATTCTGTGGTATGGCTACAGTATTGTGGGAAAAGGTAAATTTAGGACAGTAACATATGTTTTCTTACGAAACACAAGCATTCTTACGAAACGAAAGCAAATTACAAAAATGACTTATCCACAACAGCAGTTTAACTCATTATGGTCAGAAAACAGTGTCATGCTTTACCGATGCTGCCTAGTCCTTTTCCAGTGCAATCTGCACCAGATTAGCCATCAGATCCCTGTGATGTCCTGGGCAGATGTGGGGCAGATCTGGGCCAGGTGCAGCCAAGCAGTCTGCTTCTCTCTAGGGCTGGAAGCTCTAGCAGATAGAGTAATTGCCTCTGCCGCTCGGCAGTCCTTCTCTCTCACACTTATTACCTCTAGCTACTGCAAGTGGCGTAGCTCAGCGCATGTCATATCTCTGTCCAAGGACACAATGTAATCGGCCCTCTCACTGGATAAGAGCACAGAGTCTTCAAGACAGGCTGGAAATAGATATACACTTTTTAAAAAATGGGGTCTTCAGCTATTTCCCTTGAGACATATGCCCCACCACACACACACACACACACACACACACACACACACCTCCTGAATGAGCCAACTCTCTAAGGGAAGGTGAGATTGAATAAAAATCTGAATTTCAAGTGGCACACTTTACAATTTTGAACACAGGAAGTTGTAAGAGCACAGATGGGAGTTTTACATATCAAAAACATTGGTGAGTGTAAATCTGTGTGTGTGTGTGTGTGTGTGTCTGCGTGTGTGTCTGTGTGTATGTTTGTGTTTGTGAAGTTCTTCAAGTTTTGTTTGTTGGTGGATCACATAGCCCTGGAACTATTAATTAATGATAAAAGTAATTACTCAACCCAGTTGGTGTGCTCTCAGTTGGACAGTTTCATTATACCCATATGAATTGCTTTTATTTATTTATCTATTTAGTTGTTTTTGTTTTGTTTTCTATTCTTTCTGTGTGAACTGAAACTTGTGTTTATAGTGTCATACACCTTTAGGACAGAATCAGTCTTTGCCCTTGTTTCCAGTCATGTTTAAGAGAGCAACCAGATACCTGGGGATCAATGCGAAAAGCCATCGGACTGACTGTGGAGCCTGTTAAACAGCCACACACATGTACACAGATCCACTTTCATAACGAAACTCAGCCCCTCCAGATCAATAGCCAAGGCTCCTCTTATTTTGCTGGACAAGAGAGGTAAGGCACTTTGCTCTTTATGGTTGCCATTCTCTGTATTTACTGGTTCCTCTAGGTCCAGGAGGATTCATTCCAAGTCTGTTTATATTGCATCTGTGTGTGTGTGTGTGTGTGTGTGTGTGTGTGTGGTGTGTGTGTGTGTGTGTGTGTGTGTGTGTGTGAGAGAGACAAAGAGAGAGAGAGAGAAAGAAACTTTCTGTGTACTTTTATGTGCATTTATGTGCGTGCGTGTGTGTGTGTGTGTGTGTGTGTACATGTGCATGTGCATGTGCTTATGTTTTCGTGAAGTGAACCTGGCCTAATAAGTGGTTTGCAGAACTCAGGCAGCTCAATAGACCCCCATTCCCCCTCTACCCTCTACCCATGGTGCTTTGTGTTTCTGAAGCCAAAAAAAACAAAAGGGGATGTTAATGGCTGGATTGACCCAAGCACCTGCTCGCCGGGGCACCTGGTCTGACTTGGCTATTGACAGCTGGGTCGGGCACTTCAATAGCAGATCCATTCCCACCTAGAACACAAGCCCTGCTGTGCCGTGCATTGATGTGTGTGTTTGCTCATCCACGGCGGCACAGATTGTTTCCAATCCTACTGCCTTAATCTTCCACACCCCCTGTCTATTTCATCCTGAATGTCAGACAGGTGTTAGGATCATAGGGGTCTGTGTTAGGTTTTGTGTTTGTGTGTGTGTGTGTGTGTGTGTGTGTGTGTGTGTGTGTGTGTGGTATGAGCATTACTCCCTTTGTCACAGAGGTTAATTGATTGCTTCCCTCTGCAGTGAAAGGCCAGAAGTGTCTCCTGAGTGGCTGAAGAGGAAGATAGAGAACGAACAAGGGATATAGAAATAGAGAGAAAAAAAGAGAAAGAAAGTGGAGGCAGGAAAGAGGGAGTGGGAGGGGGGGGGGGGTCAAAGGCAAAGACAAAAGAAGATGGGGATCGAAAGTAGGAGGAGGAGTCAGAAAAGAGAGCGAGAGAGAGACTTAGAATCATGGAGCGAGTGAGAGGGAGAGAGAAGAAAGAAAGTATAGACAGGTTTCGAAGATAGACTGACATTTGTGCCAGAGTGGATGATCATGGTGAGAAAACAGGGAAACAGGAGAGATGAAACTCTAAAGGGCTGAGTCACTGATGGAGGCTGAGAGAGTCATAAAGGAACCCACAAATGAGGATGACTTCCTGTCTCCCAACACCCCACCCCATCTGAAACTCCCATGTTCTTCAAAAGAACGCTTGTCATTCTTGGTGTTCTGTGGCAGCAGTGGGATGTGGATGTGTTATGTTGTGAAGTGGTGCGGTGTGGAGCGCTCTGTGTTGAGCTTGCCGTTGTGTCACCGGTTTGGGGGTGGCCGGACAGGCGTGACATTTGCTGTGATTAATGTGTCTGTCGGCTCACAGTGACATGGTTCTCTTAGGATCCACGCCTACGCATCACACCCCCAAAGACACACACACGCACAGACACAGCCATGTACACACACACACACGCACACACACACAGACACTCATGCAGACACACACACACACAAGCAGACACACACACACACACACACACGACACACAGACACTCACTCACACACACATACAGACACACACACACACACATACACACACACACACAGATATGTACACACACACACATACACAGACACACACGCACACACACATGCGCACACACACACACACGCACACACACACACACACACATGCACACACACACACACACACATGCATGGTCACCTCTCCTTTACTCCCCCAGTCTCCCCCAGTTTTCCTCTCCCTATTAATTCTGTCTGTTGGTCTCAGTGTGTGGATACGGTCTATGCTCGCTGTGGATTGGGTGATTTCGGATGCAAATTTCATCACCAGATTTTTGTGGCTGTCCATTCCATTGGCTTCCATTCAAGTATGAAAGCAATGGCACAAAATGCAAGAATACAACAATCTATTAGCGTTTATAATTCTTTTTAGTAAACACTTTTGTTTTATGCGAAGGGGTCAGGGTAGGCATACACATTTCTATATGGAATGCTTAATCCCTGGGACAAAAACAGCTTCATATATAGAAGAAGTGTGCTTCGGTAAATTAGATTTTATCAGATTATTATCATCATATCCTAAAGTGATAGCATGTACTATTTTAAGATAGCTAACCAAACCAGTCATGAAGAGGCAGAGAAAGTTTGGGGATGTAGCCCTGTATGTCCCAGTCATCTCAGGCATCTTTCTCTTCCAGACTTCCAGTTTGTCCGGACGGATCTGTTTTCAGTATCAGTTTCCGTGAGAGCACAAAACAGCTGCGGATTTTAGAGAGACATAATTTGTCATGCAAGTTTATTGTAGAGCACAACAGTTATTGTAATGACAGCTCTACATTTAATTTTTTTATTTAGCTTTTTGAATCCGTTTTGGTCCTGAAGAATGTTTGTAACCACAAGAAACAAGTCCACTGGAAGACATTTCAGATGGAAATCAACTAAAATAACTGTTTATTCTCACTACTGTTCTTACTACCCACCCTCCCTGTTCAGGAAGTGGGATCCTTTTAAAAAACACATATGAAACTTAAAGAAATCAATGTAATGAGGCCTTGTTATTATTGTGATTCACCTACTTTTTTATTTTTTTTTTCCTGGATCCTTCCCCGTCTGTGCCTGGCTGGCGGGAAGTAGCTTGTCAGATTTGATTATGTGGGCAGGAAATGTGAGCCGGCATTTGACCCTGTGGTCCGCGCTCATATTTTACCTGCTGTGCAGGGTGGACATCTCTCACTGACTAATCACTGTCAGACGAGCCGGGCCAGTGATAAACACGCTCCGCCCTCATTTGTTTATCTGTCATAGAGATGTGCACATAAGCAATCACATGGGACAGGAGTGAAGTGAGTGTAGACGTGGATGGGCCACTCATCACACTCTTTCACCTGCTATCAATCAATCCTATCTACGATTAGTGAAGTATGAAGAGATGTTGCTCTCGCACGAATGAGCCACTGAGGTCTACAATGAACAGATAAATGAATACAAATAACATTTTCAGTGCTGCTGGGATGATTCTAGTTCTGATTAGATTCATTCTCTTAGGATCCAAACTAAGTTCTCTGATGATAACTAAAGCCTACAGAGTTCCTGAAGTTACAGTTTCAATTATTGTGTATTCAATCTCCTAGAGGCACAGTGTTATAACCATTACAATTCACTCTGAAATTGAAAACATAATAACACTAGTCAAACAAATATTCATCTGAATTTACATTTAAATGGCAATTAACCTTTTATATTGTACACTGTTTTCTGTCGCAGAGTGAAAGTGAAAACTTTGTGAAGGTCTTTATAAACTGACACCCCACTCACTGGCCTACAGAAATAATTGTATGTTTTCCACTGGACGTAAATTGAAAATGCACACTATATCGCATATGGATGAATATAGATAGTGTATGTGTGTGTGCGTGTGCGTGTGCGTGTGCATATGCATGTGCGTGGCTGTGTCAGAGTGCAATTAGCAGTTGACAGGCCTGCTAACTGTATGATGATCCCTATTCACATTTCATCTCACATGTGTCTGCACACTGTCTGCTTTGATATATCACTCTGTCTGCATCTCTCTCTCTCTCTCTCTCTCTCTCTCTCACATTCACACACACACACACACACACACTTCACCCCTCTCTCTGTTTTTGCTTAGGTAAGCCCATGAGTAGCTATATGATTGTTGACTTCTATCAATTCTGGACAAACATTTTCTAAGCCTTCCATTCCATATCGTTCCAACTTTGTTTACAAAAATCACACTAAACTCAGACACTGAGAGCTAACTCTAAGATGACTTTACAGTAATGTTACTAAGTTATTCAATTATGTTTAATTCTCAATCAGAGCCTTTTGCCCCGTGCTTTCTATATGCAGTAAACAGACTCTGATATGATCACAGTGATAGTGTAGTCAGTACAGAGAGAAGCTATTATGATAGTGATGAATAGAGTTGAGCTGATGAATGATGTTGGAAATGTCAGCATCCCTTTACCGGCAGCAGAGAGATCTGGGTACCACCTACCCAGCGCTGAAACGCAACTCTTTCAGTAAGAGCACTCCCAGGCCTGGACGACTCTGTTGCTGCCTTACTGAGTGTGCTCTCAGTAGAGACGTTGGTCTTGGTCTCCTCCTGTGCCCAATTAATGGCTGCATGTTGAGAGTTGATAAGGTCAGTTGTCAGTTGTCAGCCTGCCTGTTGAAATCACACCATAAGCCCAGCATGTACACACTGTCTGTCTACACACTGATGCTTGCATCGTGGTAGGGGTGAGACAGAGTTAGACTGAGCCATTGCCACTCATCACACAGAAGGTAGAGTTGCAGTATTGATGCTAAATATCCTTTTCTAGCTTTTTTAAAAATTTCAGATCAGGACTTTCAGATCAGGGCCTCTGCTGTCTGCCACACTTTCATAAGACCATTATGTAGAAGTGTTTTGTTTTCACGTGTGAATCATGTGTGTGGGGGCTGATACTTTGTTACAAATCAAAACCCATCTCATTCAATCAGTCTCAAGTAAGTCCAAGGACATCTGGGAATTAACAAATGCTGTACTACTGTCACTTGGAATGGAATGCACACCCAAGTAAAGGTAATGGCCAAGAAAATATTCCAAATTCAAGTCTATTTATAATCTCTTTTCTCTAATCTCATATTCATTACTGACATTCCAGCAACAACCTTCATCAGATTTCAGACTGTTACTACTGCAATACAGTGAACTCAGTGCACAGTAAAACTTTTCAACAGCCTGAAATGAATGATTCTATGATAAAGTGAGGTTACTCCAGTGCGGAATCAAACTATATGTCTGTTGAGCCATGCTGATTTTCAGCCTTGGTCTCCTCACAGAGATGTCTATACTGGCACTGACCATACATTATTAACTTGTGTGTTTATCTTTATGACATAGAGGAGAAACACGGGGCGATGCGGCAGTCAGAGGCCCACCGGCTAAATGAAGACGGATGCGGGCGCTCTGTTTCAAGGTGATGTTTTATTTGGTATTAGCCTATCAATTTGCTAATGCACAATTTTGGAGGACGGCTGCTGGAAACGAGTGACAGCGGGGACAAATGGATATTGATGATAAGAGGTTTCCATTATTTGCCTGCTATTTTTTCCTCTTATCTTTTTTTCTACCCCCACTCCCCCCCCTCCCCATTGCGTTTGAACATCAGAGGTGGCGCACAGTCTGATGGATGGCCTCTACAGACTTTAAGCTTTCACCTCAGAGCAAAGCATGGTGGAGCAGGGGATCCAGGGCAGATGATCGAGTTTCCTCAAATGGCTTTCATGAAATTTCTCGAGCGGCTCCATTGATTTTTTTTCTCTCCAAGTCTGACCATGGAAAATGGACATGCCCACACATAATTGAATAGAAACACAGACAGGAGCTTTAAATATTTCCTTTTAATGGCTATTTTAGAGCCAGATAGAGTCTGCATGAGTTTTGGCTTAGTTCTGGCCCAAAGCTGGCTTCCTTCTGGTGAGGTCAAGGCCAAGCTGACCTGGTAGATTCTTTCACAACATCCACCACAGAGTACTGATATTTCTAGGCAGTAAAATTCAGCAATTTATGACCCTATAGGGATGTCTCCATTATTGTTGAATCAGAAGAGAATTTTGGTCCAAATAAATATGATAAATTGGAGATGGGAAATAATAGTTAATTGGCAATTAACAGTATAAGTTAACAGAATTATGTAAAAATATACAATTTTATACTGTAATAACTGGGTCATTAATACAGATATACATAAAACTCGAATGTCCATCAGACAGTGTATAAGAATAACCTCAAAGTCAGCTTTATTGTCAAAAGCCATATGTACAGGTTGCACACATAGGATTTGAAATTACAGCGCTCCCCAGGCCCACAGTGAACATTAAACATCTTGTAAACAAATGTCAATATAACGACAATAAATACAGTGACAAAGCTTAACAATATACACATAGCAAGGACAATATACACATAACCTCCACACATACACACATTAACACGTTAATGTCTCTTTAATGCTAAGCACGCGTGTGATCGCAGAGAAGAGCACACACTTCTTCATTCCTCACAGCTATGCATTCCCCCTCAGGTCTGGGCTCCATATGTGCATATGTCATTTGACAAGGCCAATTCATTTGAATGTAAAAGGAATACGATAGCAATTGATTTCCAGGGGCCTAATAATTGCTGCGAGGTCAAAGGGTAAATGAGTTTAGCAGCTTGTTTAAAAGCCATTAACACTTAAAGCCGTGGTCTTTGTCTCTCTCTGCTGTGATAATTGACGAGTGGCTTAATGAGTGCACTACTGCATCAAAATGGAGCACACTGCTTGTAATAGCGACCATCAGAGAACAATGTATCCACACTGACATATAGGCTAGAACTTATAGGGATTTCTGAATGTCCTCCTCGTATAACCCTGCCACTCCAGAGCACAATCAAACTATATGTCTGTTGAGCCATGCTGATGTTCAGCCTTGGGTTCCTCATAGAGATGCCTATACTGGCACTGCCCATACTTTATTCACTCGTGTGTTTATCTTTACGACATAGAGGAGAGACCCTGCCTCACAACCTTCCACCTCCCTCCTCTGTGCCTCCTCTCCACTCTCTCTTTCACTCCACCCAAATGTGATGGTTAATGTCAGCATTCGTGTGCTGAATCATGAAATGCATAATGATTTTAATTCAAGTCAATGCCAAGAACTCACTGTATTGAATGAATGGGCTTTGGATAACGTCTGTTGTTGAGAATGTGACCTTTGACCTTATCTCCCAAACCCAAGAAATTACATTTGCTCCATATTCACAGATTTCACAGACTTGCTTCATGACTTATGTGTGGATTTCCATTACTCTGAATGGAAATACAACTCGGATCTGGAGTGAACTGAAAAGTGTGGAGTAGAATGGCAGCCCCTGACATGGCGTGGCAGCAGTGATTGAGAACTCACCGTGACAGATTGGGGGCGAGGACTGATGTCAAAAGCTCTCCTCTGGAGCCTGACAAGTCAAGTCTCTGGGTCGGGTAGAGACACAGCTTTAAGCCAGCACACAATGCTGACATGCAGAAAGGTAAGCTAAGAGTTCACCCCAGAGTCAGCATAGTAAGGAGTAGTTAAGTCAATCAATCAAGATTGATTTTTTATTTATTTGTTTATTTATTTATTCTGATATATTGAGGAAAAAGCTCCAGCAGTGGAAAAAGTTCCACAGCAAATGAGAAAAATCTCCCACTGTTGAACACACTGCATCCAGCAGTGAGTGAGAACTGCATGTCAGAATCAGGGGAAAGAGAGCCCGTGGTTAATTTTCACTGGATGCTGTAATATATTGCTGCAAGCACAATCACCACCGTGCTGACAGTTTGTAACTGGTGTCAATTTGGAGAGGCAAGTTCACACTGTTGTATGTCTATTTTGGAACATGCTGTGCAATTTTATGAAGGACACAAGCTCCTTGTTTACTGAGGGGGAAAGCCATTAGTGTTTAATTTGTTGAAGGTCAATGCATTATTAGCCACCATATGCTTTTAAAAACAAACAAACACCAAAAATCATTCCTAGACATGCCCAAATCATCAGCATCCAATCGATTTCTGAGTTAGTCACTACAGGGTTATGACTGTAATAAGCCACAAGCATACATGGATAACTGCCATAATAGTTGAAGCTGTGGTTATTTCATGCTGATTGCTTAGAACTACAATACCTTATCAACATAGTTATCATTCTAACAAACACATCAGTAAGCCTTTAAACATGGCACACATTGATATATGTGTTTGAACATCTAATAATGATGTGATACACAATGTCACACAACCTATTGTAAAGAAAATAACATAACAGATTGGCTTTGGCAAAAGGGGAGTGGATCATAAAAGCCAAGTCTATATTTACAGTGTGCTGACATTTCCTTATTGACATCCTATCCTGTCCATCACTGCCTCTGCTATTCTCTTTTATTTGCCTTTAATAAGGATCTGACAAGTAGGCCTTGCTTATATTGTGCTCAGATGCTGTATAAAATTGAATATTGATTTCAACTTTGGCTGTGTTGACCATGAATGTTTCTTTTACATGCACGCATCCATTTGTTCAAAAATGAAAGAAAGAGAGACAGAAAGAAAGAAAGAAAGAAAGAAAGTGAAAATGATGTTGTAAACATTCCCTCAGGCGTACTTATTCAAAACTAGAAAGGAAACAAATTATTTGTTGAGACCCCTTAGATCTACAATTCACAATGTGAGCTTTCAATTACAAAGTATATGACCCCAGTTACGAGATGGCAGACTCGAGAAAAGATATATATTGTGTTGATGTCTTCTGTGCTACAATAGTAAGCTCAGGGTGCAATTTGGTTGTTCTGTGATCTCCACAGCTAGAGAAAGGAGTGGGTTTCATTTCTCTGCAGATAGCTTGGCTTCAAACAGCCAAATTTATACAATTTCCCCCTTTTGTCTTGGTAAGTGCATCAAACGGTTGCAAGGTTTGCATGGAGCCTTGTTTTGAAGAGATGAGGAGGAGATTAAGGAGAGGTAGATGCAATCACCCAAACAAGGCCCAATTTCAGTTAGAACCTGACCATCTTTTTCAGTCCTTCCCTCCCTCTCTGAGACTAGAACTTGTTAGTCGCCTTGAGGTATTCTTTTGATTATTGATAAAAATGGATGTGCAGGTGCTCTGTGGAAAAGAGAACCAAATCAACAGGCAAGCAAAAGGCTGGGAAGAAATGTTCTCTATAATAATGGAAAAGAATAGAAATATGTCTAGAGTTTTACTGTGTTGAACAGAAACAATATAAAACGGCCACTGACCCACCCAGATTTTCCACAGTCAAACATCTATGCAGAGATGCAGCGTTTGGGTTAGCCCCTGGAGTCATTGATCTGCCCAAGGTTTCTTTCTAGACTAACTAAACATAAGGGAGTTTTTCCTTGCACCTGTTCCTCTTGGGTGCTCCATCTGTAAAGTGCCATGAGACAATACTATTGGAAGGGCACTGCATAAATAAAACTGAATTGAATTGAATTGAAGATGACATATTGTATGCGCAGTAAACAAAAATAATTAAAGGAAAAAAGAAGAAATAAGTAAACATAATGAAACAAGATGCTTTGAAATCAAAGGCGTCACGTAATGACACAATCTCAATAAAATGCCTGCATCTATGTTGATAGATCAGTGCACAGGTTTCTGAATTGCACTAATGATCAGAGCAGCCATTAGAGCGGTGGTCTCCAACTATGGCCCCAGGCCAGCCGCAGGCCTCCCCGACCCCCTGAACCTATAGGGGGGCTCAGCTGTCTCGCAGCTGGGCCTTAGACCTACATAAACTCCACAGACACAGAGGGTCAGTCAAACTCATCTAGAGTCAAACTGGCCTGAGATTGTATGAACAAATGGTAACTGTAACTGTGGAGTCTCTAGAGAGAGAGTCCCTTTCTCAGCATTCCGTTGTCTTTTTCAACAACATTTTTGGAAAATGCATATCTGGTAGCAAACCCATATTCTCACAAAGGCTTCTTAGCGAGCATACTATATAGTATGCAGACTGAATGAGCATTCACAGTTCTGTCTTGCTGGTTGGAAGCTTGTGTTTCGGGGAAGTTCTCTTCTCCTCACCCTCTCTCTTCTTCACAGGGTGCCTGGGATCTGAAGAAGAAAAAAAAACTTTCCTCATATTGCCAGGCATGCTAATAGCGACCCACTGCCCTTTAAAATGGCCTTTAAAAACCTCATCCAGAGGCAAAACTGTGGGAGATGAAGGGAAAATTGAATGACAAATATGTCCGCGTATGTGGTGAGCTGATGTTGTTGGGTGCTGGCACAGAGACAGGCCCTGGCTCTGTAGACTTTTCCCAAGGGCCCTCCCAAATAGCCCAGTTGTCTTTTAATCATGTCTGCGTTAAACACACACTGCCCGGGGAGTCCGTAGGGCTGAAGCCACAACGTCACCTTTTATGTTTGCTGCACAAACAGTTTCTTCTATGTTCGTGTGTGGCCCTCCACTTGGCTAAAAAGTCTGCATTGCAATTTCCCGGTTCATAGTCTGCTTTCCAGAATGTTCTCTATCAAATGCAGCAACAATGTCAAAACACGGTTGACAAATCTAAAAGTGATGTCATCTGCATCTGCAAATGGAGAGCTTGCTGCCCAGAATGGAGGGCTCTGGCGCTCGCCCCCCAAACCAGAGACAGAATTGGCCCCATGCGACCATAATTCATCACTAAATGATAAAGAAAAATCTTGTGGAGACAGTCTGGTGAGTCATTTGATTTATTTGTGGAGATTGTAATCATAAACAGACCCCTAACCCCTAGAAAGCAAATGAAAAGCACCAGCACAGTGCTTGCTAGGCAAGCAAACATCAATGAAATGTCTGTTCATTATTGCTATCAGAGAGAACTACACTGGGCATAATATAGCCTTTCATCATCCTCAAAGACTTGCACCTTACACATCAAATCACACACACTGACATTTACTGCAGCCTAGGCAGGTTAATAGGTATATATACACATACACACACACATTGAGTATACACTAAAAGCTTTTGTGTGTGTGTGTGTGTGTGTGTGTGTGTTTGTGTTTGGGTTGCTTGGATATCCGCGTAGAGACTTTTATCAGTAAGTGAAAGCGACTCTTTTCTACAGAGGTCCTCTGTTGCGTAAACCTGCAGCTACAGCTCAGGGAAGGACAAGAGGAATAATAGAAAGTAAACACCCCGCCCCCTAAGACAGACTCCAAGGCTGTGTGTGTGTGTGTGTGTGTGTGCGCGCTTGTGTTTGTTTGTGTGTGTGTGTGTGTGTGTGTGTGTGTGTGTGTGTGTGTGTGTGTGTGTTTATGCTTATGAGGGTTTTCCACCCCTTCTATCAAGTGCCTGCAGATTAAAAAAGCAGGAGGTTTAGTTTGATCTCAACACCTCACTGAGTTTAGGGTAGAAGGAAAATGAGCTCCCTTGAAACTCGTCTGCATAAAACATAGTCTGTAAATCAGGCTCTGCCCAAAGCACCACTGGCTGCATCTTCGGTTGCCCAGTCATCAGCAGACAGTCCTTTGCAGTTATGAGATGCAGTGGCCAAACCATCCTTCAAGCCAGACCCCTAAACCTGTCCATCACTAGCTATATAGCAGATCAGTGTGATTGTTCTCTTCTTACCAAAAGGATTGAAAATACGTTTAGCAAACACACCTCAAGTCAAAGTTAGCTACTATCCAGTTGGTTCTTAAAGAATGCTTCATAATACGGCAGCACAATGCGGCAAGCCACTCTTGTCGACTAGCTCATAGCTGCAGTCTCGTTGGAAACTTCACACAGACACTGCACAACTTCAGCACACGTCTTCCTTCTTCCCAATGTTTACTTTTACTTTCCTCAGTACCACTTCCTGTGTCTTCCCATTCTCTAATCCTCACAGCTGATTGGTTCATCTAAAACAAATGATAAAAATAAATAAAATTCACAAACATTTACATTGTCTTTTCCACATTCTTATAGACTTATTAAAGACATTAACATATTTCCTTACACAAGAAATGATAAACATTTTAAATGTAATTTTCAGTAAAACTCAGGTGCATTAGGCTACCCCAAAACCGTGTCTCTTAAAGGAACTTAACAATATTACCTCATTGCTGGCCAATGAATGGTAACTCTTTCAACTTTTACGCTATTTCCTACCCAGTAACTTAATTACTTTAAAAGTTATTGTTCTGAACCTATTCTGAATCTATTCAACCTATCTATTCAAATAAATTCTTAACTACAAATTCTAACAGGGTTACATTAGATTTGTGCAAAAATTTGGCTTACATTCCAGGTACTACAAAGCTAACTGTCAATACAAATTTGAATTGGAATAGTGGAAAATACACATTAACAGATGCTTAATAAATAATTTTATGTTTTGACATTTCATTTATAAGCATTATTTTATATGCATTATAGCATTATTTACCTATCACGAACTTCCAAATGTTAATAGCTGTTAACAACAGAGTAGCAATTGAAAAATAACCACATTTATAATTGTTTAGTAAATCATGCATTAAGTATGAACTTTTAATTTATAAGCATTATGTTAATTCCCTGGATTGATTAGCAAAAACAAAATGTATGCAGTATATTAACAAATAATAAACTCAGAGAGAGAGAGAGAGAGAGAGAGAGAGAGAGAGATGTCAAAATATATCAGATCAGATGACTAGATTGACCTCTCCATTTAATGATCAAATTTGCATGTTGATCTGATTCCCTCCCTGTTCTTCTCTCATGCCCCCTCATTCTTTGTCATCTGTCTCTCAACACTGGATCCCAATCATAGTTAATTACAGAATTACTCCAACAGGAGCAAATTACCAGCAATTCTGCTCAGTCATAGAACAGCTCAGTGATTCTGCTTCAGATGTGAAGGAAATGGCAATTTAAAGAGGCAGTGATAGGAAAGGAGAGAGGAAGAGAGAGAGAGAGAGAGAGAGAGAGAGAGAGAGAGACCTTGGTACAAGTTGACGTCTGACTCTGATTTCCTGCTATAATTGTCATCATCCATTGGCTTACCCGACAAGCTTTGTCTTCTGGCTCTCCCCTGAAGCTGGAATTGTTACCATTTTCATATGAGAATATAAGAATGAAAGACAACAAAAGTGACAGAGGAAAACATTATGTTGGCCAAGTACAATTTACTTTGCATTTATGTAGGTCATTGTAAGTATTTTACTGTAAGATGCATTCTATAGAGCAGGGGTTGTCATGTTCTGTTATGCTCATCGTGTTCAGTTAAGGACATCAAGGTCATCAGCAGGGATGGGAATCGAGAGCCAGGAATCCAGTAGAATCAAGAATGAAATGCTTCAGTTCACTGGTAACGTATCCCTCTAACGTTATCAATTCCTCTTATCAATGACAACGTTTTTTCAGACTATCGTCAAAGAATTGGACTGATAAGCAGAATCAACAATGGCATTGATATTGATAAAATCCTACCAATCCCACCCCTAGTCATCAAAACTGATTTAGTCCCTAATGTTCTTTTGTGTTGTATACAGTCAGGACACAGTGTTAGTCAGAAATGGTGGTTTCAATCAGGTGGAAACCCCTGCTATAGCGGCCATATGTTGTCCTTTGCCCACAGCACTCAGGGGTCTGTCACATGGTGATCTGAGGGTGATTAAAACCTGGACGCACTGGGAGAGCCATTGGTTGCTATTGATTAGAGTGGCCCTGAGAGTCTGTCTACAGGGCTTCATCACGTTAGGTGAAATTGAATATGGATGAGTTAGAACCTTCTGGAAATGGAATTGGAACTGGAGATAACCCAAGATGGACAGAGGTGAGGAGGAGGAGGAGGAGGAGGAGGAGGAGGAGGTGAATGTCCAAAGAGGAGAAGTTGTCTCCAGTCAGATGTAAAGCTGACATTGACCCTAATTGATCTACATAGAATATGGCTTCTGGGCCTCAGGTGGCTACTGAGAGTAAAAATAGAAATTGCTTTCATTAAACAGATTGAACAGTCTAACCCCAAACATTGTATGACCCTCAGATCACATGTCCCTTATGTTTTAAGTAATTTCCACCTCTGAGGTTTTATGTTTCTGTTTTTTTTTTGTTTGTTTTGTTTTTTGCTGCAAGAAGTGAATTGAGTGAACTGAAACCTGGAGATTAAACATTTAGGCTAAATATATTTAGAAAAAAAATAGTCTAAAAGTGTCCGTGGAACTATTTCTCCTAAATGTGTTTGCTGTTCTGTCGTCTGTAGGGAAGGTTTTTAGGTTAATTTGTGCACAGACTCTATCTGCAAACCTAGTCTGCCCATACAAAAACCAGAGTAAATTTAGCCAAACTATGCTGTTGCCTCTCCAGCTGTGAGGTCTGGAGAACTCTCTCCATCTACTAGAAGGACTTTCTCAGGGAAGTGGGAACTATGAGATAGCTCATTACTTACTCACGATTTTTCTTTTGTGTGTGTGTGTGTGTGTGTGTGTGTGTGCCAGGATTGCAAATGAAAATCATGTTTTTCCCATCATGCAGAGGAACAACAGGACCAGTGGATTTACTTTCACTCTGCCTGGATCTCTGTGTGTTTGAGTCTGTGTGTGTGTGTGTTTGTGTGTGTGTGTGTGTGTGTGTGTGTGTGTGTGTGTTAGGCCTGCTATGCTGACTCAGCAGCTCCCCCTCTCATTGTGTGGCTTTGAATCTGAGAAATCCCCACCACACTCCACCCTCTGTCCCAACTGTCAGTTCTCTCTCCCCTCTTACTTCTTTTCCTCTCTCCATCCCTCCATCCCTTTCTCTTCAACTTCATGAGCCTTCTATTTTCTCCTTCTCCCTTCCATCAATCTATTATTTCATGTATATGTATGCTCCCTGTCCATCATTCCATTTTTTGAAGCTCCAAATATTCAACCCCCCTCCCTCTCCCCCTCTCTTTCTTTCTCTCTCTCTGTCCCCCTCTCTTTCTCTCTGTCTTTCTCTCCCTCTTCCCCCTCTCCTTCTTTCTCTCTCTCTGTCTTCCACCTCTCTTTCTTTCACTCTTTCCTTCCTTCCCCCCTCTTTCTTTCTCTCTCTGTCTCCCCCCTCTCTTTTTTTCTCTCTCTCTCCCTCCTCTCTTTCTTTCTCAATCTGTCTCCTTCTCCCCCCTTTCTTTCTTTTTTTCTTTCTCTCTCTCTGTCTCCCACCTCTCTTTCTCTCTCTCTCTCTCTCTCTCTGTCTGTCTCTGTCTCCTAGTGTGGTATACAGTATGTAGATGAATGTATCTCCCAGAACTTAGAAACTCTCCCTGATACTCTCATGTCTCTCATGGTTCTCTCACCACCACAGAAAAGCCCCTGATTGCCCTCTGACTTTGATACTCCCTTTCGTTGGTCAATCACAAACAAAACCATAGTTATGTTTACCATCAGACAATACTTAAGGGAAATGTATAACTTGTGTGAAGTGTTTGTGTGTGTGCTTATTGTTATTATTATCATGCTCTCTCTCTCTCTCTCTCCTCTCTCTCTCTCTCTCTCTCTTTCCATCTCACTCTCTCTCTCTCTCTCTCTGTGTGTGTGTGTGTGTGTCTGTCTGTCACTGGAAACATAATGCTGTGAGTTTGTGTGTTTGTCACTGGAAAAACAGCCCACAGTTTTGGCTTGGACCAACCTATGTGTGTTGGGCAAGGACACATCTGTTTGTGGGAGTAGATGGTTTTACTGAACACCCAGCAAGAGAAAAGCCCTCAAAAGCTGTATCACCACCACACGGGCGCACACACACACACACACACATACACACACACAAACTCAAACACAAATGCAGTGGCATTAGTCACCGCAGGTCTCTTGGACCAGCCAATAGTGTGGCATCAGCAGTCAAAGAATTCTATTCTAGCATTTATCCAGCTCAGAATACCCCTTCTGAAACTGGCAAGTCTCTCTCTCTCTCTTTCTCTTTCTTACACTCTTTCATTCTTTCCATAAAAACACAGGGGACCCTCATTTTTCATTCAACGTCTGATGGTTTGATTTGACGCTGTAGAAATGATCCCCAGCTGTGTGGTGGGGGGGAGCAGCACATCTGTGTGGTGTTAAAGATGACAAGTACCCTGAGTCGGGTGCACGGAGATGAGAAACCGTGGTACACAATGGCAGGGGGAAGGTAGCGGAAACCATAAAGCCAAAACAAACAAACATGACCAGGTTCATTTTCCTCTGTTAGTATTCTGACATGGTAAACAAATACACCACAGCAACAAGCAACAGGAACAAAACACATAATGAACACACACTGAAACTCACATTTCTTTCTTTTTTTCTTGTCACTTTTCTGCCTGTCTGCCTGTCTGCCTATCTATCTATCTATCTATCTATCTATCTATCTATCTATCTATCTATCTATCTATCTATCTGTCTCTCTAACTATTTTTCCCTACTATGTATGTCTTTCCACTTCCTCTTCCTCTTTCTGTTTCTCTTCTCTCCCTCTCCCTCTCTCTCTCTCTCTCTCTCTCTCTCTCTCCTGTCCCCTCTCACACTCTCCCTCTCTGCCAGAGAGCCATAGAGAACAATCCACTGACTGTTGCATTCTGGACTCTTTTTTGCATGGGTCAACAGCATTGAATAAATGTGTGCCGCATGGCTGAGCCCACGGAGGACGTGCAGGCATGATCTGAACCATCCATGTAATGCAATTTCTGTCTCCCGACTCTCTCATCAAATTGAATAAGGAACTTTGATGGCTAATGAAAATTTGAGGGAGAGGAAATGCTTTGATAGGCAAATTGAAGCCCCGTGAGTATGAAATGACTTGGGCTGGAAAAAAAAAACCAACAACAACAGCAACAAAAAACAGAAACACAAAACACAAGTGAAGCCTTTCAGAGACTGGCTGTTCATTTAGTTAAAATGAAAGGCAAGGAAAAGTCCAGACTTACACTGCTTCCAGCATTCAGAGCAGGAGAGCCTTAACGTTGCTGTTGTTATTGCTGTTCCTAGACTCACCATAATGATGCAATTCTGAAAGCCAAGGCATATTTGTTTGTTCTATTTAAAAAAATGTGTCATGCCCACGAGAACGTCAACAGACATCAGCTTAATTGTGATGACTTACAGTAAACTCACTTGGAACAGTTCAAGGATCAACTCATCAACTCATTACCTCAAGCTCGACAATTAAAAAAAAAACAAAGCAAGAAAAAGCAAACAAAACTTCTATTGTGACTAATAAAATGAAAAGGAAAGAAAAAAAACATTTGAATAGCGCTCTTTTTACATTGCAAATGAACACCTTTCCTATGGTTTCGGCACATTGCACATCTTAAATGACAATTGGCTGAAATCAAAACAGATTTTTTCATATGTCAGAAAACTTATTGTGGTAGTAGCATGATTGTTTGTTTATCTTTCCAGATTTAGTAGTATGAATGAGGTGCTGCTGAAACTGCTGAAGGAACAGAGTGATTCTTCAAAAGCTCTCAACTCCTTGGCCCATTGTGGTCAGCAGACTAACTGGGGTCAAACTGTGTGGGGGATGGAAGAGGGGGTGCATCACAACAGCAGGAAGTCTCAGAGTGGACATGAGGCACCACAAAATGCTGCATATCAGTTGCCACTGTGAGGGATGAAATTACATCACAGTTTAAGTAGGTGTTGTTCTTTTCACCTTGAAGCTTAGCGCATCAGAGACTGATGTGTGTGTGTGTGTGTGTGTGTGTGTGTGTGTGTGTGTGTGCACGCGCACATGCCAGGCAGTGAGTGAGCGCTAAGTCAAAGTGTGGCCATATGTGTGAGAGCATGTGTTGTTGACTGCATTCCCAGGAGGTAGGATGTCAAAAACATGACTCCCTCTCATACCGCTGCACTGACGCCATCTATTCACATGGCTCTAATTGGGGTGTTTGAAAGGACAGGTGAGGGTGGATGTGCTGAGAGAGAGTGACAGAGAGCGACAGTGATTGATGAGTTGTCTTGATGTAAGTCCCTCTTGGTTAAAACTTTGACACATTTCCTGTACCCCAAAATCCCCTCTATGCTGGCATGACCTACTGAACAACAATAATCTTGATAGTAAGTGTGACAGCAATAGTCTTAATAGTGTGTGTGTGTGTGTGTGTGTGTGCATGTATTTGTGTGTGCGTGTATGTATGTGTGTGTGTGTGTGTGCGTGTGTGTGTGTGTGCGCATGTATTTGTGTGTGCGTGTATGTATGTGTGTGTGTGCGTGTGTGTGTGTGTGTTGCGCATGTATTTGTGTGTGTGTGCGTGTCTGTGCATGTATTTGTGTGTGCGTGTATGCATGTGTGTGTGTGCGTGTGTGTGCATGTACTTGTGTGTGCGTGTATGTGTGCGTGTGTGTGCATGTATTTGTGTGCGTGTATGTATGTGTGTGTGTGTGTGTGTGTGTGCGTGTGTGTGTGTGTGCATGTATTTGTGTGTGCGTGTATGTGTGTGTGTGTGTGCGTGTGTGTGCGTGTGTGTGCATGTATATGTGTGTGCGTGTATGTATGTGTGTGTGTGTGTTTGAATGATAAGGTGAAGGTATCATTATCTCTATCTCTCTTCATGAATATGCTTCTTGACATTCACACAGGAAATTTGAATCACCACAATCATCCCAGCCCTCAGAGGGAAAGAGAGAACTGTTTCATTTCTTTGAAGGCAGACAGGGGTGTGGTATGGCACTGCAGAGGAAGAATTTAGTTGTTTTGAGCGAGGGGCGCTTACTGTGCAGGTAGCTTGGTAGGTTTAAAGAAGAAAAGAATTAGCTTTCTGGGGACAGAGGCAGAGAGAGTAGAGTTTGGCGGGACACCACAAAGGTGGGTTTTAAAAAGAGAGAGGGTAGTTTAAGGGTATTTCAGTGGGTAAATCTGATTGTGGGGTGTTTACCTCAAAAGATCCATTTATTCAGGGAATGTGAACACAGCAATCACACCCTCTTGGGACCAAAAAAATCCAACCAAGACCACCAAGTGGAGGTGATCTTGACTTGTTTCCAATCAAGTTTGAGAATGGTATGTTATGCCTGGAATGTCTGTCGAAATCGAATCTGACCAATATAAAAGTCATTTTATCGCACAGGGAGTTTGATTTACAAGCCTCGTTCCACTCTCAATGTTGTATGAACAGGAAACAAAACCAGGGGCAAGTTCAAAAATTTGTATCGATTCATCCTGCGATCTGGAACAAAACGGTTTTGAGAATGCCCTAACTGCAAGAGAGGCAGAGAGCGAGGCCACTGGAATTCATATCTGGAAGAAGGCAAGTTCGGTGGAGATGGGGCATGAGCAAGGGCACGAGGTGGGGTTCTGGCTGGAGTTGTGTTGTGCCTGCCTACCTCTCCTCCTTTCTCTGGGAGTGAGTCGGGTCTGGCCTGATGTTCTTGGGTTGCGGCGTTGCGGCAGACAACAACTGCCAGCCTTAATTAGAGAGCATTACATTCCAAACGAAAGACATTCCCAGGCCTTCTGTGTGCTCTCCCCAGGGCCAGATGACACACACTGACTTCTCCGGTCCATTTGAAGTTTGGCTGTAAAGTTTGAAGCTTGTGGTAGCGTCTTCACATTTCATTCTGTTTTCATTGTTTTCTAGCCTAAACAGATGGCTAGACACGGAATTGAATCCACATTTTAAGAAAGTTGCTGCCTTAAGTTTGGCATTATGAGAAGAACACTGCTTTTTAATTTCACCAAACAAAATTTGATCATCATCACATTTGCATGAAAGCGTCCATTTTCTTCTCTCTGTGGGTCTTTGAAAGACTATCCCATCAAATGAAAGTGACTTTAAAAAGCCCCATTGGCATGTCGGCTATTTTGCATTATTACACCATTCCATTGAGGATGCGGGTAACACGACGAGCAAAGGCCATCTGAAAAGAAGAGGATCCATCACCATCTGCCATATCAGCCTGGGCCAGATTAGAGGCTGATCTCTATCAGAGCGGCTGTGGATTACAGCGTTAGATATCGATTCATCTCCAAATGCGCATTGACATAATTTGAAAAGGTTACATGCTGCTGTGGGTAATGCCTCCAGAGGCTAAGAGTGATTGATGCGCACGTCAGATATTAAGAGCACATGTACACTCAAAAGCATACACACACGCACGAACACACACATAGACATAACACACACACACACACACACACACATACACGTGTGTGTGTGTGTGTTCAGATTTACCCACTGAAATACACACACACACACATACACTCACTTCTCTGCTTTTACCCACATACATAACACATTTACTGCTTATTTTACACACACACACACACACACACATACACGTACACACACACACACACACACACACACCAGACACTCTCAGAAACACACAGTAGCAATGGGTCTCGTGGGGTCTCTAGGCTAATTACGGCTCTCAGTCATCCTGTCAGGCCCGGGGTTTAGGTGTCTCCTAATGTGGCTTGGGTGCACATTAAAGCAACACAGGAGCCAGGCCAGCTATAGATCCACACTGACCTCAAGAGGCCCAACTGGCCAGACAGGAAAAATGACCCACACATCGTTGGGTCTCCCTTAAATAATGACCCCCCTCAGCTATGGACAGCTAGACCACACAACACACACACACACGTGCGCGTGCGCACACACACACACACACACACGTACACAAACATATACTTTGAGACAAACATATACTCTGAGACATATGAATACACGCAAATACACAGAAAAACAATTTCTGTAGGCCTATGCACATTTACAAACAGTCCTTGAGGGCAGATAAAAATAAACCTTCTCTCTGTGGATATGATTCACTGAGTGATAAACAAGTTGACATTGACTCAATGGACAACCTCACATGTGTGATGCTCACATCCTTTTCTTGCTGCCCTGAAGCAGTCATGCAGGGCTTCAGATGATCTATAAATGTAACTATGACCTCTATCTCCATGGCCCACTGGCAGGGCTTACTTCATTGGTCCTTCGAAGAGCTGCTATTGTGTTGCATCTCCTGAATCATTACAGTACCTACCTACTTCCGTACCTACTTTAAAGTGGAATTGATTCTGGGCATAGTCATAGTCATTTCAGTCACTGAAATCTGTATAAGCAAGCTGATGATAATAAATTCTCTCTCTCTGTCTGTCTCTCTCTTTTACACACACACACACACACACACACACACACGCACACGCACACACACAAGGAACCTTTAAACTCTCATGTTAATGTCATCTCCATCTCCAGTTGATTGATATGTGGTCATACAGTGTTTTTACAGGAGGGTCCATATTCAGCCCACTGAAACTGATGTGTGTGTGTGTGTGTGTGTGTGTTTGGCTGAGGTGGGGGTGAGGTATTAGGAGTAATGGATCTAACATAGACTGACAGGCTGGAGCACACTGCATTAAAGAGCTGTGGGGTCAGCGACCTCTGTGTCCCCAGAGAGCCCGGGGATGCGTCGCTGAGGGGGTATGAGGTTTCCGCTTGTTCCCCCAGGTCAGCCTACTCTGATGGAGACTAAGGTGGGAAAGGAGAGGATGTGTGTGTGGGGGTGGGGGGTGTTTGGTGTTTCAACATCTGCCAAAAAAAAAATACTTTGGGTGTGTGACATCTTCATCAGGGACTGAAGATGGTAATGTATTAGCTTTGGTTCATTTCGGATACCAGCGGAACAAGTGTGTGTTTGTGTGTGTGTGTGAGAGAGAGAGAGGATATGCCGTTCTTTACTTTGATATGCTAAATACTTGAACAAAGAAAAGCTAAGGGTTTTTTTTTTGTTTTGTCATTCCATCGTAATTGAATTAAAAGTGAGAGTGATAAAGAGAGAGAGAGAGAGAGAGAGAGAGAAATGCAAATTATATAGGCCTCTTCTTTCTGATAATTCTGTCTCTTTCTATGCTTCTGAAAATAAGCAGTTGAACTTTAATTAGATGAAACAGAGATAGAGACAGATAGGGAGAGAGAAAGAGAGAATAGAAGGCAAAAGGCCCACTGTCTGATAAGCAATAATGCAAATGTCAGCCACAGAGACGACACACCACACCTTGAGGTGAGAAATTAAAAATATTAGCATATTTATTAACAGCGACATGAAGATCATCAAAATGCGTACACCCTTTTTAAATTCAAGCTCATATAAACGGGAAAAGAACAAACGAAGCCAAAGCGAACACTTCATCTCACCACAAATGAAAGAAAAAGAAAAAGAAAAAGAAAAAGAAAAAAAAAAAAAATGGAAGCTAGCAGATGGGTTACTGAAACTGACTGACTAACATCTTCCACGCGATAGCTGCGGTTTCTGAGGCCCATAGAGCTTCTCCAAGAACACACTTTCAAGTAGGATTGGCCAATCAATGTGGGAGCTGGCAATTTTTGTTATCTAAACATCACAACCATTTCATTTACAATGCAGTTTCTTCTGCTCCTTCTGCTTTGTGTGTGTGGTTTTTTTTTGTGATGGTGGGTAACTGATTACATTGATGATGTAATGTACTAGCATTTTGCAGTCTCATTCCAGGAAGGTGTTTACCCAAAGAACTCCAGGGAAGAGGGGTAACAGTGTCGAAATCTGACTGAGCAGGATTACATGTTTCTAACTTTGTGTGTGTGTGTGTGTGTGTGTGTGTGTGTGTGTGTGAGTGTGAAGGAGTGGGGTGTGATATGATGGACATGGAGTTCACTGCCTTCTTAAAATGGTTAGGATTTCCACTGATGGATTTAATGACAATAATGAAATAGTCGTGGCATTTTGAATGTAACTATATTGAAAAAAATAAATAGACTAAACAAAACAAAAGAAAACAAAACAAAAAAAAAACTGAAAAAAAATCGAAACTGTGTCCAACACCAAGCTTATCACTTTAAACTAGACATTTCTGAACCTGTGCATAAATTTCACTGACATTCACAACACTGGGGTGTAGATCTTTCATATAGATTCTTCATTTCCCCTTCAGACCTATTTGACAACAACTGAAAACCAACAGAGCAATATGAAAAGAAGAAAATAAAATCACCAAACTCACTTTAAGTACAGGTCTTTATAATTGGAATCCATTTTAAACAGCTACTCAATCCAATAGTTGTATGCAATAGAATCACACTGAGCAAGGAATGTTCTGGCCTGGAGCTCAATGTGATGGAGCTTGTCCACCATGCCATGCCATGCGAGTTCCTTCGATTGCTCAAGTACACGCTGTCATTGTGTAAGTGCTATGCACCCTTGCCTTTGGGGGAGTGTGGGACCACTGAAAGAAGCTACTAACTAACCACCCAAACAGATCAAGTGGACTGAGCCCCACGGGCCTAGCTATGGGGAACAGCTTTACAGTGCCATCGGGGACAGGGGACAGGTCAAGAAGCTGATAAATACTATATACATCATTATTCATAATACTGTCTCAATAGATATCAAGAGAGAAGGGGAACATGAAAGAAAAAGAAACCCAAACTGAACAGAAAGACAGCACGGTCCATAAGGCATCTAATAGTCAAGCAGCTACTGAATGTCCACTACACGGAGTGAAGACTGCACTTCCTGTCAACTGTCCGTCCACCTAACCAGTAAAAACAAGTAAAAAGTAAAAAGAAAAAGTTTCAGAAGGTCCGGTGCTCATGCTACATTCTGCGGACTCCAAATGGTTCCGCCCATACGCCGTGCCGATCCGTCAAGTCTCTTCTCACCAAAGAAAGAAGGAAAGAAAGGAAGAGAAAGAAAGACAGAAAGAAAAAATGCATCTGCCACTATTCATTTCTTTTCCTTCGTCTGTAGCTATCCCCTCTCTTTGCTCTAAATTAAAGTACATCGTTACAAACATTCTAGAGGTTTAGATCAACCCTGTACATATTTACACTATAGTACAATCTCATATGCTGTGATTCACAAGAAATCACAAGAATAAATTGTTGTAAACATGAAGGAAAAATTAAAACAAACAAAAAACAAACAAACCAGCCAACCAAAAAAAAAAGAGTGTAATTACAGACACATTGTACAATGAGCTCAGAGAGTGTGAAGCAGTCCATTTAACATACTGCGAGTCAATACCAGCACAATACTGCAAAAAGGAAACAAAACGACAACAACCAAGAAAACTTGTGAAGACAAAAGATGGCCATGCATTAAGCTTGGCTTTGCAGTATGCTGTTTAGATTCTGATATCCACCCTGACAAAGGGAGCTTCAATATGGTTCAAGATATATAGCATTTAACAGAAAATACACCACACCACACAAACGCCAGTGGCTCAGAACTTCACACACAAGTGACAGCAGAAACTACATTATACTACATATGCAGTTATCGCATCATACGGAAGTGCTGGTCATCTCTGATAAATGCCATATACTTTCTCAGCAAGTGGTATCAAAACATAGTGTATTTACGCCCCCATCCACCCCCGCAAAAAAAAAGACATTTGTGTGAGGTTTTCACATTTTACTTTTTTCTCTGTTCACATATTTTCCTACGACCGCGTTTCACATAGCCTACACAAGGTTAGCTGGCCGACAGGAAATAATAAGACTGAGGCAAAAGGTAAAGCCCATCTATTCATGCCTTCTGTAAAACCATTCCAGCAAATAGCTGCCCCTTGGCTCACCACCCTCTCACTGTCTGAGCGGACCCTCTAGCCACAGATGCCACCTCAACAAGACAGGAGCACTGGATGGGGTAAGCCAGGCGATCGTTGAAGTAAGGATCGTGATAATCATAGTTAGACCCTTAAAGAAACATTGCTTCTGCTGTCCTTAGATACTCGTTAGAATTGAATTCAGACAGCTTGACCTTTACAACAAGCATTGTGATAAAATGGACTTAAAGAAATATTCACGTTCTCTCTCTCTCTCTCTCTCTCTCTGTATCCTTTGTCTGCCACTTAAGCATTCTTCCCCCTGTAATTCATTATATTCAATAACACGAGATGAGCTCGAGATTGCAATTACTAGTGTTGTGGGATGTATCTCAGTGTTGTGTAGTCTGCCAAGGCTGCTGGACTGGATCACTGTCACCAGAACATGCACACAAAGATCACTGTTCTGCGCGTGTGAGTCTTAATACACACACACTCACACACACACACACACACACACACACACACACACACACACACACGCACACACGCACACACACACACACACACATGCACACACACAGATGAGTTTAAAAGCTCACCCTTACATCTACCCGTGTTATAAGATGAAACCTGTTGGGATTCATTCACAATTGGTTAAAAAGTCTTATCATTTAGAAACATGAAACTATAAGTAAAAATGGAGATGATTCACTCACTGACTCAGGAGGACTTTATATGAGCAGATGCCCCTGCCTGATAACTACTGGAAAAAAAATATGCAAATGACCATAACACAAACAAAAACTAATACAACCAAAGCAACCAAACAGTCCCACTGTAAAGCACGAACATGTACATAGTGATCTCTGTATGTTACTTTTGCTAACACACACACAAACATACACATACAAACACACACACACACACAATAAATCTAACACAACATCGCGCACAAAATCGCAAAAACCCCCATCAATTCCATCTGATACTGTGCCCTGCTGTCTGAGAAGCATGGATGTGACCTAATGTAGATCAGTTTTCCCCTGCTCTCCTCTCCAGTGGCGAAGGTACTGAAGGTGTGGTGCACAGAAACATCCAGCATCCAAGGTGGATGAAGCGGCGTGGAGGAGGGCGCTGAGTTTGGATGATGAAGCCTTGCGAGTGTCTGCTTGCAGCTGTCTGTCTCTACTACTGATGCTGCTGCTACTGCTGTTGCGGTTGTCCATGTTGTTTCGTCCGTTTCCTTTCTGGCTTTCTCTCAGTCACTTAATTGCTCTCTCTCTCTCTCTGTCTCTCTCTCTCTCTCTCTGAATCTCTATGTCTGGCTGTGGAGGGAGGAGGATGAAGAGGAAGAGGAAGGGGAGGAGGAGGAGGAGGAAGAGGAGGACGAGGGGGGTTATACGTGCACATGGGTCCCTTGCGTGTGTAGGCTCTGGATGCTGGACAGGATCTTTCGCTGGTGACCCACCAGTGTCACGCCCATCTTCTCCAGCTCACTACACACACAGATGGAGAGAGAGACAGACAGATGGATGGGTGGACAGAGCAAGCACAGAGGAAAAGATTAGAGTCTGACACCCACACAGAAAAATCTCAATTTTCCACAATGAACAAAATTGTCAGATATCTGAATCCCTTTTGCTGCTACAAGCCATAACTATGCATTTGCTTCATCTATCCCAGTGAATGTCCCTCCTCACCTTACAATAATAGCTCCCCTAATCACCCCGCAAAAGCCCCAATCAAATGAGAGAGAAAAGACTATCTGTGTCTCTCTTGGCCCACTATGGCAGGGCTTGAGAGAAACACGTCAGGCTGCTGCTGCTCGTGGCCCACCTGGAGGCCAACACCAGCTGCTGCTAACAACCTGAACAAATCAGCTGTGGGTGCGCAGCGAGCTAAATGCTAATCTCCCCGCAGGGTTGTTGCTGCTGCCGCTCGGACTCGCGTCTCACCTGTCTGTCGGATTGCCTGCCTGCCGGCCTGTCTTACTGCCCATCTGCCTGCCTGGTTTTCCTGTCTGCTAGTCTGACTGTGATGGTCTCTCTCTCTGTGAGTCTGCCTTGTCTGAGTGTCTGACCGCAGGGCTGCGATTACCACAGCCCCTCTGTGTTTAGAACAGAACAGAAAGAAGGCAACCAGCCTGACTCCCTGTGATCATTTTACAGGCAAGGACAATGTGCTTAGAGATACAAAGCACTAGGCCATCTGCCAGCCGCACATGGGCAAGCTCTTAAACACCACCGGGAAACAATCAGAAAGAGTGCTGGATCAGTAGTTAGCTGTGATGATGATTCACCACCCACAGCCATTGTAAAGGCATTCTTAGCAGGGATCAGTCAAATGCATGTAGCGTGCAACAGGTTACCTGTGCACAACAAAATTATTCAGCTTATACTGCGTTGACTTTTTACTCACCTGACTAGTCTTACTCAAAGTTTGGTAAACTTCAACACTTTATTATAAACTGTATAGCAACAGCAACTTTTTTCTCAGGAAGAAGAATACTATCCCCTCTGTTTTAACATGACTCAGACAATCTGTTATAAAATATACATTATATTCATATACTGAATGTCAAAAAAAATGTATTTAAAAGATATGAGTTCCTCACTATACACCCTTGCAGCTAAATTTCTTTTGTGTCATATTGTGTCATATTAAATCACAAAAAAAATCATAACTGTACTCAATGATAGATGCTTATGTTTAAAGCAAAGATGTGAATGTGTGACAAGGTATGCAGTCTCCCTCACCTGATGCTGATGTAGAGGACGGAGTCTAGGGTGACATAGCCAGCGGTGGTGAAGTTCTCCCGGTACTGCTCCATCTTCAGGGCCTCCAGCCAATCCTCCACCGTGCTCACAGCAAACTCAGGCGAGGGTGGGTCCTCCCTGAGGCACGGAGACAACACCGGATGAGAAAACATGTCTTCATCTGCTGACAAGTGTACAATATGTGAGTTGAAGATATGATCTTTTATACTGCGGGGCCTCTCTGTCTGAAAAGATGGAGGGGATGAGGTTGGTTTTGATTGACAACGAGACACTGACCATGACAGCGGGGCACTGAGCATAAATGGAAGATTCAGCACTGGAGTGACAGCTCTGTCTTTGATTCAAGACTGGTAAAACAATAAGTGTCTTCATACACAGGCAGCCAAGAAATGGAAAAGAGTAAACACTTAAAAATGCTCTTAGAGTAAGTTACATTTTTAAAGCTGACAAGCAGGAGAAAGAACTGGAAACCGTGATGATACGGTCACCCAGTGTCAGCAGAAAAGAGTTTCAGACTCATTTTTATTCAGAAATGTTTTAATTTTTTTTCAATTTTTTTTTTAGTAAAGAGATGTTTAAGTCATGTCCACATCCTAGATGGAAAACTGTTATGGGAGTATGCAAAATTTTCATATTTCAGCAGTTGTGTGTATCTTTGTTTCTGATCTAGATAGCAGTGTCCAACTGGTGCACAGTGGGATGACTGGCAGATTTCTGGTGAACGTTCCCAATCGGACAAATCTTTAGCAGGTCCACTAAGCTGAAAATGATCAAATCCAAACAGCATGCTGTGTTTGACAATGTCATCTCTGGCCTTTATACAAAAGAGAACAGATATCAATCTCCTTTTTTCTCCCTCAAAGAAAAGCTAAAGCGTCTGGATATCTAATCTATGTTCATTCAAATTGTTCCAACCTTTTCCAACCAGCCATGTAGTCAGCTCAGTCCTGCGTGTGCGTGAATGTGTGTGTGTTAGTGTGTGCGTTTGTGTGTGCAGACAGGCTGACAGTCTTCTTAAGGTGGAGTGCAAAATGATTAGGGTTGCAGAGGTATGCCAAGGAATATGGAATGCTGTGTGTGTGTGTGTGTGTGTGTGTGTGTGTGTGTGTGTGTGTGGAGGCAGGCAGAAGCTGAGAACCCACAACCCATATGGCTCCTTCTTAAGGGGGAGCTCCCAGCGGTTAGGGTGGAGCCCACAGCGGCTTAGGGTTCCATGCCCAGCGGGAGATGGGGGGATCGGGAGCGCTGTGTGAGTGTTGGCACTGGGTCGTGTTGCCTGGTGTTTGTGCAGGAGGAGGCCAGCCCACACGCCTCCGCTCCAGATTGGAGCGATTACCCCGTATGACTTTACAGCCCTATCTGCTCAGTGGTTCACACTTCACAGAGGGGAGCATAGGGGTGGGGGTGGCAGCGAGCTCCGGGGCCAGGAACCACGGGAAGGAAAAAACACACAGAATGCCAAGAGGCTCGCAATGCCTCGTGGGATTGACGAAGCACAGAACAGTGTGGCACAGAACGGAGCGGCATGGGACTGCGCAGAGGTTGAACTGTGTGGGAACAGACTGGACGGGGGGGGGGGGGGGTCGTGGGCACAGTGTGTCATATGGCATGCATCAGTCATGCCAGGGTACGGAATTGTATGGGTGAGTACAGTGTAGAGCAGAACTACTCGAAAAGGGTCTGTGTGTGGTGTAACAGCATCATCCTAAACACCATAACACAGACTGCCAAGGTATGGGATAACAAAGGATCTAATGGCATGACAGAGAACTGTGTTGTATGGAATGATGTGATATAGACTGACACGGTAAGGAGTGACATGGCTCAGGATGGATGACTAGGGCCCTCACCAAACAGAGCTGTTGGCCAGATCCTTGAGGCTGCTGGGGTTGCGGATGAGCTTGTCCAGGGTGTTGACGATCTGCCCAAACTTGGGCCGGTCGTTACGACACTTCTCCCAGCAGTCCAGCATGAGCTGGTGCAGGACCAGGGGGCAATCCATGGGTGCTGGCAGCCGATATCCCTCATCGATTGCCTTTATCACCTGGGGCGGCACGGGGGGGGGGGATAAAGGTGTAGAAATAAGATCATTACATATTAGTATTCATTTAGTGATGGACAGAAATCCATCTATATTCACAGACAATGCAGAATAAGCACACTGCTTTGCATGCACACAAACACACACACACACACAAGAAACTTTCTGACTGCATTTTTCATGCCCTCTCTGAAAAGGCAGCAGGGGATAAACAAACATTTGTATTCATCTATTTTTCATATTTTTTTCTTTTCCATCTCTACATCTTCCACCTCGCGTTTCAAATATTTGTATTGGCCGTTTTATGCATGAATGAGCTGAAGGTAATTCCAAGGAGCTGACTAAACAGCGCAGTCAGATCCTCGGAAAGGTAACTTCACAGTGACGGGAACTTCTAAAATGAACTTTGTAGCCCTAGCTCCCCCCCCTGCATCTGATCTGCTTCTAGCAATGGCAGTGTGTCTGGCATTAAGGCTGCCATGAGGTTCACAGGCTTTAGTGAGTTCTCAGTTTGTGATTGCTTTTTGCTTGAGCCTGACTCACACAGATGAAGTGCCCGAGGCGCTCTGCAGGCCTCCTCTTAGGGACACAAAGACTTCTACTAATTAAAATATCACACACAGGCACACATGCACTTATGCTTATTACAGAGACAGAATTACTCAGGATAAGTACGTAAGAGGTAACTAATAAGCATACCGTGAGCGTGTGTGTGTGTGTGCGTGTGTGTGTGTGTTTGTGAAATTTAAGTATACAGAAGTACTAGAGTACACATACGTCCTGGTTGGACATCTCCCAATATGGCCGCTCTCCATAGGAGACGACCTCCCACATGACGATGCCGTAGCTCCACACGTCACTTGCGGAGGTGAACTTCCTGTAGGCAATGGCCTCTGGAGCTGTCCATCGGATGGGGATCTTTCCTCCCTGACGACACAGGAGAGAGAGAGAGGGAGAGAAGAGAGACAATAAAAGAAAGCTGTATTGCACATCCAAACCAATGAGAGAGGGATAGAGCGAGGGAGGGAGAGGAAGACACCTTGAGAGGTTTACGGTAATTCTCTTTTGTTAAACCACTGCCATGCTCTCTCCCATGCTTTAACCAACAAAACACACAGCATCCTCACACACACATATTACACATTACAGTCAATTTAATACCACAGGCCCCCATTCCTGTAACAGGCAACAAAGACATAATGCTAATTGCCTTTTATGAGAAGCATATTCAAATTCAACACAGTCCGCTACAATTGCCTCAAACCTCTGTAGAATAACGAAAAAGACAAAGGAACAAAGAAACAAGCATAAACCACTGCTGACAAACATCAGGGTAGAGCTCCACGTCTAAACATAATACAGCAGCACTCACGCTGAACGCCCCATTCTCCCTCCCTCCCTCCCTCCCTCCATCTCCTTCTCCATCTCTCTCTTTCTCTCTTCGTCTCACTAGCTCTATCACTTTGTTGTTCCTGAGGAGATTCAGGATCAAAGACCCAGGAGCCTTTCCCTCTGCTGTGTCTGTGCGTTACAGCCCTGCCAGCCTCTCCGGCGCAAAGCGTCCTTTTAAAACCACTGCAGTCCTCAGTGGCTAATCTTCACAGCCAAAGTCGAACGAAAGGCAAAACTAGCGATACACCATAGATGAACGTGACGGGGGTGCAAAAAGAACTGGAGCTTTACCCCCGGGTCTGTGGTTTAAACACCAGCCTCCAGGAGACAATCTGTGGGCGCCATTAAACAGTGACATTAAAGGCGTCGTCTCAAACTCGTTCAGAGTGTTCCTGAGCTCCTCCAGTGGAGGTTAGGAAGAGAGTAACGGAGCAGAGGAATAAGAAACACACTGAGAGCCAAGGAAGTGAAGGCTTCTGGTTGAGACTGGTTAGGCAAGGGCAAAAAAAGCCAGACAGGCTTTCATTCATATGGTCCTGCCTGATGCTGTGAATCTGTGATGGAGTGAACATGCACACACACACACACACACACATACATACACACACACACACACACACATGCAGACACACACACACACACACACACACACACACACTCTCTCTTTCTCTCGCTCTCTCACTCACTCTCCCTCTCTCTCTCTCATGCACACACGCAGGCAGACACACACACACTTTCTCCATAGCAGTTCAATAATTGGTTCTCCTGCTGATAAGGCACTTTGCATTGCATTGCCCCTTCCTGCCCCCCCCCCCCCCCCTTCTGGTCTGGACATTTCTTCAGTAAGTGTGTTTTGGTTTGTGTGTGTGTGTGTGCGCACACCTAACCCTAAAACAGCAGTTATATCCTGCTGGGGGGTTAAATAGGCTATTCAATGATCACACACACAAGGCAGTGAAAATTTCCGACTTTAAAAAGCAGGCAGAGAAATGCGTAAATAGGAACAGCCATTATTCAGAGCTATAGTTTTGCTTCTATGTACAATGTCAAAAGCAAGCTTTACTTCTGCCCTTTCGTACCTCACAGTGTCCTTAACAACAAACGGATGTCTGGTGGGTGACAGAAAACTGCTTCAAACACTCTTGTGGTGAACAATGGTCTTACCCGTGTGGTGTACGCTGCCTCAGGGTCATCCTCTAGGACCCGGGAGAGGCCGAAGTCAGACACCTTGCACACCAGGTTGCTGTTGACCAGGATGTTGCGGGCAGCCAGGTCGCGGTGCACGTAGTTCATATCTGACAGGTACTTCATGCCCGAGGCGATGCCACGCATCATACCAACCAGCTGAATGATTGTGAACTGCCCATCGTGTTTCTGCCATGGAAAATATAAACTCAAAGTTCATATAGAGCACTACAATAAAGTTCACTACACACAGTTCATATAGAACACTACAATAAAGTTCACTACACACAGTTCATATAGAACACTACAATAAAGGAGAAAGGGCCCTGCTGGTAAATGAAAAAAAGACATGTTGTCATACGTTGTTCAACAACTTTAACATAGATTGTCATGCTGTGTTGTAACATCATGTTACGCAACTCTGAAATGACTTGTCATGTTGTGCACCCTCACACAATAGCACTCCACACTGATACACTGATGGTGTGTGTCTGACGTGGCATGTTCTCCTGTGACATAACAGTACACAGCGCACACAGTCCAAACACTCAAGCGAGCTTCTTTAGCCGGAACAACAACAACAACAACAAAAAAACTGTGCTGATGTACCAACACCAAGCCAACAACAAGCCATCTGCTGTTCTGGCCCCTGCGCTGTTGTCTTTTTTTTTTGTTCTTCTATTTTCTCTTTTTTTTTTGCTTTGCTAGTTTGTCAAAAGCCCAGGCCTGTTTTTTCCGTCTCTAAAAAAACAATCGGAACGACAAGCAATTAGGGCAATGTCTCTATCCCGATATCTCAACTGCAACCTAATCCGATTAATACCCTCAGAGCTTTTGTCTCTCCAAGCAATATCAATCTGAGTGTTTCACAGCACTCATAGAAGGTAAGTTAATTATGTCTTGTTTTGTGAAATGCAGCTGGCTGATTGATTGCCCATGCAGGCTTCTGTTATCAATCTCACCAGGACTCTTACAGTAAGAGAGAGAGACAGAGACAGAGAGGCATGGATGAGGCGAGACAGAGAAAGAGAGAGATACACAGAGATGGATGATGAGGGAGAAAGAGGATATGGGAAGGGAATGAAAGGGTGCAGTGAAGAGAGATGGTGAGAGAAAGAGAGGGAGAGAGGGAGCAAGAGGCAGACAGAGAGGGACAAATAGAGACAAAAAGCAAGTGAAAGAAAACAGGCGAAGGAAGAGTGTTTGTTCTTTTTTCTTTCTTTTTTTTTTTTGAGCCAGAGAGTGATGCTAAATTGATCTGTGCCCTAATTAAACATGTGTACCCTGAGCGGATGGGCTATGAGCTATTAGCCATAAAACTGATGCAGTAATTATATTAGCTTTTTATGTGGGCTAAAGAGAGTATTTATGGCCTTCATTATGGACTCGCCAGCAAAATTTCAGACGTGCCGTCCTCTTTCTCTTGTTTCGTTCTTGCTCTCGTTTTCACTCTCACATCCATTTCTCATCTGTCTCTCTCTCTCTATTTCCCCTTTCCCTCTCTCTCTCCCTCTCTCTCTCCCAGTCAGTTTTCATTTTCATCCCAAAGTATGAGCTATAAAGAAAAACTGCACTTAAAAAGCAAAGTGTATCTCTGCTGTAAATGCAGTTATGAGGGCGATTTGTCCTTTGTGGCAGAAGTGGTAATAAATTGGAAATGGGGAGGGGGGGCATCAGATGCACCCCCCCCCCCCCCCCCCCCCCCTTCACTTCCACCCCTGAGGCAATAAATCCACAGGCTTTATTCAGTCTTCATGTTCATGTTTTTATTTTTTTTTCACTAACACCTTTCAGGATAAAACAGCATAGCCAGGCAAGCAAGAGCAGAGTAAGAAC
>PYXC01001975.1:915000-935000 GCA_015244755.2 Tenualosa ilisha | reverse complement strand
CCAGGCGAGACCCACCCCCATGTAAGAGCCAGCGCCCGAGGGTCCCCTCGCACAGGCACGGGGGAGCGGAGGCCTGGAGGAGACGTTAAATGGCTCATGAAGGAGATGGTTTAGCATAACGCCAGTGCACAACTCCCGCACTCCCCGCCCCTAATGCCTTCCCCCGGAGAACGTGTGGTGGTACATCACGCATCGGTAGGACTAAAAGGTACAACACTCCAGCGCAGCCTTAGGTGAGCTAGGGTGAATGGTAGCCACCTCAGGCCTCTCATCATAAATATGTTAAGCATATCTCATGTTCTGTGCTGCGGGTCTATCAGCCCCATCATGTGAGCGTGATGCTGGTCTGGCGCTAGACAGCCAGAGGGCTACTGGTGGTATATTTCCTGTGCTGTCTGGTTCATATACATTATGTCTTGTGCACTATATGGCTGGTCCATAGCTGAGAGCCCTGAATGGCTGCAAGCCAAAGGCCCCGTCCACTGTCTTCATTAAGAGCCCCTGAGCTGAGAGTGCCTCTGTTTAAAAAAGAATAGAGAGAGAGTTGTTTCTTGCTATTGGTAGAGGTCACATTCAATCCTGCCAAAGAGACTCCTTTACTTTGCTCATAAATTGTAGTGGTCTGAACAGGCACTGCTATCTCCAAAATGCCTTTCCAATCTCCTCTGGAGGATTAGCAGAAGCAGGAAGAATTCCTTTTTTAATGATCGATTTCTCAAGAGCTTGTGTGCGTGCACAGTGTAGGAGCACACATATCTGTTGGCAACTCAGTAGACAAAAGACAAAAAAAAAGTCACAGAGGCAGTGAAAGATGTGATCAAACAGACTCAATGTGTGCAAGTGTATATATATATATATTATATATGTGTGTGTGCGTGTGTGTGTGTGTGTGTATAAGAAGCTCTGAGGATTCTCAGAAGCTCACAGCATACTCTATAGAGCCTGCAAACATACCTTACTCAAAGCAATGAAAAACGAAAAAAAAAGCCTGACATCACACTCTCGTGTGTGTGAGGGATGGTGCTAAAGCATGACACATAACTCTGTTTCTACAGAAATGCAAAACTCATCTCTGAGTAAATTGTAGATTAAATTATAGATAACAATAGTACATTGCCTGTATAACAAGATATGCCCACATACAATAGCATATCTGTATGCATGCTGTGTGCGTGTGTGTGTGCGTATGCGCGCAGAAACGTTTGTTTGTGTCCATGTGTGTGTCTCAAACAAAGCCCATTCCTATGAGTGACATTCTCATTCTCACCTCCAGTTCTGTGCGAGAGCCACACCATTACCAAGCACACCTCCAGGCCTCTACCAACCCCCCCCCCCCAATCTCTGTCTCCCTCCACCCAGGCTAGCTCATTTGCAGAACGATGACCCATCCTGCAGATAGACTATTGATTTCTTCACTAGGTGTTAAAGCGCTCGCTGGGAAAATAGTCATTTTTGTGTAAAACACTTTGCTTTTCCTCTGCCTAGCTGTCCTTTTTACATTTGTCAGGGCTAAAAAGAAAAGAAGCTTCATTGTCTTTTAAAATTGCCTTTGTTGTTGTCTCTTGTGGCTAAGAGAGAAATTAAAATGCGCCTAACTTGGTGCTATATAGCTAAAAAAGCTATTAAGCACACTAGCAGTATGCTGTCTTTGTCACTCTCTTTCCTTACAACGACAAACCACAAGAACAAAAGGACATAACATCACTTAAAGTCAGTGGCTTATCGATTCCCCTAATGGTTTTTTAACCAAACGTCACATAACCTATTTAGCAGAGGGCCCTATTCATATCGCCTGCTGGTGCTACGTCAGGTTACCAGACGCTAACTTGCTAATGAAGAGAAGAGCGCTCGTGCGGGCGTTCCTAGCCTCCCCGCATTCCAAGTCATGCATTCCAAGAGCCAAACTCCCATTGTTCTTCAAAGAGTGGGTTTCACAGATAATGAATAGCCTCTGAAAATAGATCCTGGAATTAAATGAATCACTTTCTCCTTCTCGAAGGAGAAAATGTTTTCGATGCTAGCAGATGATAGGTCTGGCCAAATTGAATGTGAGCAGATTAGTTGATTGTTTGCCACACAAAAGGCTGGAGATGAGTGTGTGTGATAGGACGAGTGCGGCTCTTTTCCTCTTCCTCTCTGGCTGTGAGAGAGGGAAAGAAAGGAGCGATCCTCAAAGGCCTCTCTCTCTCTCTCCTCCGCGTTCCTCATCAGCATAACAATGAGCACAATCAGGGCCCGCCGAGGCAGTTTAAATATTATTCTGATGACAGCGCGCTGATTGGAGCCTTGTGGTTGAAGTGGCGTGCCTACGCGCACACATGCAGCACACACACACACACACACACACACACACACACACACACACACACACGCACACCCTGCAGTCCCATATGACAAGTCACACAAAATCCCATATAACACACATATCCACCAGCTTCCTAAATCTACATGCCCTTACCCCATCCCACCCCCTCCCAAACACACACACACACACACACACACACACACGCACACACACACACACAAATGATGCTGCTGCTAGTATATAAAACACTGCAATAAAAGACCTAAGTTAGCGTGTTTGGATGGGAGCCCTGTCTCCTGGCTGTGTGCTGTGGAGAAAGGAGATGTCCACAGAGGACGGGAGCAGCCTGTTTAAACGGCTTGCCTCCCCATTGCGGGGCTTTCACCTTCCTCCTCCTCCTCCTCCTTCTCACACACACCTCCCTTTCTTCCCCTGACTGCCCAAGGCTGCCACTGAGGTCAACTGAGCTCAGGAGGCAGCTGTGTGTGTGTGTGTGTGTATGTCTGTGTGTGTCAGCTTGTGATTATCATCATTGTGAAACTGGTTTGGGGTGAGTGCATATTGATTTGAAATTGAGATGGGGGGTGGAGTGTATGTGTTTGTGTGTGATGGTGTAAGTGTGTGTGTGTCTGTGTCTGTGTGTGTGTGTGTGTGTGTGTGCTTGTGCATGTGTGTGTGTGTGCGCGTCTGTGGTGTATGTGCTTGTGATGAGAAAAAGTGGGGAACATAGCGAGCCTCCTCACACACACACACACACACACTTCCACCCCCGTTCCTGCCTTACAGGCTGGAGGTGCTATAGAGTGCCCTCCTCACCTTTCACCCCCGTGGGCAGTGACATCTTCTGGGCTGCCATGTGTGAAATTACCCCTCCCCTCCACCCGATAGGCCTGCGTGGGCTGCCTTTGCTTCTGTGCTCTCTGTGCACCTTGCCCCCATGTCTGTCTCTAAGCTGTTGTGTGAGAGTGTGTGTGCATGTGTGTGCGTGCGTGTGTGTGTGTGTGTCTGTATGTATGTGTGTGTGTGCGTGTGTGTGTGTGTGTGTGTGTGTCTCCCCTGACACAACCCCCCTCCTATGCTTTCAGTTTTTCCCTTTCAACATCGGCCTGAACATCTACATCTCTCAGGTTTTAGTTTTGTTTTTGTGCATAGATGAATGCTTCACTCTGAACAAAACCATATATTATATCCACAGACTGTCTTTTATTTATACACTATCTGCTATGTATTACTATGTATTATTTACAATCTCACTGCAGATTTCCCCTCAAAGAAACATAAATCCATAATGTATAATAGATAGCTCCCATGTCACCCTTATACTTCCCAAACTCTCTATTGTTACTGCAGCACACACCCACAAAATGTTCCAGAAAAAAACAGAAGCATAAATGAAATGTAAAGAGCCTCTCAATACAATACAACAGGTGGCTGTGAAGAAGGACACCCAGGAGTGTGACAATCACCCTGGGCCTCACCGCTTGTGATGTGAGAAGCGGTTTGTTTCTGGCATCGTTTAAACACGACTCAGCTCACAGCACTCAGGAGAACAGGCGTGGAACGCATCCCGCTCGCTGAGTCGCTGTTTAATTCTATTTGATGGTGTGTACTTCACAAAATAAAAAAGAAAAGAGGTACAAGGTTTGACTGTGGTCTTGTGAAGCACGCCCTGGGTATACTTCAGAGTATTCAAACACTGCTAATACTGAGAGCAGAGGCATTAGGAGGGAGATCTGCCTTTCCTAAAATGCAAAGCAAACTTGATTCACTCCGCTAATAGTTATGCAAACCATAGACGAGCACAGCTAACAAAAAGGTCACGATTAGCATTTGGCATCAGAGAAACCAGTGAAAATGAATGAAGAATGTTAGGGGACTTTAATGCGTTTAATATGGATGCTGTTGAATATTTATGGCTCCAAAAACACATCCAATTAACTATTTAAATGATTAATATTCATTGGAACTTACATATGCATTTGGCTTTTGTTCCATGACATAGGTGGTGCAACGCGCCTCTAGTGGGTGATTAAGTCTCTTCACAGAAAGCAGAGTAGGTGTGTGCATGTGTGTGTGTGTGTGTGTGTGTGTGTGTGTGCGTGCGTGCGTGTCTGTGTGTGTGTGTGTGTGTGTGTGTCTGAGAGGACCATGTCTAATATTTATGCATAAACAGCGGTATAGCAAATCCAAAAGATAAGATTGGAGACGTAACACGCGGTCTGCTTGCGGTGACTGAAGTGAGAAGCCGAGGGAGACAGCGTGTGCCGCTGCACTAATCACTGTCTAATCACGTCTGAGCAGCCTCGCAGACTCTACCCTGCAGCCGCCACTGCCACCACCACCACCACCACCACCACCACCACCGCCTGTTTGCAAATGGGCTTTCACCAGATGTACGGATAAGCAACAAATGAAAGAAGAAAGCAAAGACAGGAGCTGAATGGAAGAAGAAAAAACTCAGGAAATTCAAGGAGAAGAGATGAAACACAGTGACTAACTACCTGGACAAACAAATGAACCAAACAATGGACAAATGACTTCTTTCCCACAAAGTAGATATAGTATGTGTGTCTTTGCACTGAAACTCAATTTCAACCCTGCGCAGACTGCACTAACACAATTCCTGCGAGTAAGCCATCATTAAACATTTGCTTTACACCAGATTACATTTGTGGCCTCTTCGGCGTGTCTCTGATCTGCCCTGATAGAAATTCGCTGATAAATCACAGATCTCCTCCACCTGAAAGGTAATTTTCTCAAGCCGCCGAAGGAGAATAGATAGTGGGGGCAAATTAGAACATGCACCTTTGAATCGTTTCCAGGCAGGTCTTCCAAAATGATGCCACTGAGTGAATTCACGTCTTTCAGAATAAACATGGTTTTCTGTCATTGATCTCGTATGGAGTGGAAACTAGTGAAGCGAGACAAAAGCATTTCATTTTAGCCGGCTAATAAGAAAGAACACTCACTACACTTACATCTGGTGACCACGCCCTCCAGGCGGATGATGTTGGGGTGGTCAAACTGGCCCATGATGCTGGCTTCGGACAGGAAGTCCCGCCTCTGCTTCTCTGAGTAGCCAGCCTTCAGGCTCTTGATAGCCACATAGATCTCCCGCTTACTGGGCAGCTTGAGACGGCCGCTGCACACCTCGCCAAACTCCCCTGGGAGAGAAAAATAACACATGTCAATTACACAAACACCCAAGTCTGAAAGTGTCGACCTCGACTGAGTATTTTATCCAGTCTGACATACAGAAGAGAACTAACACAGCAACTGCAGTCTTTAATTCACAATATTTATTTTCCATAGCAGAGCACGTAACACTGAAAACAATGCATGGTGAAGCAGTGGCAAAAGGAATGAGGGTTTTTGTAGATGAGGTAAAAAGAACATGAGCTTGCTTTTCCCTTATTTGAATTTGTGTGAGGATTGTTTGAACTGACGAGACAAGAGCTCGAGGCATTTAAGGTTGCCAGCAAAGACTCACAGGTCTGGTCTGCCACACAACACACACACACACACACTTGAGGCTTTTTACACCATTCTAACTAACAGGGAGAAGGAGAAGCACTCTCACACACACCACTCTTATACTGTTAGTCATAACTAGCAGCGGGAGGGGAGTAGAGGAGAGAGAGAGAGAGAGAGAGAGAGAGAGGGAGAGAATGAAGTGAGTGGGCCCCCTTTCAAAAAGAATAAAAGTCTTTGATGGTCTATAATTACCACTAAAACAAAAGCATGGGCTTTTTAGTGATAAATGAGCTCTCGATGAAAAGGGATCTGCTCCTAAAAGCTCTTTTCACCGTCTGGAGCAGTGGATGAGAGAGAGAGAGACAGAGAGAGGGAGAGAGAGAGAGAGAGAGCGAAAGGGAGAGATAAAGAAACAGAGGGAGAGAGAGAGAGAGAGAGCGTTAGTAGAGAGACAGAAATGGCAGACAGTCTCTCTACTAAGTGCTCAGCGCTGTTGAAGTGCAGGAATAGATCTTGAGTCATCGATTAAATAAACACACGCAGCAACACATGGTTAAATATATCAGGCTCTTGTGCGATGACGCGCCTGCCATGGCAAGCCAACCACCGCAGGGGGCTAACCTGCGCCGATGACACGCTCGATGCGGATGCTGGATGCGTCAATCTCTTTGGCGAAGTCTCGCACAGCCTGGTTGGGGTCCTCGTATGTGTGGGGGTGGATGTAAGTGCGGCTACCCGGGAGTTTAACTGTATCAACAACAACAACAACAACACAAAATTAAATGAAGTACACAATATGCTTTACCTATGAACACAAATATTCCACTTTAAAATAAACATTCTCCCATTCAGAATTCTCAGTAACATTCAGATCACTATTCACAGTAGGTCTAGTGAAGGGATTCGTGATTTATGCTGTGTGTATGGACTGCTGGGCTGTTAGGTGCAGATGAATGGCTGTACCTCTTCCATGCTGAAACTGCATCTTCTCCTCGTCTGGGTCCTGTTTGGCTTTGATGTATCCACAGTGTCTGAGGGGGAAGCCAGAGATGGCAGACATTTAAAATAACAAGCAAACTTGTACTGCACAAACACTTTTTATCTACTTTACTTTCTTGTTCATAGAGTTTCCCTTTTGTTCTTATTTATGTCAAAGTTTATGCTGAGGCTCACTTGCTGAAACAAATTAAATGTGTATGTGTATATCTGTGGTGTGTGTGTGTGTGTGTGTGGCAGTCTGTATGTGTAGTGACTGTGTGTTATATGTATGTGAGGTGTATGTATGTATATCTGTCTGTCTGTATGTGAGTGTGTGTGTGTGTGTGTGTGTGTGTGGTGTGTGTGTGTGTGTGTGTGTGTGTGTGTGTGTGCGTGTGTGTGCGCGTGTGTGTGTGTGTGTGTGTGTGTGTGTTTGGCACATGTTCAGTAAAAGGCTTCATTTTCAGCTCTGGTTCACATCTGGGAACAGTCTCTATGGACACATTATACTGCCTAAAAATACGTGCTTGCCCGCTTCCCTTGCTCTCTCTATTCCCCTCCCTTCACACTCGTTCACCCCCCCTCTCTCTTTCTCCATTCTCCCCTCTTCATCTCTCCATTCTATCTTCTCTCCTTCCCCCTCTCTGTACTCTGCTCTCTCCTTATTGCCTCTATCCACCTCTTCTCTCCCTCTGAATAGTTTGGCCTGAGGCTTTGTCTGTGAGTACAACTTGCAATCATCCTAATAGATTTCCCAACACTCAGGATGGTAGTTCCTTCAAGGAAACATAGCAGGTTCCTTTTGAGGACTTCATTAAAGATTTTTCACACCAAACTCAGTAGTGAGTGAGTGAGAGAGAGAGAGAGAGAGAGAGAGAGAGAGAGAGAGAGAGAGAGAGAGAGAGAGAGAGAGATCTGTTTCCCCCACTAAAACATACAAGTCTATTAGTCTACATGTATCCAGACACAGACACAGAGGCACATGTACATCTGTTCAAGAGCTCGACACACCTTTGAATTCCCTCCCTCTCCATAGCCTTAAGGGAGAGAAGGGAAGAATGGCTGGCATTTCAAATCCCTGCGTCATTGTCCTTTACAAGTCGCAGGATAAAATAATCACCAGAGCACATTTTCACATCATCCTTCTAAGCATGTTTAACTTCTGTTGCTTTTAACCTTTGCTACTGCTAACTGAGCTGGGGTTGATTGAGATTACAGTTATTAGCAGCTGATGGGCTGAGAGGAAATCAGATACCCCTTCATTACAATCAGACCGCAGTGTATTTGGGGGGGGCTTGCTTATGGTAATCTGAATTCCAGAGACGCCATAATGGTTTTCTCTGGGCACTCAGTCTGAGTTGGCGCACTGACCGGTGCCCACTCCACCGGTAGGCGCAAGGGGAAGGAGTCTGTTTTTAGATACTCCATACCCTATATAAACACACACAGATTGACAGAAATGATTTCCTATTTACTGTTGCAGAAAAGAAAACCTCCAGAAACTTAGACATCTAGTGAGTTGCATACTGTCTACTACAATGCAGAATGTGAAACAAAGCTTCCTATTTGAGCACTGCAGTGTAATCTTTTGGTTCACTGGGCCAGTCAGAATGAAGAAAATAGCATCGCAACACCCACAAGAGGAAAGGACTGGACTGCATCACAGAACAGGTCAAATTTATTTACAGAGCACAATGCATATACACTCGTAAATGCACACTACATACACACTTGTAAATGTACACTATATACACATGTAAATGCTGGCACACACATTGAGATAACAAGTAATTCCATGCATTGAGGTTCAACAACTCCATGCTGGTCTACGTATATACCGTCTACAATATAATTAGGTAAACTTAATTTGTTGGCTAGTTTGGAAGTCAGCACAGACATTTAGCAAGAAACAGACTCTTTCTGATGTCACTAACTAGTAACACGGATTACCAGTGAAGTTAGGTTGGCACTAAACATGAGGCTGACTGTCCGAGTCCTGCTGGCCAGCACCTTTTCTCCACCATTCGCGTAAAATATGAACCTTTCTGTTGCCTAACTCTGAGTGTCTATACCATGCCAATGCCATGTCTATGCCAAGAGTGCCACCAGCTCAGAGTGGCACAGCCTGATGGTGGCACACAGAATGGTGCGGGGCAGCCGTCTCCCCTTACTCACTTGTGGTCTTTGATGCTAATTTTGCCTGGCTCCTCCAAACTGGAGCCTGACACAGTGTAAACACCACTAATTGGCTGCACTGATTAAAATCCCCCTGCTGTGGATATGTGTATGTGTGTGTTTGTCTCTCTGTGTGTCTGTGCGTATGCATGTGCATGCATGTGTGTGGTGTGTGTATATATGTGTATATAAGTGTTAGTTAGGTGTGTGGGAGAGAAGTCTTTGAGAGAGAGATGGAAATTAAGTATGCAAAATAGCAAAAATTCTACTAAATTATGGAAATAAGCGAACTGCTCGTTTGCTCTCCTACAACACCATGTTATTTCTGAGTCACATGGAACAGTTTGTGTGATCTTGTATGTATTCATGTGTTCAAGTGAGGGTGCAAATTCAAGGCATACACATGCACAATGAAAATAAACACAATGAAATGTGGGTACTGCACACACACACACACACCACACACACACACACCACACACACACCACACAGACAAAGAGGTGTTAATTTAACAATACACGTTCTGCACCGTGAGAGTTGTACACGCTGTACAATCTACACAAATCTATATCTGGTAGATTCTCCATTTGAAAAAAAGGGTGTTTCTTTAGGCTCATCTGCAGGATTTCCATTTCTCTCTGGTTTGATTTCTGGCTTTATGTTTTTGTGCTGAGGTATTGGAAAGAGTGTCTGACGAATAGGACCCCTATGTCGGCAGTCACCTCCCTACCAATCTCTCTGGCAGGCGCGGGGAGCCATCTAATGAGAAAAAGAGCATCTGTATTGACAAAGTGTCTGGCCACCGCACAGCACAAAGCAGAAAGGATTATGCCGGTCCAGATTTCCAATTTCCCCACGCCTTCACACAAATGACGCCTCAGCGCTGCAATGGCGGCATTGATGGTTACAGCAGCACCAGGAACTGCCCTAGTGGATGGGTCTCATTCACCCGGAGCCTGGTAGATACAAATCTCTTGTCTCTGTCTTTACCCGACACTAGGGCCATATGTCTTTGTGTGTGTGTGTGTGTGTGTGTGTGTGTGTGTGTGTGTGTGTGTGTGTGTGTGTGTGTGACCACCAAGCTCAGCATAAACCTGTGCATCCAGGGGCATGATGCTACAACCTACACAGACTGGGAGCAACAAAGGGACCAGTGTGGCATCTGAGTACCAACTCTTGTCTCATTCTCTCTTTGGTGATCAGAATGAACTCATCATTGAGCTGTGTGTTTCTCACCTATTTCATCTATTCAACTAGGTATACATTTTTTTCAATCAGGCTCTCTGAATGAGGCTCTCTGAATGCTCTAGTCATGGACTCTGTCTCCACTAACTCATTCCTCTTTTCTCTTCCTCTCATTGTTGCTCTCATTCATTCTCACTGGATCTATCTGTCGTTTTCGCTCTCTTTATCTTTCTGTCACCACAGCAGCAAACATACATTTAAAGAACCTCGGTCTTTGCACATTTGGAAGGCATGCATGTTGATTTTGCTGACAAAGGATTTTCCTTTCTTTCTTCCCCTCGCCTTTTTTCTGACAGGATGAGATGCTGGCATGTGGCACACAAGGAACATTAAAGTAAATATGAGATGAAGAGATAAAGTGAATGAGAGAGAGAGAGAGAGAGAGAGAAGAGAGAGAGAGAGAAAGAGAGAGAGAGAGCTGTGGATGATACAAACTCTTAACGCTGACTCAGATGTCCTTGTCTCCAGAATCTACGGATGGAACTCAACCAAGATACACTTCTGTAAAAAACTGTTTAGGATCAATGCCAGAAGCAGACAGAAGAGAAGGAGCGAAAGAGCGAGAGACAGTGAGATGGGTAAAGAAAGAGGGAAAGAGAGGGGGAAACAGACTGAGGTAGACAGAGAGCTAGAGATCAAACATTAGGGCAAACTTTTCCTGGGCTAAAGGGTCAAGAAGGGATTGATGTATTGTGGGGAGAGAGAGAGAGAGAGAGAGAGAAAAAAAGAGTTGAAATATCTGAAGTTGACGCAGATCTCTGTATATATGCACAGTGAAGACCCTTTGAAACAAAACGTCACGCATAAAAGCACAGAGCACTCTTCTCACTCTTCCCTCTCTCTCTCTCACTGATGCTGTGGAGATCAAAGAACTGACGGAAGGAGAGAGAAAAAAAATAACGATGCAGTCTTAGCCAGGTCTCGACAGGGAGGCAGAGAGAGAAAGAGAGAGAGAGAGAGAGAGAAAGAGAGACAGAGTGAGAAAGACTAAAGAGCCTCTGTAGAAATGACGTGCTAAACCTGGCCGTATCATTCACTGTATTTTATATGACAAGCAGCCTTTTACTGCCCCATAAAGGCGTGCAGACCAGAGGCAGGAGGGAATTGATATAGTGATGGTGGTACTGAGGGCTCCATAGGGGAGGACAGTAGAGGCGGCGCCCAGGTCAAGTGTCCAAATCAGTGCCCCCTTCTACTCCAGCAACACACACATACACACACCTGACCCTCCTCGTCATTCCTCATCCACTGGCCACCTAATCTTCGCCCACTCTAGTAAACCATGTCCTGACATTATCAGTGGAATTATTAATAAAGCACAAGACAGCTCAAATGTCTTATATTTTTGCTGCCACCCTGATCTCCTGGATAGGGCAGTGGAGCGGTACACAGTGCTGTCCAACATCCCTCTTATGGACAGAAAATGTCTTTGTTGACTGGACAGGATGCGTGTTTAATGGTACATCTCTTCAGACAGGGTTTCTGAATTACAGCTTTGGTAAGGAAGGATAATACAGTTCTAAATGGACACTTTATGAGTGATGAGGACACGACTCACACCAGGCAGGGAAGTCACGGAAGGTCAACCAGAGGAAATGTGCAATGTTATTTCCGCCAGTAACGCTTAATTGCCCGTTTTGATTACCCTGTGTTTTCTGAGGCCTTAAAGTGGGACGTGGCTGACCTTTGCCTTTTCAGTTGGCAGTAAATGCGTGACCTTGAGATAGCACGGTTCTCTGTTCCCTGACTAAACAAAACAGCCGCCATATAAGCTGATGCTGATGGCTTCTCCTTTCCTATGTGCAGTATCAGGTAACAGCAAGCACAAAGGAAACACTGCACAGATTACACACAGACATGAACGCAGGAGTAGTGAGAGTAGCAATGGTAGTAGTAGTAGTAGCAATAGCAGTAGTAGTAGTAGTAGTAGAAGTAGTAGTACTAGCAATAGCAGCAGCAGTAGTAGTAGCGATAGCAATAGTAGTAGTAGTAGCAATAGCAGTAGTAGTAGCAATAGCAGTAGAAGTAGTAGTAGTGATAGCAATAGTAGCACTAGCGATAGCAGTAGTAGTAGTAGTAGTGGTAGTAGTAGTAGTAGTAGCAATAGCAGTAGTAGTAGTAGTAGTTATAGCAATAGTAGTAGAAGTAAGAATAGTAGCGATAGCAATAGTGTAGTAGTAGCGATAGCAATAGCAGTAGTAATAGTAGCAATAGTAGTAGTAGCAGTAGATGCTTACTAACCCAGAATAATTCCTTGTAAACTAAGGTTTATTATTCATAAGGGTTACTTATGAAAATCTGTTTAAATTAAGATCTCTCCAGTATTAAATCATATTTTAATCATACCAAGATGTGTTGGCTTGTACAGAAATGAGCCATCAGGCAACAGCATACTGTGCATATATATCTAGCTGTCAGCACAGCTGATTATACTGAAGAAAAACAGGCTCATCAGCAGTTAATGATGAATTCATTAAGAGAGAGAAAGAGTGAATGACACAGAGATAGACAGAGAACTAAATGGAGGGTATGGATATGAAAAAAAGAAAAAAAAAACAGTGTAGAGAATCAAGAGAGAGGAAGATTAGGCAAAGACATCCACATAGGGCGGACAGAGGAGGGCGAGACAGAGTAAGAGAGAAAGAGAAAACGAGAAAGAGAGAGATAGAGAAACTCTATAAGATAATGGAGGTGATATAAAACATAAAACATATAACTGACAGTTGTGATCTATCTACAGAAAATACAGTGCATTTCCTCAGGCATAATGCTTTGGTCATTATCATGGAAGTGTGTGTGTGCGTGCGTGTGTGTGTGTGTGTGTGTGTGTGTGTGTGTGTGTGTGTGTGTGTGTGAGAGAGAGAGAGAGAGAGAGAGAGAGAGAGATGCAGAGATCAGATGATTTCTAATCATCTCCGCTGCTGTGTCACGCTCGCTGCTAATGGGATGGAGTGAGACCCGGAGAATGGATGCTTCTCTGCCGGGCTTTAATCAGCAAAAGTGGGCCTTCAGATTAATGGCAATCAGAGAATCGCCTTCGTTTGAGGGAAAGATCTGTGCATTAGAAGAGCCATAAGGCTACAGCCAATTGAATATGGGGTGGATGAAGGGAACACCATCATGTGTTGCACTTGTCTTTTAATTTTTCATCTTTCTCTCGCCCTCTCTCTCTCTTTTTTTTCCTGTCTTCTGCTCTCTCTCTCTCATTTCTCAAATAGGGCTCTCTTACTGAGCAGACTTGGCGAGTACCCAAGGTCTGGCGACTGCTTTAAAAAAGATTTACTCTGGTTCCAGTAATTATGAGGAGGACGGGCATGATTGAATGGAGATATCGAATGAATTTTGTGCACATGGCTTTTCAAAGGTGCGGGGAAACATTTAATTTGGAAACCATTCATTACGATAATTGAAGATGCACCGTGAAGGGAAGGTTACCGATAATGTCTGTTTCACTGCGGCTCCTTTTTTCTATGTTTCACTCAATGCAGTCATCCTTTGCAAATTAATTAAGCCGGCTACATGCAAGACATCCAGCGCTAGCATCCACCCTTGCACTAGGGGCACTAGGGCAATAAAAATCTCATTTGCTAAACGGCCCGGTGCACAAATACAGCCAGAGTCACCTCAAGAAAATAGGGATGCAAGGATGGCTGTGGTAACACCTTCTCCTTGCTTCAAAATGGCTGAGCTTTGATGACAGCTTAGCACCCCCGGTAGAAATTAATAGCTTTTCTAATGGATTAAAATGGCCATGCCGTACAGGAATGAGCCCCACTTGGGCTCGAGTCTCAGACGCATGAACTGTGCTAATAGAAAAATATCTATTTCATTGGCATTACATTTCACGACCGGCCATGATTCACAGCTTCACTGTGCACAGTGTCAGATGCACGGGGAGGCTGCAACTATGCTCTCTCCGAGATGGAAGGGGCGAAAAAACGCAGAAGAGAGGGAAGAAGTCTACAGTCTGGTGGGACAGTCAGTGTGGTAAGAAAAATAACACTATCATTTCTCTTAAGCTCCTCTTCCATCGCCCAAACCAATCAGTCTACAGGATCTATGTGGCCATAAGCGTGGTAACTTCTCCTGGGTGCCGTGGGGAGAGCGTGGCTGACAGTGGGCACTTTTCTTAGCTTGTTTGTTTTTTCTCGCTTTCTGCCGACTAAGCACTGTTCCTCGGCCGATGCCCCCGGGGCCAAAAAAAGTCAAGCTTCGATTCCCTACCAACATCTACCATATAATGAAAATTATAACACGCTGGGCTACAGGCAGACACACAGCACAAACACACACACACACACACACACACCACACACACACACACCACACACACACACACACACATACACACACACACAGAGCACTGCCAACAGGCTTCCATTAGACTCGCACAGCCCATTGCAGGTGATGGCTCACTTGATCACATTAGGAGAGAGACTAAAAACCCATTAGCCAATTAGCGTTATCGCCACAGAGGGCTTTGCCAGGACCCTACTTGTGTATCCGCGAGCAATGAGAGCGTCACACTTTTAGATTGGAGTAGAAAACGCCCTGTGCCACCCACACCCTGCACACCCCATGCCACCCACACCCCGCAAGCTATGAGAGTGTGGTACTGTTACTGCTCTCAAACACATACATGCACTCACACACACACACACACACACACACACACACACACACACACAAACACACAAACCCACACAAAGGCCCTGAAGCTTCCAAGCAGAGATAATGAACATTTGGCATGCAATGGTCATTATCACTATTGTGCAATGACTGGAAATGTTCTGTTCACATTAGTACTTTGGAGACTCAAGTCTGCACAGATGCACAGAGTTTTTGGCAGGGTGAAGAGGTAATAGGGTTGTGTATATATGTGTGTGTGTGTGTGTGTGTGTGTGTGTGTGTGTGTGAGGTGTGAGGGTGTGAGAGGCACGAGTTTGGCTGGCTTGAGCGCTACCAAATCAGCATTAGTGGCATTGTTTCCAGGCAAGGAGGGGGGAGGCAATTGGGATGAAGACTCTGACACTCCATTTGGGGAATTACAACGAAGAGAAAAGGACAGAGACCAGATTACTCTGTTAGTGCTTCATGGGAAAGAGGAGAGGAGAGGAGAGGAGAGGAAAGGAGAGGAGAGGAGAGGAGAGGAGAAAAGGTGAGACTAGATTACTCTCTTAGCACTCTATGGTAAAGAGGAGAGGAGAGGAAAGGAGAGGAGAGGAGAGGAGAGGAGAGGAGAGGAGAGAAGAGGAGAGAACAGGAGAGACCAGATTACTCTCTTAGCACTCTATGGCAAAGAGGAGAGGAGAGGAGAGGAGAGGAGAGAAAAAGAGACACTAGATTACTCTCTTAGCGGTCCATGGCAAAAAGGAAAGGAGAGGAGAGGAGAGGAGTCACTGATAGTTGATTTCTGAGTGGAGAAGAGGGGAGAGGGGAAGAGAGGAGAGGAGAGGAGAGGAGCGGAGTCAAACACACTAATAGTTGATTTCTGAGAGGAGAAGAGGGGAGAGGGGAAGAGGGAAGAGTGCTGAAACTTCACCCATGAGAAGAAAAGTCAGGTGAGCAGGGGAGGAGAGAAGTCACCAGTAGCACCCTGTTTCTGCTCCACAGGTACAAGGACACAAGGGCTGTGATGCGGTGTGCCAGGTCTCAGTGCTGTCGGTGGCACACTCAGAACCTCTGGCCTGGGCCTCAGGAACAGAAATGATGTGACAAAACAGCGCTATTTCATTTGCTCTTGATGATTTACAGTTCAGAACATGATGATTCCCTAGGAAAGTATAGAAAATGCATACACATACTCTCGTTCTCTTTCCCACAGACACACACACACACACACACACACACACACACACACACACACACACACACACACACACACACACACACATTACACACATCAGATCCATCACAGGGCCAAACACCATCTGGCCATCACCTTTGCCTATGCATAAACTTGGAGGTAGAATAAGCCAACACATCTCTCCATTTTAACCAGATCGGTTTCTCTGGGCCAGTCCTAGGGCAGATGTGGGCCAAGTCAGGCCCAGTCTCAGCCCAGCCTGCGTTCAAGCTCACCCACCGGCTCCTGCTTGCAGTAATGTGCACAGACGCTGCATTAGTTCTAACAGCATGTTTTCCATATTCAGAGGAAGAGTCTGATCACTCCTGTCTGTGTTGCTGCAGTGTACATTGTAGCTCCTACTCATTAACTTTTAAGGATCACCCAAGGCCACTAACAGATGCTCCGTGCGGTGCGACAAGAACAAATAAAGAGAATGAGAGAATGAGAGAGAGAGAGAGAGAGAGAGAGAGAGAGAGAGAGAGAGAATGAGGGAATGAGGGAGCGAGAGAGAGAATGAGAGAGATCCAGTGATGCCAAAAAGGCCTTTCTTTGGCTTATTAGCCAGTCTGCTGACTTTCCCTGAACATTTCATCTGCGATTACACAGACGATTCAATCTTCACTGCTTCTCCCATTGGGCACAGACAAGGACATAGCTGACATTTGGCAGAATGGCAGAATTGTCGTAAGGCATGAGATTCTTGCTCCGGCATGAACAAAACATTCCTGACAAATTTCTTGAGGATGCAGCATTCTCTTTTAAATACCAAGCCTGCCTGTCTGGTGTCTATGTCAAATACATCTTGCGGAGTTTAGTGACTTTTTCCCCTTGTGTTTTGATTTTTATTTTAGCCAGGTATTGACCCACAGAAGGGGGGAGAGTCAATAGAGCGACATGCTCACACACCTTGTCCTTGAGCGGCCTATCAATAGATCCCCCAAAATACAAAGCGCAACCACAACAACAACAACAACAAAATTTAAAACTTGCATGAATTCCGCTAAAAGCTTTGCAAACTTTTTCTTCATAGAGACTTTCTCTTCACTTTTTTCCAAGCAGGGAGAATACAAAGAGTCCAGTACAGCTGGCAGGCAAAGCCATGGTGAGCAGATTGGCAAGCTTATCAAAGGCCTCTCACAGGACTCTGGTACTCTGAAATACCCGTCATTAGCAATGAACTGGCATATTTTAATTGCTTCTTGTGGAAAAAAAAGAAAGAAAGGGCCGAAAAAACACAAACAAGAAAAAAGGAGAGCGGAAAAGTGTTCCGTAAGTGTGTTTCACCATCTGCTGGCTTTAGTGCCTGCCAATAGCATGGCATTGTTCTACCTGCTGGACTGCCAACTTCACCCGCCTGTGGACACCACCAGCAGATTTAAACTGCATGCATACATAGCCATGATGGAGCTCATTAGCTGGCAGAGCTGAGCTGTTTGTGGGAGGGGGGTGGGACGGGGTATGTGTTTGTATGTGCTTGTGTATGTGTGTGTGTGTGTGTGTGTGTGTGTGTGTGTGTGTGTGTGTGTGTGTGGTTGGGGGCGGTGGGTGTTGTGGTGGCTGTCTGGATGTATTTTCGTCTTGACCACTTTTATTGCCAGTAATGAACAATGGATGCTTTTAGATGGCGAGAGCGAGCACCATATATACGCGATTTATGGCCATCGCTGGTGGCACGCTGAGTAAATAAAATGATCCTCGACTGCATTAATTAGCCTTGTCTGTCTGAGCACAATGAAGCCTTTATGTGAGCATCTATTCATCTACTTGCGCATCTAGCTGCGCTGCTGCAGTGCCTTCTGTACGTCACCAACACACTGCACTACCTCACATTCATGTGACACAGCATTGCTCTCCATCCCACTAGCTCAACGTTGTGATGTAAAAAAAAAAAAGAAAAAAAAAAAAGAAAAGAAAAAATGCAAAAGTGGTGGAAAATGTTTCGAGCAACAAGGATACCATAAGGGCCCTCTGTCTTACTCAGATTGCCCAATCACAAGCCTGAGCTGGGCGATGGCCAAGAGGCCAAGGGGAGAGGTAAAGACAGGTCACTGGGACTGTCCATCAGATCAGACTGGCAGCAACTGAGTTATTCATGAAAAGACACACACACACACACACATGGTAAGGAATAAAAAACAGCCTGCGGGAAGAAAAAAAAAAACAAAAAAAACACACACACACAGTCTGTTTGTGAAAAACAAGATGTCAAGAAAAGTAAACCAACCTAAATTCTTCTGCTTCTATAAAGCATGTCTCTGTTCTCTGCTCTCACTCTCTCTCCACCCCCCTCTCTCTCTCTCTCTCACACACACTTGTTTGTGAAGAGGCAGTGAGGAGATGAGGAGGAAGAGGAGGGGAAGGAGAGAGGTGGGAGAAGAGGCGAGGGTTTTGGCAGGAGCGCGTTCTAATCTTTTATGTAAGACAAGGTAATGCAAATCCCCATATGGAGAATGCGCCGGAGCATTCTCAGCTCAGCTCAGCTCTCGAAACCGAGCCGAAACGAACGGAGCGCGCAGCAGGGAGCCAGACTCACACCCTGGAGATTTGGCCATCTTGGGTGCAATTAGAGAGAGAGGAGGAGAAGCGAGAGAATAGAGCAGACAGAGACGGGCAGAAAAGATGTTCGAATAATAGGGACAAAAGAATGAAATAAGGGGGTGGGGAGTGTGAGAGAGAAAGGGAAGGTGGTGGTGAGGGTCTGGTTTCGGAAATAAGTATCTAGTAAAGCAAGCCCCCCTCTCTGATTTCAGATTCCCTCTGATTCTTCAAAGCCAAGCCTCTGAGTAGGCTGTGCTGTAGTGAAATTGTAGCTAACAGCACAATCCTATTACTTCCCATTCTATCCCCTCCCATGCCATCCCACCTCTCTATCTCTCTCTCTCTGCACTCTGTATGGCTTTCACTCTGTCATTTCCTCTACTTCTTCCTCACTTAGAGCACTGTCTTTGATCTTCCATAATCAGCATACTACTGCACGGACTCGAAGACCCACTTAAATATGGTCACAAACACACACACACACACACACACACACACACACACACACACACACACACACACACCTTTCCTCGCTGACTAGACCCCCAGTCAACCTGTTCTGTCCCCTGCTTCTCTCACTCTCACCCAGCTCTGAGTCTAACAGCTCGGCTTGCCACCTTCACCATTAGGCCTGACGCGGAGGCTAAGTGAAAAACTAGCACTGGCTAATTCATGGAGATGTATCGACGAGCCTGTAAAAGCTAGTTAGCACCTAGCATGTCTGGCACCTTTCCAGTGCAACTGCTGTAATTGCCTTCTTCTGGAGATGCCAATGTACCACTGCTCTCTCTCCCTCCACCTCGCTGCTAATCAATGTGAGGTTTCGCACGAACAAGTGCGACAGGCACCGATCTGGGCCACTCTGTGTATGTGTGTGCGTGTGCCGTGTGTGTGTGTGTGTGTGTGTGAACAAAAATGTTATGTTACTATGCAGGTTATGTATGCATGTGTGTGTGTGTGCGTGTGTGTGTGTGTGTGTATGTATGTATGTCTGTCAGTCTGTCTGCCTGTGTGTGCTCACCTGTACGATAGCATTCTGGGATATCTGAGTATGGAAAGGCTGGTATGTTTAAACCCTACATCAGTTCTACTGCATGTAATCCTGTGAGTATATTTGTGTTTGTGCGTGTGTGTGTGTGCGCGTGTGGTGTGTGTGTGAGTGTGTGTGTGTGTGTGTGTGTGTATGTGTTTGTGAACAAAAAAGTTATGTTTATATGCAGTTTATGTATGTGTGTGTGTGTATGTATGTATGTCAGTCTGTCTGTCTGTGTGTGTTTACCTGTATGATAGCATTCTGGGATATCTGAGTATGGAGACTGAAGTGGCTGGTGTGTTTAAATCCTTCATCAGTTCTACTGCATGTAATCCTGTGGGTATATTTGTGTGTGTGTGTGTGTGTGTGTGTGTGTGTGTGTGCGTGCGTGTGTGGGGGCGTGC
>PYXC01001975.1:905000-907500 GCA_015244755.2 Tenualosa ilisha | reverse complement strand
GGAGTGTATGACAGAGAGGAGCAGAGAGGAGGTATGACAGAGAGAAGAGAGAGTGTATGACAGAGAGGAGCAGAGAGGAGTGTATGACAGAGAGGAGCAGAGAGGAGTGTATGACAGAGAGGAGCAGAGAGGAGTGTGTGACAGAGAGGAGAAGAGAGGAGTGTATGACAGAGAGGAGTAGAGAGGAGTGTATGACAGAGAGAAGAGAGGAGTGTATGACAGAGAGGAGAAGAGAGGAGTGTGTGACAGAGAGGAGAAGAGAGGAGTGTGTGACAGAGAGGAGAAGAGATGAGTGTGTGACAGAGAGGAGAGTATGACAGAGAGGAAAGGAGCAGAAAGGAGTATATGACAGAGAGAAGAGAGGAGTGTATGACAGAGAGGAAAGGAGCAGAAAGGAGTACATGACAGAGAGAAGAGAGGAGTGTATGACAGAGAGGAAAGGAGCAGAAAGGGGTATATGACAGAGAGAAGAGAGGAGTGTATGACAGAGAGAAGAGAGGAGTGTATGACAGAGAGGAGAAGAGAGGAGTGTGTGACAGGGAGGAGTGTATGATAGAGAGGAGCAGAGAGGAGTGTATGACATAGAGAAGAAGAGCAGAGTGTTTTTGAGCTCTGAGTGTTCTTCTACTAAATCACAATCACAGGCTATTGTCATTTCTTCCTTTCTCTCTCTCTCTCTCTCTCTCTCTCTCTCCCTCCCTCTCTCTCTGTGTGTGTGGGTGTGTGTGCGCTTGGACATGCATGCATACCTGTGTATTTGCGTCATTTTTTAAATTTGAGTATTATAATAGTGGGACCCCATCTTAGCTGTTAATTGGCCCTAATTATGCCTTCACTAATTATGTTTTCACTGTTTATTTCGTCAGTTTTTGTTGCTCATTTAGACTGTCAAAAGGAAAGCATGCTTGTGGGTAAGGGTGAGTGTGTGTGTGTGTGTGTGGTGTGTGTGTGGGGGGGGGGGGGGTCTGTGTGTCTGTGTGTTTGCTATTGGAAGGGTTATGGTCCAGTGTGCTGTTACATTGGGTTAACATGACCTTGAAGGGGATGAGAATCCAACACTTGCACTACATGCACTACACAAGCCAACACGCCCCTAGCATGCACAATATTATTTCACAAAGGGTAAAAGTTGAGGCTTTTTTACTGTAGAACTAAAAAAAAAACATGTGGTCCTTCCTAAGTAACTAACTACGTAATTAACTAACTAACATAAGGCTACGCACTTAATTAATTAGGCTTAGAATCCTCCTAACAGGGACAGATAACGTTGGTTTTGTGTCTTCTGGCCTGCACTCTTCAGTGATATTATTTCAGTGCTAGTGTTGCAGTTGATGTGGTTAGCTGATGTGTTTATTGTCTGCTGCGGTGAAAAACATTGGTTGTCTACAGGAGCATGTGTGTTATGTGTGACCTTGTAACTGTTTGTGTATTTATGCATGTGTGTGTGTGTGTGTGTATGTGTGTGTGTGTGTGTGTGTGTGTGTCTGTATGTGTGTGTGTGTGTATATATGTGTGTGAACCACAGGTGGAGTAATCGTGCTGAGCATTCAGGAAACCTATGACATCATGGCTGGCCTCTGTCCTACTGATAATTAAAGAAACATGAAGAGGTTGTGCTGGGGGCATGCGCACACACACACACACACTCACACACACACACACACCACACACACACACACACACACACACACACACACCACACACACACACACACACACACACACATGCCCACTGATTGCTTTAACTCCCACAGGCCCAGTCAGGGCTATAGACCGCAGTTCCACACATTCCTGCACTGCCTGACCACGAGTAATCACTACAGAGCTTAATAGAGGTCAGGGAGATGCACATGTAATCTCAGAGAGGAATGCTTGTTAGAGCGAGAGAGAAAGAGAGACGGACGAAAAGAGACAGAGAAAGAGAGAGAGAAGAGAGAGAAGATGAGGAGAAAAAGAAAAAGGACATGTACATGTATTTATCTACATGAAAGCTACAGTTTGTCGTTCTGTGTTGAGCAATATTGTGGCCAATTGAGGACGAGGGAAAAGACAGCTTGGGGTCAAGAGGCAGAGAGAGGAAGGGGGAGGAGGGAGAAGAGATGCCTTTTTACTTTTCACTGAGAACACAAACGCAGTTTATAAAGCCCAGTAGAAGTGGAGAATTGGGTAGCAGAAACAGAGGGAAGCTCAGCTAGGGAAGAGAGAATGTTAGATAAGGCGATAAGGTTTCCTCTGGAAAGGTAGCCACTGTTCTTTAACATTTGCTTTGGCGACATAACGTATCAAGTGGAACACGATACATGAAGAGGAGGAGGAGGAAGAGGAGGAGGAGGAGGAGGAGGAGGTGGTCTAGGCTGATAGAAGGGAGGAGGACAGAGAGGAGGTGAGAGAGTAAGAGGCTAAAGGAATGACAGCACAGAGGATAGGAGGAGTGAAGTAGAGTGGAGAGGAGAGGAGAGGAGAGGAGAAAAAAGGAGGGGAGGGGAGAGGAGAAAAATGGA
>PYXC01001975.1:900000-902500 GCA_015244755.2 Tenualosa ilisha | reverse complement strand
AATGAACTGTGATATATGATATAGGATTTGTTGTTTGATATCGACATTTTTGTAGTCAACTGAATCGACTATGTTGATGTGTTGTAGCAGCTCTAACTGTCCTCATTATGTAGTTACACCACTTAGTCCCACTCAAACACACACACACACACTCAGTTTCTTAGCAGAACGTACCAGTCTGACTGGTGGTGATGTTGACGGAGACCTGCTGGCGGGGACTGGGGCTGAGGTCTGACACGCCATTGACCGCCTCGATGCTGAACGTGTAATTGGTATGTGGCAGCAGGTCGGTCACCAGCACCTTGGCCACCGTCAGGCCGAACTGCCGCGGTGCAAAGTGGAGGCCACCGCCGCACGGGCTGCACTTCCTGCCGTCAGACGAGCACTTCCTGCAGTGCACATTGTAGGCCACGTCTCCGCGGCCGCCTGTCTCACGCGGCGGGCTCCACTCCATGGTGACGGAGGTGTCGTTGATGGTGGAGATGGGGTGTTCAGGGGCAGAGGGGGCTCTGAGGGAGAGAGCGAAGGACAGAGAGAGAGAGAGAGAGTGAAACTGGGGAAGAATTTTAACACTCTGCCATACACTCTCACAAAAGTACATTTAAGTTACATTCAAGATGAGAGACATATAGAAAAATATAGAGACAAAAAGTCAGAGAGAGAGATCCCCACTACACTATACTTTTATTCTTGTTACTGTTGTACTGCAATGCTATAGACCTCACAAAGTTACACTTAAAGGCGCATTTATATCAAAATGAGAGACAGACAGAAAAAAGAAAAGCCAGAAACAAGAGAGTGAGATGGAGAGAAAGAGAGAAAGAGAGAGCTCTGAATCACTATTCTTTTATTCTTGTTACTGTTGTACTGCAATGAATATAACTGAACTGTGAACTGAGCCAAGGGGATGACAAAGGGAGAATGGCAGGGAGTGGTGAGGGACTCAATTTCAGACTTTTGTAAGTTTGTGTTGTAAAAAGCTTAACTGCTTTGTCAATACTATGACCCAAAAGTCATTCCAAGTTTTTTTTTTTTTTTTTTTTCTCCTCCGTAGGAAACTCCAGTAAAACTAGTGCCTATTACCAAGGCATTCCATTCAAAGCCTTAGCATCAATACTAACATCACACTTAATACTGTACTTTGTTTTTCTGATGATCTTCTCTTATGTTACCTAAATATCTAAAGTTCTGCCAGGTCCTGGATATTAACCTACAGAAAGAAAGACTCCAGGATAGATAATCCTCCTTTGATTATATGATCAAGCATGCTAAAAACTACACAGGCCTCAGGCTGAAAATCAGAACTGCATGTGATAGAGTGGAAGATTGAGAGAGAGAGAGGGAGAGAGAGAGAGAGAGAGAGAGAGAGAAAGAAAGAGAGAGAGAGAGAAAGAGAGAGAGAGCTGTAGGGGGTTAAAGGCAGCAGGAACACTGCACGCTCAGCATCTAGTGTATAGCGTATATCTGTGTGTGCGTGTGTGTGTGTGTAGTGCCCCACACACACTTGCCAGCAGGCACGTTGTTGGTATGCACGGCTGCAGGTCGAGGCACTCAGGGGGCTTTGTGATGAGGGAGCGGGGCGCTGGCTGAACCCGCTGCTCCGGTACCGTGCTTCTGTGGGGAGAACCAGCACCAACTGGGCCAGCAGTGTGGGGAACTCTGTTTAATGAAGTGCCAATGCTCACAGCCTCCGGTACCGGTATGGTCCCTACTGTGCACCCCCATCCCTCTCTCTCTCTCATTCTCTCTCGCTCTCTGTCATTCTCTCTCTCTCCATTTTTCCTTTCTCTCTCTCTCTCTCACCCACTCTCTCTGTCTCTCATTCTCTCTCGCTCTCTGTCATTCTCTCTCTCTCCATTTTTCCTTTCTCTCTCTCTCTTTCACCCACTCTCTCTGTCTCTCCACTCTTCCCTTCTCGCTTTCTCTCATTTATTCCCCCTTATTCTTCTTTGCTCACACCTCCCCTACTTTTCCTATCACTCCATCTCTCTCTTTCTCTCTCTCTCTCTCTCACTCTGCCTCACTCCATCTCTTTCTCCTGCTCTGTCTCTCACTTTCTTTCTCTCTCCTAATGATTTTCTGTGCCTCTCTCTTCTTGCATTTCTCTCTTGCTCTCACTCTCACCAAAGTTAATGTTAGCCATAAATGAAAGATCAACAGCAAATTGTTTTTTTTTTTCATTACACTGTGATATAAATATACTGGTCTTATAAGTATAGAGGGAATATACTTCCCTTGTTTGTGAGTCTGGGCCTGTGTGTGTGTGTGTGTGCGTGCATGTCTGTGTGTTTGCGTATTGTATGTGTGTGAGCATGTACGTGTATTTGTGTGCATGTGTGCGCGTGCGTGCATGCAAGCGCATTTATAAATTAATGCACGCTTGCATAGGCATACCAGTCCGTGTGTGCAGTGTCAGGTGTGCATCCCTGAATGCATTTTTAGAGGTACCTGTGTGTGCACTCTTTGACAAGAATTATCGATCAGAGCAGCTTGCCTGCCC
>PYXC01001975.1:887500-895000 GCA_015244755.2 Tenualosa ilisha | reverse complement strand
GTGACGTGCACAAGATAAAACTCTCTGTATACTCTACAATATTGCAATATTCATTTGTCAAGTCCTATCTCCAGGCCTTTACATTGTGTATGTGTATGTGTGTGTGTGTGTGTGTGTGTGTGTGTGTGCGTTTCACTCCCAGTGAAGCCAGAACTAGTGTGCTTTAGTCCCACTGCAGAGGGCTTGACAGCCACTCACTGTGTGCTGTCAATATGGCTCTCCATTCACACACAGACACCTAAGGTGCCTTTCAAGGCAGCGCTAGGCCTCAAAGCCTCTCGCTGTCTATCTCTCCCTCTCTGCCTTTCTTCCTTTCTTCTTCTTCCTGCCTTTCTGTCACATTTTCTCCAACTTTTTATCCTTTACTTTCCCTCTCTTTTAAATTTCTCTTTCTCTCTCTCTCTCTCTCTCCCACCATCTATAGCAAGGTTATGAGGAGGACTGAGTCTAGTGTTGAGCGGGGTGGGTTGAGTGTGCTGGTCCTGGGCAGCAGAGAGGGCAAGGGCACCCTGTGGAGTCTGTGGCCGCCTAGTAGAAGGAAGGAGGGAAAGAGAGAGGAGGAGAGAGGGGGAGAGAGGAGAAGGAGGAGGTGAGAGAGAGAGAGAGAGAGAGAGAGAGAGAGAGAGAGGGAGATGGAGAGAAAAAGGGCCTCAGACTCCACTCCACAGGAGCCTAATCAGTAGCTGAGGGGCCGTAGAGGCAGGCTGGGCACAGAGCCTAGTATGGTGGTGGGAGGGGAGGATGTGTGTGTGTGTGTGTCTGTGTGTCTGTGTGTGTGCGTGTGTGTGTGTCAACTGGAATCTATCACTTCTGAATGCACAACACCCTCCCCGCCCCCCAACACCCACACACATACACACAAACAAACAGTTCTAGCATATAGTTTGCTTTCTGGTATATTGCAGCCAGTGTAGCACTAGCTCCATTACGCCACACCATATTTGCGTGCCCTAAACAAGACGTGAGAGGAAAAACGAGTAGAAAATAATCCCAATACACTTCTGCGCCTCCTTGAGCATTCCATAGAGGCTGTGCCAACAACTCACAGAGATGACTAGTTTTGCGTTGGCACATCTTTAATACACAGCCATCCAAAGGGTTTACCATGTCCACTTATCTGAAGTGGCGCTGACTTCGACACTAAATCAACCCAGAGGAGAGGGACCACAGAGAGAGTGCAGAGGACTGGAGCTCACGTGTCTCTTCAGAAGGCCTTCCCCATTAAATATTTAACGGGCCTCCGACTCCGAGTCCAGTGCGTGTGCCGATCGATAGCTTTTAGGTATGACGACCGAAGATGACAGGGCCTCGGACCGGAGCCTGAGGAGTCGGGGGTGATGCCTTGGGAACTCAATCTGCTAGCACAACGACACTTTGTTTATCAAACAGTCATTTGTAATTGGAATCGACGTGGACAATTCAGAGGGCTTTAATGGGCTTATCGCTGGCCTTTCGTTCTTGTATTTCTTTCTCTGTCTGCGGATGCCTCTGTATGTGCCTCTGTGTGTGTGTGTGTGTGTGTGTGTGTGTTTGTGCATGCGTGCATTTGTGTGTGAGAGGGAGAAAAGAGAGCAATAAAGACAGAGAGAGAGAGAGAGAGAGAGAGAGAGAGAGAGAGAGAGTGAGTGTGGTATTTAGACAATAGCAGGTCATGTGCATTAATGGCGCCTACTGAGGGGCATAGAGGGAGACATGGTAGACAGCTTAATGGGTTAAATGAATGACATAAATAAAGGTCAACTCCTCTTTGCACCAATACCAAAACAAAGACCACAGCAACTAATCAATCACTGAATAAATGATGCAGTGATCTATCCCTAGTCATCTGTGCTTTCATATAGACTTCCATAGGAGCCCGGGTAGTACATGGGAACTGGAGTGGGCAAAGATCTAGCCAACATATCTTTACATTTACATTTATGCATTTATCCAAAGCGATTTACATTTTTTGTCAACTATCAATTGTTCAGGGCCAGTCTCCCCTACAGTAACTTAGGGTTAAGTGCCTTGCTCAGGGCACAGGGCTCAGGAGTGGCAGCTGGGATTCGCACCCACAACTTTTTCAAGCTACTTGCATGCTAGCCAGGTTCCTTGACCGCTACGCTACCACCGCTACCACCACACGGGAACTGATGCGAATATCTTTGACACTTAACTCAGATGGTTCTAAACCGGTGAAGCTGCAACACATAACAAGAGGCAGAAGGCATGGGAGAGTCATGAATAGAAGCAGTCTAAATCAACACAAGCAAAAGGGAACACTCTATTCTCTGGGACACACCACTTTCACCCCAGAGCATTTGGCTTAGTCATTTGCCAAGCACTGATGGCACCAAACACAAACACTCGGTTTGACTCCTGTTGACTCCAGAGCTGGTGCTGTTGCGCAAACACACACACACACACACACACACACACACACACACACACGCACACACAGGCACACACACACACTCCGCTTGGCTGAGCCTATGGTCTACCAGCCACAGCATGCTTTGAGCCTGAGCACTGATGTCTATAGAGCCTAAACACTGGCGGACAGACAGTGTATGAAAAGAGCCTGCGATGTTTCCCTTCCCTGTTCTGCAAAACAAAATTATGGGCCGTGGAGAGGGAGACATAAGAGTCTAATGGCTCATTTGTCAGTTGTCACCAAAAACTGCTTAAACATTCGAACATCGTGTTGCTCTCTGTGCTTTTGTGTCTCAGCTGGAACTGATCCCTACAGCCCTACAGCCCTTTTGCCATTTCCATTTGCAAGGACAACAAAATCATCAACAACAACAACAACAACAAAAAACAAAACAAAAAAGAGAGAGAGAGACATTGAAAGAGAAAGAGAGAGAGAGAGAGAGAAGAGCGAGAGAACAAGAATGTTAACAAGAAGAGGTGGCAGGGTGTGATTCAACTCCATGATTCACAGTCTAATCAGCTGCTCTCTGTTTCTCCTTGAGAAGGGAACAAACACACACAAAACCACAGCAAAAGTGCTTAAGCACTCCATTCTATGTGTGTGTGTGTGTGTGTGTGTGTGTGTGTGTGTGTGTGTGTGTGTGTGTGTGTGTGTGTGTGTGTGTGTGTGTGTGCTTGTAAATCACCAGTCTTCTCCTTTAAGAGGTGCAAACAGCCCAGTACTCAGAGTCATGTCAACCCGCCTGAACTGAAGTTACCCTTCAACTCTGAATTCAAATCAACACTCACAGAGAGTAATGGAGAGAGAAAGACAGAGAGACAGAGAGAGAGAGAGAGAGAGAGAGAGAAGAGAGAGAGAGAGAGAAGAGAGAGAGAGTTCTGTTTACATCAAGCTCCTTGTGGAGAAGGACTCTTTAAGCTCTTCCCTGATTGCTTCTTCTTCAAAAGGTCATTGTTTTGTTTCACTGATGAGCAATGAGGAGCACAATAAAAGCTCTCGTGTTCTCTCTCAGCTCAAAAGGAAGAAAATGTTACAAGAGTACTTACAAGCTGAGTTACGATCTGATGTATGACTTTTTTTCACTGCTTAGAATGACTGTCTTTTTGTAGTTGTTTTTTTTGGTATTTTTATTTATTTTTGGCATAGTAATTCTGGCTCTGTAAACCGCATTGAATTATCTCCATATGTATCGCTAATACAAATTATACATGTGTTTGGCAATGCCTTTGGCCCCTTTCGAATGCTCAATCAAATGATCTCTCTCATCAACCTGACCAGATGAGAGACTAAGCAGAAGCCCAGGAGGCAGCACAGAGAGAGAGAAAAAAGGAAGGGGGGGGGGGGGTGACATCGAAATCACACACATTTTCAGATAGGTGTAAATTAACTCCTGTAGGATGACATCATTAGTGCCAAGTGTTGAGTAATAGCAATAATGAGTGTGTGTATGTCTCTCTATGTTTGTGTGTGTGTGTGTCTGTGTGTGTGTGTGTGTGTGTGTGTGTGTGTGTGTGTGTGTGTCTGTGTGTGTGGGTGTCTATGTGTGTGCCGTCCTTGCTACTCCTGAGTGTGTGTGATAAGAAGGCTTAGGACCCCTTCACAAGCAGATTACTTAGAAAACTGACAGAACACCACCAACACTGCTGCTAGGGCTGCTGATACACACACACTCTATTTCACAAACACACACACACACAAACACAGAGAGAGAGTGAGAGAGAGAGAGAGAGAAAAGAGAGATAGACATAAGCATACCCACAGGAAGCTAAAGTGGTGCCGTAGCTAATGACCTGCCTGTGCAAGGGGCTCTGGGCTCTTGTCAGGCCGGGCCCCAGACGCCACAGAAAAGCCTGCACCCACGAGACAGCTAAGCACCATCCACTGCACTGTCGCCATGGTGACGCCATCCTGGGATATATGTCTCCTCTGTGTGTGTTTGTGTGTGTGTGTGTGTGTGTGTGTTTGTGTGTGCATGAGCGTGAGAAATGGAGAGAGGGAGAGAGAGAGAGAGAGAGAGAGAGAGAGAATATAAGAGACCGAGGACTGTTTATGTGCATGTATGTTGGTGTGCGTGTGTGTGTGTGTGTGTGTGCCACTGACTGCCCTTGCTGCCAAAGAGGCCCCTTCTATGGGATTACCAGGCAGCAGTCTCCCCACTTAAAAATTAATACATCAAGCATCAGTGGACTCAGGGCTGATGTAATTGGATTTGACTTGTCTTAAAGCCCTGAGCACATCCACAGCAAGGAAAGGTTATGTGTGCGTGTGCGTGTCTCTCTCTCTGTGTGGTGTGTGTGTGTGTGTGTGTGTGTGTGTCTATTTGCGTGAACGTCTGACTATCTGTGTGTGCGTTTAAAGGTGTGTGTGTGTGTGTGTGTGTTTGTGTATGTGTATACATGTGTGTAAAATTCACCTCCATGTGGATAGCCACAAGCACGCATCTTAAGCTGCACATTGTTAGTAGCAAGACAGCGGGTCAGGACCATTCCACACACAAATACAGTTTGAGCCGATGACTTCTCCATCTCCACACACAACACGTCTTTCAATTGTATACGCAACAGTGACATTCAACTAGGAAGAGAACGCCTTCTAGAGGAACAGCTGTGATTCACTGAATTAATGGCACCAGCAAATACCCAAAGGATGTCATAGGACACAACATCTTCTTATGAAACTGCAAAATGCCTCTTATTTGATAGAAAATACTTTCGGCAGTTATTGAGGGAAGTCATTTAATCATCAATTTGCGTATTAGGAAATTACTTTTTGGCTGCCTTGGTACATTCTAATGTGCATCTCAAGATTCACATCTAAATGGGAATGGGTGTTTTGAATCCGCAAGCCACAAACTAGTTGAAGATTAAAAATTAAAAAAAAAAAAAAAACATAAAAAATATATCTGCATGGAACTGAAGGGTCTGTTTCTGGGAAACCATTCTGTCTTTTGCCGCTGGTTGTCACGAACGAGTTAAGTGCTATCTGCCTACCTGCAACACCAACCCAGCCTCCACCGCCCACACACACACCACACACACACACACACACACACAGACACACACACACTATCCATCCATGTTCATAATAGCACATTCTGCAGAGAGTGAGAGAGACTCCCAATGAGGAGTTGCTGGGTTCCCTGGTCTCTTGTTGCACACTCCTGGCTGGTGGAGCTCAGGCTGGCATGGACTCTGTGTGCTGGCAGGAGGCCAGATCTCATTGTTCATTCTGCCATACTGTGTGGACAGGCCCCAAAGACTCTTAGCGCTGCCCAGACCCAGGGAGCGGCCTGAGCCCTGGCCACACCAGCCCCAGGTGTGGCCACAGTCCTGCACGATCCCAATCAGATGAATCCCTGAGCCCGCTCCAGGATGAATGACAGTGGTGTACTCTTTCACAGAAAATGATCATGATCTCTCTGCTAATAGCTCAAACTCTTCACTTTAATTTTCTCTAGCTAACTGCTGGCTGCTATGAGGGGTCACTCCATGTACTACATAGTATGCTTCAGCTGAGTTTGGAAAATTGTGCTTAACTGAAATGGTTTTTCATCGTCTAGCAAATCAAAAGTTGTCACATGCAAATTACATGACAAAAACAAAAAACAAAACAATTAATTAACAATAAATTAAAACCTACAATTGGCTACACAGGCTAGCATTGCCTGTGCCTGCGCATGTAAAGCTTGTTGCCAGAAAGCACTGAGCCAATGGCACCTTGGTTGATTTTGTTGTCATCTCTCTACTAAAAAAACAAGTATAGTAGTGTAGTGTAGTATATATACTTTTTTGATCCAGTGAGGGAAATTCAGTCACTGCGTTTATCCCAATCATAAATTAGTGAAACGCACACAGTGAACACAGGATGAGGTGAAGCACACACTAACCCTAAGTGGTGGTCTCGAGTGGGGTTAGGCACTCAAGGGTACCACAGCCATGACATGGGACAGCGGTCCTCACCTACATTTTGACCTACTGGTCAGGGATCAAACGGGCAACCCTTCTGTAGTAAGCCCGAAGCCCTAACCGGTAGGCCACAGCTGCCCGAAGACACATAACACAAAATGTGAATCTTACAGAGAACGAGCATCACAGAGACTGAAAGGAAGTGAGTGTGTATGTGTGTGTGTGTGTGTGTAAGAGAGAGAGAGAGAGAGAGAGACAGATCCTGTGAAAGACAATGAATGGAGAGAAATTACACATGTGTGTGTGTGTGCGTGCGCGTGTGAGTGTATGTGTGTGTGTGTGTGTGAGTGTATGTGTGCGGCAGAGAGAGAGGGGAGAGCAAGAGTGAGAGTTAAGGAGTGGACATGAGAGCAGAAACAGGCCTCCTCAATGAAAGTTCATCTCAGGCTGTGCACAGTTGGCAGAAGATTTGATTAGTGGCGCTGCTGAGAGACGTCCAGTTTGACCGACCCTGCGTGGACAGCTGACAGGCCCCTGACACCACCCACAATCCTCATCTCCACTGGCCCACCACTGCACCACCCTCACCTGTCTGCTCCTGTTCAGACAACACATTACACCAAATACACACACACGCACACACACACACCTCTTCCCCACCCCTGTCTCTTTTCATTCGGACATCTCTTCTCTACATGAGCCATCAGCAGACTGTAAATGAGATCTCTGGCCTTCAGATGCTCACACCGGGCATCCTATACAGACTCTGACACCTCCCTTACTTGCTCATCACCCTTCAGAAGGCTAACGTTTAAAAAAGGCTTAGCCCGAGGCAGCTTTAGCTGCTAATAATCACATTACTATAACTACACCACACAGTGTTCAGACATTGCATCAGACCACTGCAACAGATATATATATATATATATATATATATATATATATATATACTGTAAAAAGCAAGTGGTAACACTTTTTCTGACAGAAAAGTACAGTTTCTACATAACAACATTCCCTATGGCAGCATTTTGTCCGTATTCCGTCAAGGACCTTGAATGGGTGTAAAATGTCAATTTACCCCCCAAAAAGTCTCCAACAGTCCCCGCACAGATTTACAAAGCAGCTCATTTTCCCTCAGAAGTTGTGGCCTGCTGGAGGAGCACAGCCAGATAGACCTTAAAC
>PYXC01001975.1:875000-880000 GCA_015244755.2 Tenualosa ilisha | reverse complement strand
CACACACACACTACCACACACACACACACACACTTCCACACACACACACACACACACACACACACACACACACACAGAGTTTCAGCACGTGTCTGACTTTCCAGTCTCCAGCGCCAGAAAGGACAAGTTGCTCCCTCAGTGAAAGAGAGCTAGAGCAGCTAAAGGGAAGAGGGAGAGGAGAGGAGAGGAGAGAGAGAGAGAGAGAGAGTTACCACTGATAATACTTCCGATCTGCAATTTTATCTGTCTGTCTGAATTCCTCTCTCTCCCTCTCTCCCCCTTTCTGCCCCCCATCTCATTCTCTTCTCCTCTGAACAGGCTTCTCTTATTGTTCCCAGACTATCCCTTTCATGAGAGATTTCACATTCAAAAGAAGATTGAGGGCTGGATTGTGATTCGGATGATGTATTCATCCTTCCCCTCTCCCTCGCTGCCTCCACCACTTTTTCTTTTTTCGTTAATGGAAAGTGACTCTTCTCTTCGGGAAGGACTGATACGATTTACTTTTTTTTTTTCTTTTGTCCGTGTCAGACTTTCTTTGAGGCGAACAAATGGACGATGATGAGCGCTTTCTCATTGATAAGCCGTCTAATATCCGGGTCTCGCCCCGGCCAGAATTTTCCTGGAGCAATTGTCTGGGATTGATTGGAATACGGTGCACTTCGTCCATGCCGTGAATAGCGTTCAGTATGAGGACGCTACGCTGAGAAAGAGACAAGCGCTGACACAAGCTCTTCTCGTTTCAGGAGGGCAAATGTCAACACCTGCCCAGTGGAGGCAAGTTGAATGGTGTATCTGTTCATTGTCCCTACACGGAGATGGAGAGAGAGAGAGAGAGAGAGAGAGAGAGAAAATCCATAACACGTGGAGAATCATGTGAAGAGAGGGAAAGAGTAAGACAAGTTGGAGAGACAGATGGAGATAGATAGATAGATAGATAGAGAGAGAGAGAGAGAGAGAGAGAGAGAGTTGTTCTGTCATTCTGCTGTATGTATGTACACATCCTGCAGCAAGCAGCTCCAGAGATCCTATGGGAAAACCACAACAGACATGATCCACATAACAGCCTCACAAATCTCCACTCCAGTGGAAACGGCCGGTAGTGACTCGTGTTATTCTGCAACCAGCTGTATTATAAAGTTGTTTTTATTATTCAAATTTGATTCGATTTTGGAGTCTCATTACTTGATCAGACAAGCTAGAGATGTGTTTGGAGATGTGATTGGAGATGTGAAGATGTGTTTGGAGATGTGGAGATGTGGCACTACAAAAACTACCAATGCTACAGACACTAACAATGCTACAGACGCTACCAACCAAAACTACCAATGGTACAGACACTACCAATGCTACAGACACTACCAACCAAAACTACCAATGCCACAGACACTACCAATGCTACCAATACTACCAATGCTACCAACGCTACCAGTGCTACAGACACTACCAATGCTACAGACACTATTGATGCTACAGACACTACCAATGCTACAGACACTACCAATGTTACTGTGCTCCAGCTCCCCCAAACAGTCACATTATGAGTGATTACTGATGCATCACACGTCCAGCTCCTCTGAAAGGCAGCCGGCACTACTGTTAGTGCGTGCTGAGACTCTCTGTGTGCGTTCAGCGCTCAGTGCTGATTCAACAGCTCCCCGTGTTAATGAGAGGATGTGCTGTCGAAAGCAGGGGCCTGCCCTCCTAAAGACTGTCATTAGGAGTGAAGCGTCGTTAGAGACGCGCAGAAACATTATCAACTCGGCGAGGAGCATACACTACAGCTTCCACCACTTCTGCTGCTGACTGCACTAATTAGCACACGGGAAAGTTGTGTCTGGAAGTACTGTGCTCTCAGGGTACTTCAGTGCCTGGACTTAGGACAGTTTACTGAGTCAGAAATTAACAGATTTCTGAGGGTTGTCATGCTGTGTGTTCTGTCAAAGGGACCAGTAAAAATGCATGGAGCCGAACCTCAGCTCAGCTGCTCACATATCCACATGCACACACATACAGAAGCAAGTGCACACGCACACACACACACATACACACACACACACACACAAAAGAGACATGCAGGTTCAGTTCCTCTATGCTTCATCATTCCAGAGCAACCTAGGGCTGGGACATGATGGCAGATGATGAGAAATGTCCCCCATAATGAGACCAGGCCACATAACACAGAACACACGCACACACATGGACACACACACACACACACACAGGCACACACACACAAACACACACAGACAGAGAGAGAGAAAACATGCAAGGCCCTCATAAGAGCACATTATATTTCAGAATCATTTTTTCTGAAGGAATGCAATCAGACAGACTTCAGACTTCAGCAAACTCGCTTCGAGTCTTCCATACTCCATACAAGCCACCCCTGAACACCCCTGACTCTAGTAAGCCACCCATGCGACACACACAAACAAACACAAACAGCCACACACATACAGAATCCCAATACCCAGACCAGCAACATATGGGAATGTCCATGGTAAGCCCCCAGTGGTACTAATCCATAAATCTCTGCCAGTCTTGTGGAGTGTCTTCAGATGTTTTGGCAGCGGGCAGGGAGAAAAGATCCTATCTGCCTTCTAATGACTCCCACATGATGGATAGCAGAGAGGAGAGCAGATGTTTGGCCCCCTGTATGACAGACTAATCAATTCCGACCTCAGCTTATCACCTGCTCCAGTTCGCCGATGCCTCGCGGGAGAAGAGGCGGCGTGTCGAAGCGCAGGGGCAGCTGCAGGAACGGCCTCGGAATTGGTCTGAGGCGGACAAGACCGGACTGCTGGAGGAAGGAAGTAGAGGACTAGCCATGCAAAGCAACCTGAGGCCAAATCACACCTGAGAAAGAACGAACAGGACGCAGCTGCGCCAACGAAGGCTGACTTTCTCCAACAGTTTACCAAGACCAGTGGACCCAACCAAGAGTATAAAGCGTACAGGTGAGATAAGAAGAATAGCACCTCAGTGCTAATGCTAAAACTCTACACTGTGTAGCACTAAATTACACTCTGCAAACGTTGTACAGCTGAAACTCTGCTGGTAAACATGGCCTTCTCTGGAGGCAGGAGCAGTTTAACCGAGGCTACCACCCACAGGACCTGAGGCTACCACAGAGAGAAACCAGAGGGGAACGCATTAGCTGAGGCCAGAAACAGGAGGCTACTACACAAGACAATACAAACGAAGACAGGCTCCCGCACAGAGGCACACAGCGGTACCCAAAGCAAAAGCAGCCGGTTTGTTCTCCAAACCACTGCATAATTGATAGTGTCAGTGTGACTGGCTGCAGATAGCATTCCTTCCTTTCCACCCGTGTATGTGTGTGTGTGTGTGTGTGTGTGTGTGTGTGTGTGTGTGTATGTCTTCCATGCTCCCCTCAACACATACAGACATGCACATCAGGCACAAACACAGAGAGGTAAATGCTGAGAAATCCACCAAAACATCTCCTCACATCTGGAACCCATCACTCGAGAATTGGAGGGGCCAAGTCCTTCCCCCCTCTCTCCCTCCCTTCCCCTCTCTCCCTTCCCCCTCTCTTTCTCTCTTTACCTTTCCCTCTCTCTACCTGCCTCCTTCACCTCTTCCTCTTTTTTCATTTGCCAACTTTTTTGCACTCCCCCCCCTTCTCCCCCTCTTTCTTTCTCTCTCCCCCTCTCTCTCTCTCTCTCTCAGTCAGTATGACTCAGTGTAGTGATGAGATGTAAAGGCTGGCTGTACTCCCCCGCGTTTGCTGCTGACCCACTTTGCTTTTGGTGCCCTTCTCCCACCCCTCCATCTTCTGTATCCCTCTCCTCTTTCTTTCATGTCATCCTCTCTCGCTCCACTCATCCTCTCACAGCTGTCCTTTCTTACCCCCCCCCCCCCTTTCCAATTCTCTTTCGTCTCACCTCTTCTCTCCTCTCGTCCTCGGCTCTCTCATGCTTCACTAAATCCATCAGCATCCCCCTGCCCCATCACACACACACACACACACACACACACACACACACGCACACCCTTAGGCAAAAAATATGACAATCCCTCATTAAAGCCCCCAAAACAGCTGTGCTTATCTCTCAAAGCCTAATTAAGATCTAATGCTCAGTAAATGCTTTTGATAACAGCAGCACCCTGTCTCCCTAGCTCCACTCTATGTCATCTTCCCCCCTGGAGCCAGAGGCAGGCTCCACATCTGTATTTAGGACAGACGACGGGCTTTTTGTATGCGTACAAACGTACACACACTGTGCACTGAACGTGATCTTAAAATACACCGAATATAACACATCCATTTTGGGCTTCAGCAGTACTGGTAAGGAGAGATCGGGCAGGACAGAGAGAAACACTGAGGAAGAGGAGGAGGAAGGAGGAGGCGGAGGAGGAAGGGGAGTGAGGTACGAGGGGAAATGAGCAGCAGCTGTGTGATGCCGCTGCAGCACTGAAGTATGGTGTGTGTGCGTGCCTGTATGTGTGTGTGTGTGTGTGTGTGTGTGTGTGTGTGTGTATGCAGTTGCATGAGCAGGTCAGAGCACTGGCAGGCAGAGTAATATATATATTTATATATATATGTGTGTGTGTGTGTGTGTGTGTGTGTGTGTGTGAAGAGTGAGTGAGACTAGTTGTTGTGTTGATGAGACTATCTAGAGATGAGACTACTTATTCAGTGGTTTAGGTTTGTTGTTTTGTTGGGGGACACCTCCTACTGCCCTTTGCCTAGATTGTGAAGTTTATGGACAATAAACCTGTCCTGGTGGCTTTGGACATCCCTGTACCTTTATTTATTTATTTCTTTTTGCAGAAACATCTGGCGCTGGGTAATCCCACTGCCTCCCACTCCCCTGCACTTCACAGTACTCAACTCAAGTGACCAGCACAGAACAGGCTCTGAGGCAGAGAGAGTGGAATGGGAGCAAAGACAGAGACAGAGAGAGGGGGAGAGAGATGGTGAGATCGAGCAGAGAGAGAGAGAGAGACAGAGAGAGAGGAGCGAGATGAAG
>PYXC01001975.1:860000-870000 GCA_015244755.2 Tenualosa ilisha | reverse complement strand
GTCTTATTGGAGGATTAGCCAATGAATATTAAAAATTAGGATGGGATTGGACCCGCTACGCGATAAGAGAGAGAATGGCGTCAAGAAGGCTTACAGAGATGAAGAGATTTCATAAGAAATGTGGAAGGACTGAAAGAACAATGGCTAGAGAAACAGACTGAAATATTACTTAGCGTGTGTGTGTGTGTGTGAGTGTATGTGTGTGTGTATGTGTGTGTGTGTGAGTGTATGTGTGTGTGTATGTGTGTGTGTTTGGGTGTGTGCATGTGCGTGTGTGTGTGTGTGTGTGTGTATGTGTGTGTGTGTGTGCGTGTATGTGTGTGTGTGTGTGTTTGGGTGGAGTCTGCTAGGATAGGTCTGAGGGGCTTGGAAACGTGAATGGGTGGTACATGTGTAACAGATGCCAGGCTAGCCTAGCTGTGCATGTGGATCATTAGTCCCCCGACTCCCTATCCGACGTTGCTATGAAGTTGTGGGCTTGAGCCTAGGGCTGAACCATTTGGGATGACCTCAGTCAGAGAGAAAGACCATACATCCATGCGTACATGTACTTTACATGTGCTATATATACCACCACGGCAACACCAAAGGCTTGTACACCAACACCACCGTCTTACTTTAGATGTCAATGCTAGTGCACCATAAACTATACAGAGCTGAAGTCAACTCAACTGAAAATGAAGGAAGTGAATGGCAGTGAGACAGGTAGGTAGGATGAGGTAGACACAGGCCCTGCCTGGGCGATTTAGAGAGACACACAGGGACAGAGTCGTGGAAAAACAGACAGCTAGAGAGATGGGGAAAGCGAGTGAGAAAAAGAGATGGAGAGTGCGATGAGTGTGTAAGCGATGGAGGAGTGGAGGCAGCTGGAGATGACAGGTGACTGGGAAGCGAAGGTCTGGGCTCGGCAGTTGGGCTCTAATTGGCTGTGGCAGACGCCGACAGCATGCATGGCCCACTTCAGCCCTCTAGGGGTCAGGTACAGAGAGAGAGAGAGAGAGAGAGAGAGAGAGAGAGAGGGAGAGGAGTCACAGATATCACACGACAGAGGGCTCACTGGGGGGAAAGAGAGAGAGAGAGAGAGAGAGAGAGAGAAAGATAGAGAGAGAGTAAACGGAGGGTAAAAGAGGGCATGTAAACAAGGCAAGGGAAGACACACTCAAGGCGCTACACAGAGAGAGATAGATAGAGACAGAGAGAGAGAGAGGAAAGATGGATAGAAGCACAAAAAAGTGGAGGGAAACACTACAGGAATACAGGAGAGAAATAGAGTAAAAAAATGAAGAACGAATGACAGAAAGATCAGAGAAAAAGAACCAGACAGAGATGTCGAGAGTGGCGAGTGCGTGTGTCTGAGTGTAGGGGTGAGTCATTTTGATGATTACATAATCCTCTGCTGTGCCAGATTGGGGTTATTTGCTGAGAGCACAGGGGATTACACAGACAGAGAGACAGACAGACAGACGCTCAGAGCGAGGCCCACAGCCATGTCCACATCTGAGCATCCTAGACACATGGGCAGAGTCAGGCCCTGGGCAGACGGAGGAGAGGGGGAGAGGGGGAGAGGGGGAGGTGACACGGTCAGTGGTGTCCAAATGAGTTGAGATCCAAGCACAGGGCACATGCCAAAGCGTTGTGTGACCAGTCAGTGATGTCCATATCCAAGTATCACAGAGAGACCAACTGAACTGGCATCTTTGTCTTGTTTCAATTCAAAATGAAAGGCTGACGTCACGGCACAGTGTTGACCTGAAGCTTCTGGTCTGGTTTTGGGGCTGTCTGTTTACGCTGTTTGTTACCATGGATACTTTGACAGCGTCACGTAGTGAAAGACAAACAGAGAGAGAATTTGTGATGTATGTGTGTACTAGATGTTTATCACAATCCTCTGTGTGTCTACCTGTGTCTCTGTGTACCTACACCTAACACAAGCCTCTACCCCAACTCACACATTGCTTTGGAAACCGCCATACATTCAGAGTCTCTATAGTACCCCTGTAGTAGTTAGTAGTATAGTTAGTCTCTATAGTATCCCTGACATTTTCAAGTTACTGAATAATGTGACAACAATGATGACCCTATTTAGGCCTGAAATCTCCTCTGCAAACATCCAAAAACAATGACTGGCTCTTATGTTTCTTGTTTCTGTCCTATGGTTATTTCAAAGACATCTGAATTGTCAGTCCACACACCACACACTAACAGATAATTAGGATAACTGAACTTATAGGATAACTTGTTAGCTGGTTTTGCTGGCAGCTGCTGTCCAGTTGAATTCTGCATTCTCTACAATGCTACATATATACAGTTTGCCTACATAATGTAGGAAATCAAAGAATTATTATTCTGAGCGGCTTGACCAACACAAATAGTCATACGATGGAAGTTTTTCGAGAGTCATATGGACACTGACCAATTCAGACTTGTCAAACTTGTCAAATGAAAGCAGACACACAGGTCACTCACACCGGTCATCTGAGCTGCTCTGTGATCTCCCTGCTCTGGGCTTGGGCCGATAAGCACCTGACCTGTGGCCAAACCGGATCAGCACCAACACCCAAACCAGTGCCAACACCAACACACTGGTGCCAGCAGCCCCAAAAAAGGATTCAGATCAGAGAGAGAGAGAGAGAGAAAGAGAGAGAAAGAGAGAGGAGGAGTGGTTATCACCTGGCCCAGATCTGCTGTGGTGGGGCCCTGATGAATGCTTCTGCTGCCTAATGAGACTCCCTATGGGAGACGGCAGGAGGGAGCGGGGAGGGACAGCCGGAACAGAACAATCCACTGTGGGCCCATGTGTAAGAGGACCCCTGAGAGGCCTGCGGCAGGCTGGGACGAGTCGGATACGGGTCGGGTCGGACTGGGATTCAGAACAGACACTCCGCAGGGACAAGAGAGAGTAGCAGCCTGACTCACAGGGAGTGGAAGAGAGGAGAAAAGAAAGAAAGAGGCAATGAAAGAAAGAAAAAAAGAGAGAGAGAGACAGGGAGAGAAAGGAAAGAGAGCAAGAGGGAGGGAACAAACGAAGAAAAACAGATGTGTCAGGGAGACTTACATAATGGTGAAGAGGTGGAAAAGGAGAGAGGCAGAAAAAAGAACAATGTAGAAAGAGAGGAAGACAGTAAAGGTGAACAGGAACATATAAAGGGAGAGAGAGAGAGAGAGAGAGAAGGAGCGAGAAAGGGAGAGAGAGATAAGGAGTATCCCAGTTTCACAGCAAACCAGATTGAGAAAGGGTAGTGCTGTCCTGCCCACACAGAGGTGCATGTGTGTGTGTGTGTGTGTGTGTGAGCCTGTTCTAAGAGAGCGAGGAAGAGCATTAGGCAGGGTCAGGCACAGCGTGAGCTGTTCCACGTGGGTGGCTCACTCCAGATCTCTCCAGCCAAGCCAGGGCCTCCAGCTCTCCAGGTTTTTCTTTTTATAATCAAATAAAGATGGGGGTCATTGAACGCTTTATGAGCCTTGAGGCTTTATGATATTTGCATGGAAATCCAATAATATCCAGTCAGATCCAAAGCTGGATAGGACAGAGTGGAAGAGCAGCTCTGCTGCTTCAAGTCAGGCCAGACTAGACTCAGATGATCCCCATTGACTCCAGTGATTAATGTCTACAGTCTTTTTGTCAAACACTGACAATGTGGGCGGCTTTTTCATTTCATGATGACAAAGATGTCAATTTTTTTTTCCCTTTGATCTTTATTAATATATATTTTTTTTTTTCAACTGTTTCCCTGTGGTCCCTGAGATCCACAGACAGAGGCCATCCTGAACTCAGGGGCCACCTTCAACGCCTTCCTCTCTCCTCTTCTTCCTCCTGCATGGTTAAATTTGTTCTACCCTGACGCCATATAGTTTTACTAAAAGGTTAGTTCAGTTCAGTTTTTTTTTTTCAGTTTTTCATTTTTTTAGAGAAAAAGAGAACACACACACACACACACACACACACACACATTCCCCTTTCCCTCACACCAAAGATCTTGCAACACAAGGCATGAATATTTCATGTGGCTGGTGGAGGCTTGTTTGCGTCATCAGGAGTGAATGCGGTCCCCTCAGAGGGAAGGTGCCAGGCCATGCTAGGCAATGCCAGGCTGTGGTACCATGTGACAGCACAGGTGGGCAGTCTGTTGTGCCACCCCATCTCTGCTCCCTCTGCCAGTGTCCAGGAGTCCCAGGCACCTAATCTATAATGCCCCGATACCCACCTCCATCACCCCACAACCCTTTAGTCCTCCATCTCCCCCAGCCAGACAGGCTCTGAGCCAATTCCCAGCTGCTCTAATTAGATTTCATCACTGGCTATTATTCTGTTTGCCTTTTCTAATAGTACCAATTAGTCTTTTCTCTCTTTCGTTGTGTGTGTGTGTGTGTGTGTGTTTTTTTTTTTTTTTTTTGGGGGGGGGGGGGGGGGGGGGGGGTGGGGTACGGGAGAGTTGAAACCATGGGGGGGTTAGCATCAATATTTAAAAAGACAGGGATAGCCTTCTCAGTTGAGTGGTCCACAAACATAACGAGGAAGACATTAAAGTGGGCAGATGATAAAAAAAAGGCAATGCTTCTCTACTTTGGCAGAAAAACCAACAATAACAACTGCAACAACAACATCAAATGGAAAATATGTCTAATTAGGAGGCCATGCCATTTGTCAGAGAGAGAGGTGGGGGAGGTGGAAGCAGGACACGCTAATGAATCCATTAGCACCTCTGCTACATGAAAAAGGCCAAGCTAAAAGACACTCATTTAAATACATCAAGGCAACAGCAGGGGTGGAGGGGGCCCTGCCTCTCATCTGGGGGATGTGTCCCTTTTTGTTCGCTAAGCAGCGGCAGGGTCTCTCTTGGGGGGAAAGAGACAAAATTATTAAATTAAACCACGAAATGGAGAATTGGGAGAATTTGATTGCTTTTGTGTCCCCTATGTCCCCTTAAAACAGATGATTTACTGACTTGGCTTATGAACAATGCCTCTGCCACACCTAAATGGCTTGACGGCGCTCAAAAGCAGGAGGGAATTGTGGTTAAATCCTGAGGCATGGACGTAAAGGCTTACAGTAACCAGTAGCCACACCAAAACACAAAGCCGGTCACGCCAGTCGACACAAAGCTCCTCTACACTCAAGCAGCAACAGGTCACAAGAGCAAGAGACAGAGCAGGTCTGCTAAGACCTGAGGTGAACCAGTGGAAACGAAGAGGCTTTGAAGGGCGAGACGTCTCATTCTCGCCAGCTTCGACCCGAAGGATTCGCCTGACAGCGTGGGAGACTCTTTCCACGCCGCCTCCCTTCCACGTCTAATAAGAGCAGAGAGAACGAAAGCCAAGCCGAGTGCTCTCCGTCAAAGACCTGTTGCTCTCAAGGCTCTGCTCCTCCGCTGAGAAAATCTCGAAAAAATGCTCTCGATCAAACATTCAGCCCCTTCGCCAATAACTACTAGAAGGCCCACCTGCGAGCAACCATCAGAGGGCTCATTTTCATGCTCTGCGATAACCTGCGTTATTAACTTCCCGAGCAGGCATAACATTCCCACTGTGCGACTGAATACGCCGCACGCTCTCCGTCTGCCTCTTGCAGCTACGCACAGGATTACAGTAAGAGCATTAATCTCCCTGATCCATCATAGACGTCTGATCTCGCCATGGCTGCGAGATAGGAGCAAGGCTTCGCTTGCGCAAACTTGTGGAGTCGTACAGAGTAATCCCCCTGGCCAACCTCAACGAGGACCCCCTGAAGGTTCCCACGTTCGGATTACGCCGTCGGTCGATGAGCGTTCTCTGAGGATTCGATGAACGCAGCAGTTATGTTCATATCAGAATCCTCTACAGCTGGACCGGCAGCTAAAATCACGCAGAGAGAGAGAGAGAGAGAGTGAGAGAGGCAGAGAGAGGAAGGAGGGAGACAGAAGACGGAGAAGAAGAGAGGGAGAGAGGGACAGAGGCTCGTTCACAAGAAGCTCAGGGGCTTAGCTTTCCCACCCATAGCAAAGCACGTGTGGGAGACTAGCCTGCACACTGAACCTCTGAGCAAAATGCCTGGATCGAAAATCACGTCAACAAAACCCTTTCATGATATGCCATTACTCCGGGACACCAGTGCCATGCGTGGATAGGGGGCACTACTTTTCTCTTAGATAAAGAAGTCACTGAGAAAATAGACTTGAAGGGAACACACACACGCACACACACACACACACACACACACACACACACACACACACACACACACACAGATGCATGCACCATTTGCTATATTTCAAGACTGAGATGGCAATGGCTCAATGCACAAAGCAGTCAGTCAAGTCAAGTTCATATTAAATGTTTTGTGCACAACCACTGGTGGCACACACTAGCTCTCTCTCTGTCACACACATAAATAGAGAGGCGAAATTACACACAAGTACACACTACACATCACAAATACACAAAAAATACAAAAAAAAAAAACACGTTAAAATTTTCCAACAACCCCCCCTCCCTCCACACACACACTCACACGCACACACACAAATACTCAAACACATATCCATAAGTCACACTGGTGGATGTGGGCAGAGACATACAGTGTTTGACCCTGTGGCCTCTCTCTATCAATACATCCAGATCATTATCTACTTTCCCATGGCAGCCACAGGCTTCTAACCCAAGTGAGGCGACCTATAGCCAGTGCATGGCCCTTTCACACTGTTTATTGAGTTGCCAGCCTTGTTAAGCAGGCTTTGTGGGCCCCCCGCTCTCTTTTTTATACTGACCACTGACCTAACTCGGACTATTGGTATCCACAGAGAGAGGGAAAATTTGCTTCATTTCTGCTTTTAAAACAGCAGTACAGAGATAGAGGGCTGTGCAGGAGTGTTTGTGTGTGTGTGTGTGTGTAAGTGCAGGTAAGTTTGTGTTTGTGTGTTTGTGTGTGTGCATGTAAGTGTGTGTGTGTGTGTGAGAGAGAGTGTGTGTGTGTGCGTGCAGTAATGTGTTAATGTCAGAATTCCCTCCAGTCACTTCAAGCCTCCTCTACAGACATCAGACATAATGTTAGACTAATTAATAAGTACATAAGTCAAGTCCTTTGTTTAGCACAAATAGAAGCTGTTTGAAAACACTGCTCTAATCATTGTAAATAGATTGTAAATGTATTGTTACAGATTGTAACAGAGTACTCAAAATGACGCATAGCTCGCTGTAAACGAAAAGAGAAACTGAAGAGCTAAACAGATCATGAGTGCATAGTGTGCCTGATATCCTATCAGTGGGTAACCCTATTTTTATCCGATGACAATGTGTAATATTAGTCACAATTTTGAGTTTACTGTCAATTTGTGGTTGTTTGTTGACAGTTAACAGAGTCAGGGTCTTTCTCTACATGTATAATATCTTTTTACGGATGTTATTGCGGAGTCTACAAGTACACAAAATAACACAGTGCAATGCATTTATGCTGTGTTGTGTTTTGCTTGGCTTTGCTCATATTGGCTCTGCATATTACAGTGGGGCACATAGCAGAGGGAGCAAGAAGAAAATCATACAGATTATAATGAAAAAGAGGCCTGTGGCCAGCTGCTTTGGTGTGTGTGTGTGCGTGCATGCGTGCGTGCGTGTGTGTGTGTGTGTGTGTGTGTGTGTGTGTAAGTGTGTGTGTGTAAATATGTGTGTGTGTGAGTGTGTGTGTGTGTGTGTGTGTGACTGTGTGTGTGTGTGGCTATCATCAGCATCACGGCCAGCCTCTTTCTGGGGTTCCGTCCAGGCCATTACCAGACAACATGAGCCCACTCAGCTGTCATTAGCAAGGTACAGAGATGCAGCAACCACTAGGTCTCTCTCTCTCTCTCTCTCATGCATGCTCACACACACATACATACACATACACAGAACCAAACATACTGACATACTCACAAACACATAGTGTAATACACATCCAGCGATATACATGCATAAAAGCCTTTACATGTATAGGCACAAGGGCTACGCAAACAAATCCATAGACACAAAGGCACACACAAACCTTTAGACATGCACTCACATTGGGACATGAGGACAGTATGTAAAGGAACAAATACATCTATTCTCTCTCTCTCTCTCTATTGATAATGAGTTTTACATACTGTAGATATTTTTATTTGTATTTGTGTGTTTTCTCTGCCCTTTTTTATGTATTTATGCATGTTGTAATAAAGTACATTTTGAAAATCTCTTTCTCTCTGTCTTTCTCCTCTCTCTCTCTCACTTAGACAAATTATTGTACCCAATGCATCCCATTCAAATAACAAAGAAAAAAAAAAAAACATCACGTGTTGCTTGCCTTTCTGCAGATAAATAAATACATTGACTGAAATGTGCTGGAGAATGAGGGAGAAAATTGCTTCAGCACAGCAACAATTCCCCTCGATCCCGCCCACTCCCACAATCCCCCCGAAGACACGTGGAGGCTGACGCACTCCAATTTCAGCATGTTTTTCAAGATGAACTCCTTGTGGGGGGTGGTGGGGGGAGGGGGGTGGATGCTGGTCTTTACAGATGAGCTGGGCTCAAAACAAACAAAAGTAAGGGTTATCTACGTCACAGTTTACTATTGAATTTTTTTTTTGCACAATACACACATGCATGCACACACACACACACACACACACACACACACACATGTGCGCACACACACACATGCGCACATACACACACACATAGTCACATGTCACTCCACTGCTTCAGGCTGTCTGTAGGCTACAGACTGTTTTGTCTGCTGGAGGCAGCAGACTGAATTCCCTACTGTGAGAAGAAGTCTGACTACTGCCACCCCCATGGCTGCAAAATTACACTATATGTCAATTTCCAGCACTCTCAAGCCTTCATCCTCCCTTATATACCTCTCTCTCTCTCTCACTCTCTCTCACACACACATAAACACACACAGAGAGACACACACGCAGACCCTCCCCCTCATACCCTTAAATGCAAAGTACTAAAACACATATTTTTTTTACTTTCTATTTTTATATTGGTCTCTTGTTTCTGTTCCTTTCTTGCATTAAACAAAGGTGTGGAAGTGACTACAAGCTACGCATGGCTCAATAACAAAAGACAGAGGCAACATGTTCAACAGAGGCACACTGTAAATTCTGTCAATTCCACACAGACCACAAATGTACATTCTCAATGATTACGGAGATTACGGAGGAAGTTCCTAACCTATCTGTGCAAATATTCCAGTGCCTAAGTTGAGTAACTATTCTGAGAGTATATTAAACACCAGACAGAACCAGCAAAAACCTACTGCTTCTCAAGGCCAAACTGCAGTTCTAGCGAGTGAGAAAAAGAAAGAGACCGGCTTAGAAAGCCGGTACTCAAGCTGGTTGAAGCCTTGAATTTGACCTTTGAACCCAGCTGGCACTGAGAGCTTTATTGCAAACTCGCAGACAGAGGGAAACAGAATGGCAAGAGTCAAGGCCCCTCTTGATCATAACCCATCAGGTACTCACGCTGACAGTAGTCCTTGTGCTCCTCGAAGCCCGGCTTGCACACGCAGCGCCCGATGGGCACCAGCCAGCCTCCATCGGCGCTGCAGTACATTCGTGGCGGCTCGGCCTCTTCCGAGTCGTTAACGCATGAGCCACGCACCTCCACCAGCGCCGAGTCGCCGCCCGTCACCGTGTCCGGAAACTGCGCTAGGTTGACCACGCTGAGCGGGCACTTCTTATAGAAGACGCGCACGGACACCAGCGCGATGCAGGCGCCCACATCCTGGAAGGCCAGGTAAAAGCCCTTCTTGCTCAGGTTGCTAATGTCCCGCACCTCTGTGTTGAGCTTCATGACGCGGTCGCCCACATCCACCTGCGTGAAGCTCTCGTCGGCCGCGATGGTGTCGATCTTGACGTACTGGCTCTCCTTGATGTACCACACGTTGGGGTTGTTGGACTCGTGATAGTACATGTTGAAGGTCTCCTTGCAGGTGCCCGGCACACCGGGCAGGCTGTTGCAGTCACGGAGGGTGAACTTGATCTCCACGTAGACGCGCTGGGCC
>PYXC01001975.1:850000-855000 GCA_015244755.2 Tenualosa ilisha | reverse complement strand
TGAATCATTTAAGAGGCCACAGTGTGCAGCCCTCCTAGACAGACTCTCTTCAGACTCACTGTGCACCTCCTCGCCAGCTTGAGTATTTTTAGGCCGCTGCAAGGAAGGGAAGTCACATGACCAAAGATGGAGGAGGGCTCGGTCAACATCTTCCTCAAACCTAACCCACTCTCTCTCTCTCTCTCTCTCCTTTCGTTCAGCTGCCTCTCCATCATTCTCTCTTTCTCACTCCTTCTTTTCATCTCTGGTTCTTTACATCTAAGCTTATTTCTGCCACATGTGCTTTTTTCCCTACACCCCTGGTCCCTCATGTCCACTAGAGGAGGGACCAAGTTTCAGCTTTGGCCTGGGTTAAAGAGGATGGGCTGGCAGAGGAGAAGTGTACTGTAGGCTATGCAGCTGCCCTGTGGTGTAGCAAACATCTCCCCCTTTCAAAACACCACGGCACTGTCTCCCACCTGTCTTGTGTGGTGAACCGAGGCACCCTTACTGCACCCTGTGCTCCACCTCCTTCCCTTTCTCCTTCTCTTCTTCCTCAGTCTGATGATCTGGGCTGCACTGGCCAAGGTGAGTCTATTTATACATGGAGGCATGGCGCTTCTTCTTGTGTATTTTCCCATGACATCCTCACCCAGGATGCTCTGTGTGTGTGTGTGTGTGTGTGTGTGTGTGTGTGTGTGTGTGTGTGTGTGTGTGTGTGTGTGTGTGTGCATGTATGGTGCGAGTGAGTGTTCACCTGTGCAAATGTACAGTGTGTGTGGGTGTGTGTGCGTGCACAGACGTTTGAGTGTGTGTGTTTGTGTGTGTGTGTGTGTGTGTGTGTGCGTGTAGTTCATGAATATCTATGAGTATGAAGCGATGCTGTTTTATCCTCAGCGCTATTTCTGAGCAGCGTGTGCATCTGTAGCCTACACAGCCAGTGCCTTCAGTTCCATGTGAACCCAGTGGCCTGGCGGAGAAAGACTTTGAGAGCAGAGAATTCAGACAAGGAGAGATAGAGAGAGAGAGAGAAAAAGAGAGAGAAAGAGAGAAAGAGATAAAGGATGGCAACAGGGTCCATGTGTCTGTGGGTGTTCATCTTATGAATTATATATAGGCCTTTCTATATTTTCAGTAAATATACTTGTTTCAATGTTTTTCATGTTCTAAGCTTTGACAACACTATCTTCCCCTGAGATTGCTATGTCACTGAAGTGTACTGAATCAACTGATTTCAATTAAATGGAGTCAAATTGAACTGAGCTGATGGGAAGGAGAGGAGTGGAAGGAAGGAAAAAAGGAGAGAGAAAGGAATGAAAAAAGGAGAGAAAGAGAGACAGAGGCAGATGGGAGTGAAGTGAGAGAGAGTGAGACAGAGAAAGGGGGAGAAGAGGAAAGGCGGGTAAAGAAGAGAAATGGAGAGACAGGCGGAATAAGTTAGAGAGAGTGTGTGTGTTGAGAGAAGCACAGACCCAGATGGTGTGTCCAGTCTGCAGTACATCCAGTACTCCACAAGCCTGACTGGAACTGCAACAGAGAGGCTCAAGCTCTGCTGTGAGCACTGCCAACACGGAGTTCATAAAACACACACACACACACACACACACACGCGCGCGCGCGCGCACGCACACACTCATACACACCGCGCACGCACACACACACACACACACACACACACATACACACACGCGTACGCACACATTCATACACACGCGCGCACGCACACACACACACACACACACACACACACATACACACACGCGTACGCACACATACATACACACACGCGCATGCACACAAACACACACACACACAGATGCATAGAGGAAACTGCCAAAACATGGCAAAGAGTGTTTATAGTAATCTCTACATCCATCCAACGACAGCACCTACCAGTTACATTTTACAAGTTAGGAAGTCATGTGGGTTAGTTCTAATGCATCTGGCAACAATGATGAGGTGAGTGGCTCAAGGCATGCATGGAGTAATGAGATAGAGTAATGATGCCTTACTGATTACACACACACACACACATACACACACTTACCCCTTCAGCTGGGTAGGCCTCCCAGCCCAGGTCTCCCAGCGCAGACATGGAGTCCAACAATGTCACTGTGGAGAGAAACGCAAAACGAGAGTCAATGGCTATGTTTGTGTACATTTGTGTGTGTGTGTGTGTGTGTGTGTGTGTGTGTGCGTGAGAGAGAGAGAGAGAGAGAGAGAGAGAGAAGGAAAGAGATATCGCGAGAGAAAGAGAGTTTGAAAACGAGTATTTACTATAAATGGTTACTTCAAATTGGGAGCCAAGTTCCCGTGCTCAGGAGTCTGAACTGTGTTTTGCCACTCTGGTGCTCCATTCCAGGGTAATTAAGGTCCCGGCACCGTGAGCGATTAATTTTTAATTACCCTCCATCTGCGAACGATACCCATTCTCTCTCCCTCTCTTTCCCTGTCTTTCACATCCTCTCTCTCTCTCTCTCTCTCTCTCTCTGGCTCATCACCTAGTAAGATCTTTTTGCCACAACACCTGGCCAAATACAGATCACAAATACTGACCAACGCCACACAATACAGCCTTTCATTTGTCCAAAAGCTTTTAGACTCACTAAAAAAACATATACAGACAGGTTCTCTTTAAAAAAAAAGCTTGATTTGTAGCACCTCATATACATTCAACTATATGCACCCGTGGGGGCAGGGCTTTGCGGAAATGGAGCCGATGGCTGAGCGTATCGTATTTAGGCCGGAGTTCCTAGTGGCCACTGTTAACTGGCCTTTGAATGGGAGATGAAATCAATAGTGGAGGAGCAGCAGAGAGCTCTCGGAGTGTGGGGGGACAGGCTGGGGCGATCTGGAGACGGCGTGGCCGCACCATAGAGGAGAGTGGGCTCAGATTTACTGCAGGATGCCCTGTCTGCGCCGGGGCATAAAACAGACTCCAGACCTGATGGATGGTGGCGCTGGAGTAAATTTTTTTTTTTTCTTTTTTGGTAAAGATTAATGTGATTTATGTTTGGTAAATAATTCCCTGCAGGCTTGAATAATTTCTCACCCTTGCAATCAATTCTGCTTTACTATGAAACAGGCATACATTCAGTATGGTCCCAATTCCATGATTGTCTATGTTGTAGAACCAGAAACATTTTTAATATGGAAAAATGTACTTACATAATCCTTTGTTGCTTTCATTTTCTCAGCCTGCGAGTCTTCTTGCCTTTCTCTCTCTCCCCCTTTCACATCCCTTCTGTTCTTGCTGTACCCTCAAACTCCTAAATGTGTTTTTTCTTTGCTAACTGCCTCTGCCTCTCTCTTTGTCTTCTTCTCTCTTTCCTGGCCTTTCTCTCTCCTCCTTTGCCTCTTTCTTTCTCCGTCTCTATTTTCCCTCTCTTCATCTGCAGAAAAAGCAGGCGATTGATGAGGGCCACTTTCACCGAGCGTTCGCCGCCTGATCCGACACATTACCTTCCCCTGGCTGTGACATTTCGAAATAAATAAACTAATGGCCAACCCGCGTCCCAGTGTTTGTAAAGGCCATTCATCCCCTGCACAGGTAGCATTAAAGCTCTCCTGAGCCCCACTTACACGCCCGTGCAAGGAGGGCTTGTCTGACTTTTTTGCTCTTTTTCGTAACTAAATTACGACTGTAATTTAGAAAAAAAGGCTATGAATGCAGCCTCATCCTCCTCTTCCTCTTCCTCCTCGACAGCTCACAACTTACTCAGCCTCGGCATATCCCAGAGTTCTCTCTGAATCAATAAGAAGTGGCAGAACTAGGGCCCAACTGCGGCTGAGTTGTCCCTTTTGTTTTATACCAGGTGTAAACTTAACAGCACATTCCAGTGAATGCACAAATTTATCACACATTTATTACAAAATGTATTAATCTTCTTTTAAGCTCAATGAGAGTCTCCCCTTTCAATTCAACCATGTGCCTGCAGTGTGTGCAAGGGGCAGCTTAAAATGGCTGGCAATAAATTCAGAATTTGCAATACATGAATCTGGGACATGTTTCAGGCACTCATAAACACACACACAAACACTCTCAGACACGCACACACACGCACACACAGAAACACACATACACCTACACTCCACTTGTCTCTTTCTCCGGCTATGTAACCTAAACTGGGGCCACCACTCCATACTGAAGCTCAGAGCTCAAAGAGGTGGCCATTAGTGTGTCCAGTGCGGATCATGTTCAGTTTGATCTAATAGAGCCCGCCCAGAATGCCGGCGGTGGCCCGGAGCTCAATAGAAAGCCAATCAGACAGAATCAACACTCTCAAACAAATGATTCATCTCCGCTCCTCTCCCCATCACTCAGGGATGGCAATTACATCTCCCACATGATGTCACTCTCCAGACAGGGGCTGACTTTGAACCTGTGTGTATTAGTCTGTGTCGGAGTGTGTCTGTCTGTGTGTGTGTGTGTGTGTGTGTGTGTGTGTGTGTGTGTGTGTGTGTGTGTTTGTGTGAGTGTGTGTGTGCTGGGGAAGGGGGGTTGCTTTTGTAGGGACATGCGCCTTTGTGTTTGGTTCATAAACAGCTTAGTATTTTGCATGTGTGTGTGTTTGTGTGTGTGTGATCTCTAAATCAGATTCTTCCGTTCGTTGTTCCCCTCAGCTTCCTGGCCAGACCTTGCCCTCGTGAAGCATCTCATCCCTCTAAACATCCTGCTGATAAGGCTCTGATGTGGGCCATCTAAGGGGTACCAAATGGGTGACCTCCAGGGGAGCATCACGTTTCAAAAAGCCTTACTGGACTTATTGATTGTCATCCACTGGCTACACTCCACACTGATAGGAAAAGGGGGGAAATGGCCAAAGTGAGGCGTGTTATGAGAGCCACAGGGAGGCTTCATCAGTGGCGTATGCACAGAAGGTCTTTTGGGCATGTACACACACCTTCAACAACAACACACACACACACACACAGAGGTGTAGTGGGGATTTTTTGTTTTGTTTTTTGTTGATCACTGCATGATTATGGTCATCCTATAGTGTTAAGCTGCATTTGTTTAA
>PYXC01001975.1:742500-845000 GCA_015244755.2 Tenualosa ilisha | reverse complement strand
TGTGTAGAGGGGTGATAGTGGAGGAAGTCAGGCTAGCATGTAGCAATAAGGTTCGACAGTCACGTTACCCTTCCAGCACACACACACACACACACACACACACACACACACACACACACACACACACACACACACACACACACACACACACAGTCTACTCACTGCTCATTAGCGTGTGAGTAGAGACTTCACGTTTGCACTATACATGCCCCTTGGGGTCACAAGGGGCACCACTGCTGGGGAAACAAAACAAAAGGAAATGCAAAGCCTGAAAGTGGGTTAGCAGCCCAGTGGGCCGAGCGAAGTGGCCTCAACATTCGTTTGGAGAAACAAAAGCAGACAAATGGCTCCAAAAGCCAAACAAACAGAGTCATTAAATAGGCTAATGCCCTCTATTGTTCACAACACCCTCTCGCAGCCTCCCCATACACAACATGCACTGAATGAACCTCATGCTACTGAGACATCGCCAAGCCAAGAACTGCGCACGCAGGAGACGTCTCAGGACATCTCAATACAGGGTGACTTACATTTATTAAAGAGTCTGCTGCTATAAGTCAGGCCTTGGTGTGTGTGTGTGTGTGTGTGTGTGTGTGTGTGTGTGTGTGTGTTTTAGAGAGAACGAGAGAAAGAGAGAGAGAGAGGTAGAGAGAGAGAGAGCGAGAGAAAGAGGGAGAGTACACCGGCACTGTGTTTCTGTGTGTGTGTGTGTGTGTGTGTGTGTGTGTGTGTGTGTGTGTGTGCGCGCGTGTGTGTATGCACTCATTTTTGCATTATCTGTGTTCCAGTGTGATGATGAGTGTAAATGTTCCATTTACTCCTGCTTGCCTTTGTCTGTCTGTCCTCTATCATCCTCCACGAGAGGCAGCTGACCAGCACAACAGTGGTGGCGGCGGCGGCAGCTTCAGCGACAGCAGCAGCTCTGTGGGAAGGCTGGCATGCATCGGGAGCAAGCCCCTGGCCATACATTCAGTTACATTACATTACGGTTGTGTCACGAGAGGCCTGCCGAGGGACCCCTTTATGATCCTACATCATTAGCACGCCCCGGCGGCTACAGACTCAGATCCAGGAATAATGGCCGTAATAGAGGTGAACCATGGCCAGCGAAGAGGAAAGGAGATCAATGTCCTCATCCGTTCAAGGTCAGAGACGGAACCATGAGTAGGGATACAATCTATTTAATTACATCTGGCCCATCGATCACCTTACCCCCACCCCGCCACCCGTTCAAATATATACGTCTGCCGATAAGTACAACTGTTATAAATTCAACAGAATTAATAGAGCGGCAACCTTTGACCTCACCGCAGGGATCTTGGGGCGATTAATTAGGATGTCGCAATCATGAGCAGGGGCTGTTTCATTGCTCTATAACGCAAACCATCATGTTAACACACTCTGTGTGAGTATCAGCGTGCCCGCATGTGGTGTGTGTGGTATGTGAGAAGACTTCTCTTCCTGTATGTTGGTGACAGTCCTTCTGAGCAGCAGGGTGACATATGGGAAGACCAGTGCTGGACGCTGGGCATGGAGTGGAGTTCAGCCAGAGAAAAAGAGAGAGAGGGAGAGGGACAGAGAGAAAGAGAGAGAGAGAGAGTTTTTTTTTGGGGGGGGGGGGGGTTAGTAGAGGAGAACAGAAAGGGCTTTCAGCAGCAGCTCTATAGAGGAGGCCAGAGCCGGCACTCCTGAATGGCACACTGTGCCGCTGCCTGGACATATGATGAGGGCTGGTGAATGGGTATCACAGGCCTGTCTCCGCTCTGCCAAGCTACAATGAGGGGCATGAGAGAAAGGGAGGGAGAGAGACAGAGACAGAGAGAGAGAGAGACAGAGAGAGAGAGAGAGGGAGGAGAGAAATGGAGGGAGAGAGAAAGAAGGAGAGTGGCCAGGGGAGTGTGTGTGAGTGTGTGTGTGTCAGAGAGAGAGAGAGAGAGAGAGGAGAGAGTGAGAAATAGAAAGAGAAAAGATTCTAATATTAGAAATGTTCAGTATCATTACTTACACAAGACAGAGACAGGGGAAGAACAGACCGAGGGGCAGAAAGAAAAGAAAGGAAAAAAAAGAGAGAGACAGAGACAGAGAGATGGAGAGGTATGAAAATGTGTGGAGGGGAAATAGAGCATGGAGTCTTAAACGCAGGTTGAGACGGCACTAACAAATGTGCCCATTTGTTCCCATCTGTCAGAGACAGCATCGTCTCCCCCCATTCCCAAGGCCGCTAGACAAATGACCGTGGAAATAATTAGAACTGAAATATGGGAAAGCGACAAGGGCCACCAGTAGAACATTACTATCAGCCGTCTGACTTCCCGAGTCAAACGACGCACCAAAACGTTTCAAGTGCAAACCTGGTAGGGTGTCCATCTCTGGGGATAAACCCCACTTTACACACCAGGATAAAAAAAAGCCTTAACTGCCTCAGTTGAACTACAGATTCTATTTCGTAGTTAGTGAAATGATTTCATCTTATAAGGTATCTGCTCTCATAGTGGGAGCATAGCTCATTTGCCTCATGAAGGTGTGATTGTCCTTTTGTCAGGATCACAATGGATGGCCGAGGTGAGGTAGAGCTTACCGGCTCCATCTACTGGTCAGTTTGTGCCACTGTGCCATGTTCTGTTCTCTCCCCCCTTGCCTATCTGACCCTATCAGGACAGCTTTAAGGAACGTGACCCGGTCGTGCAAGGGAAAACAATCCCATGCCATTGTATTCATATTTCAACTTGCTTACAAGGCACACGCGCGCGCACACACACACACACACACACACACACTCATGCTCCCAAGAGGGCTTAAAATAACAAGCACGAGGCGATCTCTCAGCTCGGCGAGCAGCCACAGCGGGTGAGCTGGGGATGAAGGAAGGCCCCTCTGCTTACAGTAGCCCTCATCACCACCACTGGCACACCAGACACAAAGCCACACACACACACACACATACACACACACTGCCTGGGAGTGCCTGGGAGCACACACACACACAAACACACACACGCACACACACTTGTACGCATATACTATTGCAGAGGAAATGTGACGGACATAGACAGACACACAATTTATTCCAAAATGATGCTCAATGTGTGTGTGAAAACAAATAAATAACCATGACAACGCAGAAATAATAAATAATAATAATAAAACCATAGAGTGAGAGATACATTACACACATGCATAAATATTATTGTGGGCATGTGTACACCCATGAAGACACACACGGACACACACACACAAACACACACACACAAACACACATGGATAGTGTGCAGTAAGATCAGCCAATTAGAGCAATGGGTTTGGAAATGACTGAGAGGAGAGCAGCAGGGATGGAGACATCACTGCAGGCCACATCAGTGAGCCAAGCCAGCCTGCCTCACACACGCATGCATGCACACACACACACACACACACACACACACACACACACACACACACACACACAAAGAAGAGTACACTCTCTCTTTAACACTGATATGAGGAGAGAGGCCTCCTCTGGCATCGCAAGAAGGGATACCCTGAAATCTTTCCTCTCCTACCGTCCTCCTCCTCCTCCTCTTCCTAATCCTCACTTCCCGGGGTAACAAACCCTGAGCCAGGCAAGCGCTGGGATCGGATGCTCAGCATCAGCGCCTGCCACCCCAGCACTACAATGTGATTTCCCCTCATCTCACGGCAACCATTTATCTAAATCAACACGGGGTTTCCTCCGGTTAAATAAGGTTTCATCATCCACTGAAATCGCATGATGAATTTTTTAATAGTCGTGTTGTTCAAGCTTGTGTTTGTGTGTGTGTGTGTGTGTGTGTGTGTTGGAGGGAGGGGGTATTGTGTATATGAGGACTTCTGTTTTTCTACACCGTTTGTGTATTCCATGGTGTGATTAAAGATTATTCATGAAGGCTGGTATTGTTGTATCTCGGTTTTTTTGTCTCTTTCACTAAATCAGTTTTGCTGCTCTAAACTATTTCTGTTTTCGATCGACATGTCTAGGCTGCAAAATCTTTATTAATATCTGAGCCTCAAGTCAAGAAAATACCAGTACTCTGTTACGAAGTAGCTTATCATTCATTTTCAAGTTCAGGACTGAAGTGATGACATATTCCGAGGCTAATACACCCTCTTACGAAGGCAGCGTTATGTCTTTGAAGTGTTCATGCCTATTTGCATACTCAATATCCCCAACAAAACGAGTGTTAAATTCTGCTGTCCCAATTGGAAATCCCAAATCAGGGCTACATTCATAACATAATGTAAGTGGGTTAATGAAATCCGCAAATCACACGCCGGTTATGTTCCACCTCATAACATTTTTAAAGGAAAGGGAATAGGTTAAATAGTCTTTAGGTTCGACTGTAATTTTGCACGGACAGTGAACTTCGACATCAGTAAGCCAATGCCCAGTTCTAGCCATAGGACAAACCAGCGATTTTTCACCGGGAAACCTCGGATGGCGACTCGCGGTTAAATGACACAGTCGGGCATTCTCAACGCTAGTTTCCTTGCTGTCTCTTCCTGGATTTCCTTGAAATATCAAATTACAAGACACAGACGTGCGTTCGTCTTCAAAAGTATTCTTTAGGTGTCTTCTTGTGAAGTAACGTCGGATTCAAACAGACATAAACCCTCAGGTGCCAAGGGATATAAAATGCGCACACGTGGGGATTTAGGTCTAGTGTCTTTGACGATAGCAAAGAAAGGTTGGACGGTACACTGACATAACCTCTCAAATGTATATCATTTTCAAGTCATTATAAGTTCCCACACCAAATATCCGTGACAATGTGTTCATGGCGTAAGAGACGCGCGTGTTTGGAGAGCGCTGGACAATGTTCACTGGAAAAGCTAAACAAAACATTTTCAGACTGTTACATTATTGTGATATATAGCCTGGTACTTTAGTTCTTTGCGCAAATGCATTTTGGAGTTGCGCGCCGCCGAAGATGAAAGTGCCTCGTCTGATATTTGTTGCCCACCTTCGCTGCTCATAGATGGCTACACAGTATTCAATTCTAATGCGTTTGCCCTAGAAATAAAACTGAACGTTGAACAATTTCCTTTGCTCCGTGGCTGTTTCCCTCACCTTATGCATCATTTATAGAGTACCACAGCATCCGAGCGAAAAGCTGCACTTAGCTGAACTAAACAAACGAGTAGATCCCCCATCAAAACCTAGGCGATTCATTCACCCGTTCCAATGCAATAAAACATAACAAAAAAAAACATACCTTCGTTTTCTGGGTAATTCCTTAAGGCCAGTATCGGTGCGAGCAAATGTAGAATAAAGAAGAGGGATGGATATATCCAAATGAGTGCCATTTTCAGGCTGCTCTGTGCGCCCGCAGCATCCCTCTGTACAAACTTACTGAAGCTCACGACCGAGAGAAGTGAGTAGCCTAGCAGAGCGGGAGGCAATGAGAAGGAGGGTCCTAAAGCCAGTCCCAGTCTGTCAATCACAGCGCGCTTCCAGGGTAACGACAAAAGTAGACCCCTCAAAGCAAATACGCACCCGCGACGTTAACGGCGCAAGATAAAGACTTCAAACCACCCACTAAGCCAGAGCAACCTCTCTTTGATGCGAAGTGTAGAACAGTTACATTTATTTTTGTCCAGCCGCTGGCCTGTGTTAGTAGGCCTGTTTAATAAAATACACTGTTGATGAAGCAATGTTACATATACCTATACCTATATACATATACCAGAGAGATGTCTTATCTCACCTCAAAGGATAGGCTAAGTGCGGCTAGCATTTGACAGTAGGCTTACACACAGTGTTTTGTGTAGGTTTGATATTTCCGACAGTCCATTATACAGTGTATGAGAAACATCAGTGAAAATGCAGTCTCAGGAAAGGGTGTTAAAGAGGAAAACTAAAATATTTGAAAAGCTGAATGTTTTATGTTATTTCATCCAAGCATTATATACTCTTCATTATACCAGCACCACTGACTCAGCTTGAGCTGGGAACAAAGACTGGGATTTGCTAAATTTCTGATTAAGATGACGATTTATGTTGCACACAGTCATTACATGGATGACCCAATTTCCCCTCGATTGAGTAAGAAGACTGAGGAAGCAGACTTTTTTTCCCTCGGCCACTGAAGCACATTCCTCTAGTGACAAAAACCCTGCTCTGTCATGCATTCCACTGTCGACAGCATGACGCGGCCCCTAAATCCAGCCTGCCCTGCTCCCTTAACCCCCCCAACACACACACACACACACACACACACACACACACACACACACACACACACACACACACACACTGTCGACCCTTCTCCAAGGGCACAGTCGTCAGTCATGAGGCCCAGAGCATGGGGAGGAGGGCCATAATGAGGGTTGGGGGGGCTTTTGGTTTGAATCTTATATCTTGGTGACAGAGGGCCCACACAAGAGCACCGCAAAAAGTGCACAATCAGCTCACAGCTGCTACAAATGTTTTGCATCAGCCACGAAAAAGAAGAAAAACATTCCAAGGCTTGCATCCATCAAATCTTAACGTGACTGAACATTCCTCGCTGGTATTTTCAGTTTGCTTTGGAATAAGAAACTGAACAGAAGCTCAGGGGCACCCAGCACAAAAAAGATGGCATGAGACAACAATCCTTTCCTCTTTTTCCCTTTTCTTCATGATCCCACTCTCATTGATGAGAGAATGAGGTCCTGTGGAGACGTATGACTGGCATCAAAGCTGGACAGCAGCCTGCTGGAGAAGGAAGTGCCCTTTCTCTCTCAGAGTTTCTCTCTCCTCCTCCTCTTTTCTAAAGGCTTGAACTCTGGTCACCTGCTACCTCCACCCCCTTCCATCTAAAGGTCATTCAGTTTTCTTCCAATAACCACAGAATACAAGTAATACAACAGTCTCTGTAGCACTGTAAACGACTGAGAAAGACAAAAACAAAGCTAGCATTGAGTGGAAATATATGAATAATAAAAATAAAAAATAAAACAAAACACAGAGACTCAATGTATAGCCTTCATAGACCTGTTGCACATTCTTTGCACCAATTTTGTACATATAATCAGTCACACAAGACACAGTCTACTCTGATACAAAGCAAACATATCCACAGACATTATTTACGACATTTAACGATTCATTTAGTCTTTACAGTTTATGTCTTCATTAGACTACATTTTTAATTTCTCATTTCTTCGATTATCAAGGCTACAGTAATCTGCGGTTTCTTATTCTGCCTTGAGCAAGTGGTGTTGAAACTGACAAAGTCTGTGGGTGAAGAGGGTGGTCACCTTCCATGCTGGTTCCTTGGAGAAACTCTTGCTCCCTTTTCAGAGTCGTTCACTCGTGGGTTAATGTCTCTATTGTGGGAGGCCAAACGTTTAATGGCCTGCAGCCCGGTGCTTGCATTCAGTGGGAAAGAAAAGCTTTTTGTGGGGGGCATTGAGCCGGGGGATTCCACCACATCATGAGTTTGCAGACTGGATGAAGCCAATCCGGTGGAGGAGGAGAGGGGGGCAGAAAGCGAAAGGGAGTGTTTGTTTGTGGGAGTGGGAGAGGAGTGTGTGTGTGTGTGTGTGTGTGTGTGTGTGTGTTAGGAAAGGGGAAAATGAACCGAAAAAGGGACAGGGGAAGGAAAAAGAAAGGGAGAAAGAGAGAGAGAACCGAACATGGTGGAGTGAAATGAAAAAAACAAACAGATGTGATGAAGATGAGAGCAAAGTAAAGTTGGGTCCTAAAAATAAGAAGTGAAAAAGACTGAGAGAAACTGAAGATAGGCATCTGGGGAGGAGTGGAATTGTGTTGCTTCACTTTCACTGAGACCCAGGTCTCCCCATAGCAGAGACTGAGCTCCTAATAAGGAGCAGACTCTTTGACCTTAACCAGTCAGGCCAGTACCAAGGCCCGAGAGGGAGAGAAAAAGAGAGAGAGAGATGGGGGAAGGGGGAAATAGAGGAAGCCATAAAGAGCATGTGTGACGGGAGAAAATGAGAGAGTTATGAATGTGTGTGCGTGTGTCTAAAGCATGTGAATGTAAGAGAGTGAGATAGCATATCATAGCATGTGCGTGTTAGAGAGAGAGGCAGAGAGAGTGTGTGGGAAAGCCCACAATGCAAGCATGCGTGGCCCTGCTAGCCTCAGCTCAGCCTGAAACCAACAGCCAAGCACAGCTCAGCTCACAAAGACCTCACTAAAGCCAAAACTCTCTCTCTCTCTCTCTCTCTCTCTCTCTCTCTCACTCACACACACACACACACACATACATACACTCTATAAACATAGAAATATGCTTACACACTCCAACATATGCATTCTATCACATTCTAAACCTCTCTCTCCCTCTCTCTCACACACACACAATTATATTATTTCTATTGATATCTCCCTTTTCTCCCCTGCCCATTTCTGTTTCTCAGAGAGATATTCTCCTTTTTCCCTCTGTCACTCCATCTCTTTTTATTCTTCCTCCCGTATTCTTCTTCCTTCTCTCCCACTCTCTCCCTCACTCAATACCATTGTGTGCACCTGTTGCTCTTGCGAGACTGAGGCTTACTGTTAGCCTGTGATAAGGCCTTTCAGGGAGCAACAGCAATGACTTAGCCCTCTCTCTCTCTCTCTCTCTCTCTCTCTCTCTCTCTCCCTCTCTCTCTCTCTCTCTCTCTCTCCCTCTTTAGCACTGATTGAGCTTGCCATTTTTTTCTCTCTTTTTCCTCCTTTTTATAAACCTTTTTCCATTGTTTTCTGTAGATTTCTTTGTATTGCTTAGGGAATGGGCCACTGCCAAGCCTGGAAAAGAGATTTACCTATAAGGGCAACAAGTAATGTTTTTCTGTGGTAATTCCAATTGGTTTTTAATATTTGAAGATGTGGAACAGGATATTTGTGTTTGATTTATTTATTTAAAGGGATCTGAGATGAACAGGGCTTCGTCAGGCTCGAGAGCAGGAAACCACCGTAATTTCCTGTTCTGGCTCAAGGCTGTACAGGGGCACTGTCACTCAAAGTTGGGGTTCACTTGAGCACCACTTTCTGTATGTTTTGTTTTTTTTTTTTTGGTCTGGGACTTATTTTTCTCCACCGTGCACTCACATCTTTCTGCATCTGTGGGTTGTCAGATGTAATTCCGATCAGACTGAATAATGATCGATGCTGACGGACATACTCAGGAGGAGAGTGGGGAAAATACACTTGGTGTGAGACTACAGCAACAACCTGGGCACCCTAACTCGTTTGCTGTTATGTTACTTGGAGCACCCAGTATGCATGCATGCACAGTATGTGTGGACAGACACAGTAGATAGATTTACCCTTTGTGAATGCTCTTCCTTACTCAAGTCAACTCTCATACTTTTATGCCACCCCTGCACAACAAATCTTCTCTGCTCTGGCCAGAGTCGATATTCTATTCTCAGCCAACAATCCAGACCAATACATTGTTGTAAGGTGTGAGTGAGTGCACCTTTGGTGTCTTTATTTGATTACAAGTCTGTGTTGATGGACTGATAGAACCCATTCCATGCACTATAGGCCTGTTCTCCATCAGACACAGATATTTGACCCCTGTGTAGACAGTCTGCTGCTCGCTCCCATGGCAGTCATTTGCAGTCTGCTAGATAATGGAGAGCTATGGGAGACTACATGGAGACTGGCTTATATATTGATATTCATCAACCGTCAGTCATAGAACTGTCATCAGCTCCAACCCCGTCCATTAAGTTTGCCTTCCATTTTTGGAATTCATCTGGCCCTGGTCTGGCCCTGGTCTGGCTCTGATCTGGTTCTTATCTAGCAGATTCCTTCGGCAATTAGCAGCTATCATGGGCACTTGCCCGCCTTCTCATCTTCTTTTCTCTGCTTTCAACCCATCACCCCCTTACCACCACCCATCCACCAATGCACGTACACACACACACACACACACACACACACACACACGTACACACAACCCTCTCCCACTCCAACACCTCTCTGAAAGTGGCCAGACCAGGCAGACGGTGAGGGGGAATCCATGTGTGATTTGTCACCATTTATGTGGACAGAGACGTCGGGGGGCTGACGGAGGCCCTTTTCTAATGGACACTCTGGGAGCCCTAAGCAAATTAGAGCAGTGCATTACACAGGCAGAGTGCCTAGGAGAGAAGGGGGAGAGAGTGAGGGAGAGAGAAAGACTGGGAGCATGCATGTGTGTGTGTGTGTGTGTGTGTGTGTGTGTGTGTGTGTGTGTGTGTGTGTGTGTGTGTGTGTGTGTGTGTGTGTGTGTGTGTGTGAAAGAGAGAGAGAGAGAGAGAGAGAGAGATAAGGTTGTGAAAGGTAATGGGTACCAGCAGCGCTGTCTAGGGCCATGATGGATGGGAGGGTTGACTGGCCCGGAGGCAGGTTCGACAGCTAGCCCCCACGGCTAGACACATCTGAAAAACTTTCACACAACACACTTACTGTGTGTATTGTATGTGTGTGTGTGTGTGTGTGTGTGTGTGTGAGAGTGTGTGCATAATGCAATGTGTGTGTAAAGAAAGGAGCATTGAGTAAGTGAATGAGTGAGAGTGCATTAGGAAGTTATTTTTTTGCCTGTCTCTATCTATAGATCTGTCTATCTTCACCCTCCGAAGTACGACACACCAGTATTAAGATCAAACTGATGAGCTGCTGAGTAGTGTTTTTCATCAACCTCATCACACATTTTGTCTTTTTTATTCATGCAAATGTACGTAAAACATAAATATATGGCTTACCATGTCAAAGAAATTACACTGAAAGAACCGGTGTGGTAATTTTATAAAAGTGAATTAACATTACTGAAAATACATTTCTATTTTCTGCTAATGGCTTTTTTCCTGTTACCTATGTGGTTATTAGTTTATGAGTGAACATTTCCATCTCTCACAGTAAGTGTGTGCTTTAAGTATGAGGGTTGCTTGTGTATGTGTGAGAGAGAAAGAGAGAGAGAGTGACAGGCAGAGAGAAACGTCTCTGATCTCTTGAAAATGTGCGTGCCCTGGTGACATTACAAACTATGTATGCATGACATTAGGACCCTTTATCCTCGTGTTATTGTGTTATGCTGGGCAAGAGTGCTAGCGGCAAAGCGTGTTCTCACCGGTGAGACTGTGAGCTGTTTGAGTGACAAAATGAAAAGTAGATCAGGGGAAGGAGGGAGGGCGGTAATAATGACAGATGGTTATCACTGAGGACAACCTCCTACGGAGACACATGATTCAGCAGAGGAGAACAGTGAGGATGGGAGGACCATAATGGAGTCAGACAAGTGGATGGAGAAAGGAGAGGGAGAGGGAAAATGAGGAGGTTTACTGGACAGTCTCCAGGTGTGTGTGTGTGTGTGTGTGTGTGTGTGCATCCTGCAAGAGAAAGTTCAAATACTTGCAAAAAGGGACAGAATAGGGTGGAAAAAGAAAGAACACTAGAAATAGCGAGCCATTTTCTCCCTGACCTCTCCACTTCTCCCCTTCACTCTGTGTGATTTATCAAAGTATCAACCTGCCTGCATTCCCCATGCGTGGGCTTGAAGACCTATGGCCCTCCTGATGAGAGTAAGGATTTGTAGGTGTCACAGACTGGCCGATCTCTATTCATTTCCTGATCTGATACTTCAGCCATTCACCATTCAGTCATTGATCAGAGACTGCGATCCTCATTCATTCCACCAGCATGTCACCCATTGCAGCCTCATGCCTGCAAAAAGAGATCTTAGAGAATAAGAGTGAAGGGGGCAAAGCCAGGGCGACAATCTCAGTCTCAACAGGCAAACCTACCCTACAGACATCAAGGGTGCGGGAAGTGTTGAACTAATGGCAGGAAATTTGTAATTATGTATGAATTGCATGAAATTGTATGAAATTTTAATGATATCTTAAAAATCATATAATAAATTATTAATTTATTTGAGAAGGAATAATACACTGAGAGCAAATATGGATGACGTTTTGTTGGAATTGCTGTAACTCATTTATAGCCTATTTATAATTCATTTATAATCATTTTTTCCTTTACAATTGTATCACTCATATATAGTGTTGATGGCATCCAATCAACATAAAATACGACCACATGTGGGTCAATACACTGTAGGTGGTTTCTGTGTCTTATTTATTGCTCTCAAGAAGGTGTCGATATTTTTCTGTTTGTCGCTGCGACGCTATATAAATCACAGTTGCCAGGTTTATGATCAGGGTAAGTCAGGCTGTGTAATCTTGTGTCTGGATTTTGTGTCTGTTTATCACAGAAATGCAATTACCACAAAAAAAAAAGTCCATGCACACGATTGACATGAAATCATCGTGTCATGAGGGTGGCCATACTTTTACCAGGCATCCTTAAGCCCTGACAGGCACGATCAGCATTGACTGGTCAGTGAGCTGTCAGCTCTGGACCCTCCTGTCCCAGTCTTCCAGCCAGGGAGAAAGGGATGGAGCAAGGGAGGGAGGGAGAGAGGTATGGAGCAAGGGAGGGAGGGAGAGATGGAGGGAGGCCTCCGTCCTGTCAGGCTCCCCGCTGTGGCTCCAGGACACAATTACGGCCAGTGTTTCCAAACATACCAGAGCGCCCGTCAGGAGGAGGTCAAGCCCCGGGTATAATCTGCCACAAACAGAGGGCCCCCTTTTTCAGACCAGCGCTCTTTGATTGCGACCCCATTTAACCCTGTGGGGGAGAATGAGAAAGAAAATAAGGGATCTTGAGAGAGAGCAAGAGAGAAAGTTTGAGCTAAATCAGCCAAAAGTATTAACTGACAACATTGGTGATGGAGAAGGTGTTTGAACTAAGATATACGTTACACAAGGCACAGAAGTAGTTAGCTGAAGACATGAATCACCGACAGAAAACTTCACAGCCTAACAAATAAGATTAATTGTTTAGTCACTAACATTGCGCTGACTCAGTCATAAATTGAGCATGACGTGTTTTCTCTCTGCTATAAGATTGGACGCCACCTTGTGGTTCAATTAAATTTCTAAAACTGGAGCTGGTGTCTTTCTGACTTACCTTCTCAAAAGGGGAGAATATCTTGCGATGCTTGTGTATGCTACGGTGAAACAGGGTTGAAGCCTTTAAGCGTAGCCAATTCCATGCGCAAGTGCTAGTGCGTCAAGAGCATTTCTGCAAGACTACGTCAACAAGTGAAATCTGTCTTGTATGCATTTGGGGCATCTGTCGCTTTGCTAGTCAATGCGCGACAATGAATGGTCGTTTATTTGACAACGGAAAGTGACCTGAGGCGAGCCACTGGAGCGAGGTAATTTTGCATCTAAATGATCACTTCTGGATCAGCTGTGGCTTTCATCGTCAGTGAACCGTAAAAACTTAGCAGCCGTGCGTCGATTAAACCGTTTATTGATTGCTTGCCATAATGGAGGCTGCGACCTGGTGCATCTTAGGATACCAGCTGTTTTTACTTCTTTAATTACAACATATTGTCATACTCGCGGCGCGGAGTACCAAAAGCATGCCAGAAAGTTTAATTCGCGAATTTAACTGTAGTTGCCAAACTAGTTTCTCAATCACACCAACATCAAAAAAGGGAAACTTTCTTAAGATGATGGCAGAGAGAGAGAGAGAGTCGTCCAAAGATAGAACACTGATGAAAAAAAAGAAAACGAAATGTGAGCACAAAAGTAAGTTTTTCAGATCAATGACCATGTAAAGGTCTGGATATTGATTTGTGTGAGGTACCATTGTACAGAGAGAAACCTTTATAGTGGATTTCTCATCTGACAAAGATGACCCCTATTCAGCTACATTGAAAAGAAAGAATAACAGAACCCAAAGTCGCACCTATCTAAACCCACCATGCTTCTATGTGAAATAAAGATTAGTCTTTTCTGGCAACTTTTATTGAATTTCATGAGAACACTATGAAAAGATGCCTCAAGCAAGGTGATTGGCCACTGGTCTCTGGTCATGATGTGATCTGATCTGAAAAGGCTGACAGCACTGTCTCCCTCAATGCTTCATTGGTAGGCAACTGTAGGCACTGTTTCACTTTCTCTTGGTTCTGCAGTGATAGAAAAAAACTCCTCTCATTAAGATGCCACGCTGAAGTGGACTGCAGCCAACACTGTGGCGTTGTTTGAATGCATCTCAACTGGGAACAAAAGAATTCTTGTGTACAATATAATCGCAACTGGGCATTTGGTTAATTTTGGACAGTGGGAAGAACCTTAAGTAGGTCTACATCAGAATGGAGTTTGTCACCCATGCTTTCTGTAAAGGATGCCCATACATGTAGTTACAGAATAGCTCCACTGTTGCCCAATTAAAGACTAACACATGCATGATTATGATGGTTTCAAATTTGCACACACTGTGTGTTCACAGGGTATTCCAAGTTGTGAAATCTGTATGTATGTGTGATATGTCTCTGCAGCAGATGAAGCCCACTTACATCCTGCTGCTTTGCATTTAGCATTTCTACCTGGGAAACAAAAGTCCTGGTTGTAGGGTCTCAACCTTGAGCTGCCAGGGCACTCTGAATAATTGACCGTCCTGTTCAATATTTAAACAAAATTCAGCAAGTACATCTTGTCTTAATGAAATATCAAACCAGAGAGAGAGAGAGAGATGGAGGAAAAGCATGAGAGAAAATTAGCTGATGTGTAAGCAAAAGGAAGCAAATGTTTTTTTTTTTGGGGGGGGGGGTATATTTATATGGACTAGTCTGTTTGAGTTGTTTACAAAACAGTGACACATATAGTAGCTACTATGTACATTCTGTATTTAGGTAAGGTAAAGTCCCCTATAAAACAGCAATACAGCAACACAGGCTGTCTGCAGTCTCTGGTTTTGAGAGGATTGTCCCACAGGGCTACACTTTAACCCAAACAGATGAGACAGAGCATTAAGAGAGAGCAAAATCCATTCTCTGGAGTTATTGCAAATCCTGCCTCACAGGGCGAGTAGTATTGACCAAATGCGATGGTGGATAGAACAGACCCCACAGGGAAAGAAAATAAAGACAAGAGATGAAGAGGAAGCCTAAATAGAAAGGAAGGAGAAGGGAAGGAAGGAATCAAATGGAAAGGAGACCCAAAAAAGTCCAAAAGGAATTAAACAGCAAAGCTCTCAACCTTCTGTTGTTTTATTAATGTGCCAACCTTGGAAGAGTGAAATACCACTGCTGAAATCTCTGCTTCTTATCATACCCAGACATTTCCATAGGTTAGACGCGTGAGTGCGATCAGCTCAATCAGTAAACTCTTCACGTTCTCGTCTAAGGGGCCATGCAAATGACGCAAGCGCGCCTAGAACAATCAAGTGGCACTAACGAGAGAGCTAAATTCCATTACTAATCGTGACAGCCTCCAAGGACCCTGTGTCTACATTCCACCTTTTCTGTGCTGCCCACGTCCAATCAGCCACTGTATGCTCAGATCTACAGACACAAGGGGTCCTTCAGGGACAGATATGGAAATGCTAAAAGGTTACTTATTTTGGACATGTCAGGCATTGTTGTTTGTTCAAGGACACATCAACAACCTAGATGTCCACATCTCACCCAGAAAAGACCCGAGGGCCGCTCTTTGGAGAAAGAGCCAGAGCTGTGGCAGCTCCTTCATATTGGTGCGCTAGATTATCATATTTCACGCGTGGACGAACAGGGCGAGGTAATTACCAGCGCAGTGCTATTAAGCCTGGTTTTATTCCAGTCGTTTTCACCTCCACCGGCCGAGGCGAGAGGCCGCTGCCGGTTATTTCTCCGAGCGCAGATTTATGGCCGGGACAGCCCGTGCCAGGCCATAAAAAATCTGGGGGAGAAACAGCCGTGTGTGGGGCTGTGTGCGCGTAAGCCACACGAATGAGAGTGTGACCGAGACGGACGTAACACCATAAGCTGTAAAATCCCAGCACAATATTGGCAGCATTTAATGGATGTGATATAAATGAAAATGTTGGCCCAACAATTTCAGAGCTGTTTTTCGTTATTGTTATTGAGGCGAAAAAAACTGCAAAAGGATATGAAAATGTTTATTGTTGAGAGGATGTGTGGCACTCAAAGTCATCTGAGCAGCTTTTTCCTACAGCTGCACTCAGTGCAAAGTGTGCAGACAAACCTTGTAAATAAACTCACAGCTTCACAAGCTATATCTGAACAAATTCAATCTTTCTGTTTTGAGTCACAAATGTAAGGCATGTTATTGTAAGCTGTAATGTCAGTTGCTTTATTTAATGCACCATGTTGTTGTACAATGCCGTATAGTAACTGTTCTCTTGAGGATAGTCATTAGAAGACAGATACAAAGCCATCATTGATTCAGGGATCTTCCAGCATCAGTATCTGTGGTTGGCCTTGTCAGGAATCTAATTTCTAAATACCACATAACTGTCCAGCCTGCAACCAGACATTGGATAAAGGACTTATTCAAGACAGGCCCTGAGCATGAGAAGTCATCTTCTCTGCAGCTAACAACAACAATGGTACTGTGAGGTAAGGTCAAGCATCCCTCATGTTGAGATGATGTCTCACATTTTCATTGGTCATGTGGATTTCAGTTGTAAGAGATAAGAATGGCCATAGACTAGATCAAAGCTTCAGAGTCTGTAGAGCCACACAAACTTGCTACTCGTCCCATCTTTGTTGTGTCATCTGGTCACCTCACAGTGATTTTTCCATAGTCTTATGAGCACTGTTATGATGACAGAGGTGGATGAACTAGGACATACCACCAAGACAGACAGTGCGCTGACTGTATAATACAGTGGATCTTCTGGATGAGTGATCAGGAGTCCACTTCATAAGACACACAGGGACTGTGTACCACCAGTATGGCCAATAATGGGCACAGATTGGCTGCACTGCTGGAGGGCTCTCCTGTGCCTTTAATTCTGTGTGTACCTCACACAGACCTGGATTTCAGGAGTCAGCAAAAAAAGTGAAGTAAAAAATATAGAAGGGTCTATTTTACTGAATGTGACAGTCTAAGAACACAGGAACACAACAGCAATCACCTTTAGCGTAAGCACACAAAGTCTAGGAGTACTTCAGTATAGCAGTGAAACTGATCTCTGTATCAGGTGTGATAGTTTGGTAAACATGCACTCTTTGCAATGTTGTTGCATTCTATGGACACTCTCACAATCTGAATTGAGAACGTGCCTACATTGCAACAGTGTCTTCAGTGACTACAGCTGCTGTGTTTCTGGCAATTCCATCTGTAGCATATACATTTGTCCACAAGGTGGTGCTGTGTAGCTTTACTATAGTTCATTTGTTCCACACTGAGCTCTGACTCAATTATCAGTTTCAGTTCCGGCTTCAGAGCTGAGTGCTCACACAGGAAGCATGAGGTGCATGGTAAGCCTGTCTAGAGAGCATGGGTGGTAACTTGTCCAGCATCACAGATGCAGAACATGGTTAGAATATGGCCACATCAGACCTCATAATAGTAAAGGGCCCACCTATAACCTCTTGAAATGACACACCGTTTAAAAACATACAAAGTGTCAAAATAAACTGCTTTGATGATTAGTGACCATGCTGTGACAAATCAACCAGTCATTGTTTCATATATATACTAGTTTATGGCTAAATTCTTCAGTTTCAATATGGAACAAACTTTAGAACTTCATAAATACATTTGCAATGAAAAAATACAAAAATATTATATTCTATTATACTATATACATTATACACACACACACACACACACACACATATATATATATATATATATATATATATATACACAGTATATATCAAAATAAAGGTCTGTGAGGGCCATGTGACTTAAAAAATAAAATAGTTCTATTAGCTGGACATAAGATTATTCTACAGTAAATTACATTCATAAGTCAAGTGGACTGTGGAGGTCACAGTAAGCCCACGATGCATGTGCTTGAGTCTGGACATAAATGCAATGAAAACTGTCAAGTCAAGAGGACTGTATACAGAATTCTCTCAGTATGAAGTCACTGTGGAGGTCATTCTTGTTCATCAATAGGTCTTAGTTGTTTTGGAGTTCTTATCCCCTTTCGTTTTTGATCGTAATCCTGGCTTCTTCCACCGATTCTTTCTATTCTTAATCCACCTTATTTTACGTGTGTGTAACACAGTGGTCCTTGTCGTGATGGCAGTGGTCCTGGTTGTAGAAGTTGTGCCAGGAGTCGTTGTGCTAGGAGTCATTGTGCTAGGAGTTGTTGTGCTAGGAGTCGGGGTGCCAGGAGTCGTTGTGCTAGGAGTTGTTGTGCCAGGAGTCGTTGTGCCAGGAGTCATTGTGCTAGGAGTCGTTGTGCCAGGAGTCATTGTGCTAGGAGTCGTTGTGCCAGGAGTCGCTGTGCTAGGAGTCGTTGTGCTAGGAGTCGTTGTGCCAGGAGTTGTTGTGCTAGGAGTCGTTGTGCTAGGAGTCGTGGTGGAATGAGTTGTGATGGGAGTAGTGGTAGTGGTAATAGTCGTCCTTCCTCTTTCATCAATTGCAATCATAGCACGCTTGGCCCAAGATGAGTCTGGATCTGAGCATATGGCTTTTCCTTTCATGGTTAGAAATCTATAAGAAAGGCAGTTTGGTGAAAAAATTTCAATGTTAGATTCTGATAGTTGCTGTTCCCAAAGATGTAGTGACATGCTGAGAACTTACTTTATAGCATTAATGCGACAAGGTGTAGATAGTTTCACATATGATGTCAACTTGTCAAACTTCACTTCGGTGTCTGACCATTTTGTGCAGCAATGAGGCACAATAGGCTGCTGGGCTGTGGATGACATTACTCATTAGGAAAGGCACTGCTGAAAAATTGTTTTAACTGTACTGGTGATTATAAATTAACATTGGCTTTGCATAGTTGAATCTTCCTGTGATTTATAAGTAGACAGTCTTTATTCAGCATTTATTCTAACTGCCATAGGTTGTCAAAACAAATCGTTCTTGTTTTAAACCCTAAACTCAGAGAGAGATCATATTGTCTATTTGTTGTATTTTAGCTGAATGAAATAAAACACAAAATAACCAAATAACCACCTGTCCTAAAATAATCACAACACAAAGACAGATTTCTCTAAATATAACATAATATATGTCTCACCTGTACAGATTGTTGCAATGTACACAGCAATGCAGTAGAGAGTAGCAACCACATTCTTTGCCATCCTGTCCTTTGATACGCGTCAGACTGACAGACACTACAGACACTGTCTCTCTTTCTATTCCTCAAGCCCTTTGCTCTCTTTTTTCTCTCTCTTGCCTTTTGTATCTCTCAATTACTGCTCAACAGACACTCTTTCTCTCTTTCTGTCCCCTCCTCTAGCCCTCTGTACTTTTCCTCTCTCTTCACTCTCTCTCGGGGAGGGGCTCCAGTTAACCCACAAGTAGAGTGGAAACTCCGCAGCCCCTCACCTCACTGTGACACATGGACTAAATCAACCACAGGCCACAGCAGCAGCAGCAGCCTCCTGAGGAAAGAGTGATGGTGTGACATGCACTGAGAGCAGTGAGAAAGAGAGAGAGAGAGAGAGAGAGAGATGGAACAGATGAGAGTCACCCTGCCCACCCAGAGTCACATCTTAGACTAGTGAAGACCTGCCAAAGAGCCCACCAAGTGTCACATCTGAGGCTATAGGTCTACCAAAGGCCCCACTCAGAGTCTCTCAGTATGTGTAACATCATGTCCAGCAGAGATGAGTGTAGACCCAAAGGAAAATATTACTTTGCAGGCCAGTCAAATACTATCTTACTGAATTTCTAATCTCCCCCCTCCCACACCTTCCTTTGTGGAAAAGAAAAGCATAAAAGTATTTTAAGTTAAAGTTAAATTGGACATTATGCATGGACAATAGTCTATTTCCTAGGGGTTTAAAACATATGAAACATTGTCCAGATCATACTGAATTTTGATGTCCCTTTAGAAGGAAAAGTAGTAAGCATAGTTCTGTAAACATAGATCTGATTTTTGTTTCTTATTTCTGCCCAACTGCCAGTCAGCAAGTCCATCTCAGCTACGCTTGAACTGTGTTTGCCTGTATAGTTATGTAGCATTTTGAGGGTTTTGAGAGATGTGCCCATGGCTTTGAGTCTCTTCATTTAGCCCTCCCCACCTCAGAAGTTCTGGCCCCACTGTACTGGTCCACACAAAGCACCCCATACGCCTGTGTGATTATATCAGTAAGTGTTAAAGGAGAAATACAGTGTGAATCAATCCATAGCTCCATTGCTCGAGGTCACCAAGTGCAGTCTGTAGAAAAAAGAACCAGAAAAATTGATACAACTGAGAGTTTTGGAGTCAGAATGTATGTCTTATTATTTTCATAGCCGTATGCAGTTTATGTCTTTATGTTTTAACTAGGCCTGGCTCAACTGTCTCTCCACATGACATGACTGGTTTTATTTCATTCTGTTCATTCTTGCTGTATTTAATAGAGGTAAGGTGGAATATTATGTTCTTGGGTTGTTTTGGTGCTTGCACTGTCTGCGTTTGTCCCCTTCATTAGTGGCTATCTGCTCTATCGTACCAAGCTAGCACTAATCATGGTCTGATTCAGTGTGGTCCACATCAATTGGGATGATGCTGTCATCTGTCAACTTGGACCTGTACCTAAGGTCAGGCTATTTCCTTGTCTAGTAAGAGCGGCTGGTGGATCTTTACATTAAGCTTGCTTACTCTCCCTAGTTGCGCATCATTGTAAATAAAACTCTGTTCCTGATTGTTCTATCTATTGTCTGACTTGGTCTCCTGTTCTACTGATGCAACCTAAAAATTACTATCACAATTTAAAGCAAACAGTGAACCGGCAGCTAATGTTAACTTCATAGGGCACAGGGAAAAGGAAACTGCAAGTGAGTTTCTAAACCCTGTTTGGTTAGAGTTAGCTGCCAGTTCATTATCTGGTCTACGCTGTATCAAATTTTCTCGTTCTTTTTTCTACTGACAGCACTCTGTGACCTCAAACAACAAGGCCATGAACTGATTCACACTGGATTTCTCCCTTTATACAAATGCAGGTGTCAGAGATATCAGAGATGTCATTTAAGTTGTGTATCAATGGCAGGATGAAGACAGTGATCAGATAATATGATTGTAGAAGGCCAATTCTGCGTTTTACTATAGCGTTCCAAACACTGTGAATATAGTGGCCATGAAAATAATGAATGTTACAACAATGAAATGGGCATTATATGAATGTCTGAGAATAATATACTGAACCTGACGTCTTGTTGGCACAATTTAGTTATACAGACTCAGTGCTTTGTATGCATAGAAGTGCACAACTGATGTGAAAAGATACATTATAACGTGAACAGACAGGACTAAAATCAAATTAACATGTGTAAGACAGCTATGCTATTTTTGGATACATAATGGAATGACATGATAATATATGGTTATGTCAGACATTTCACACCACTGGAAATAACATACTCATTCATGGAGGGTCTTTAGAGGAGTGGGGGGGGGGAAACCCTCCGACTCACCTTCAGCACAGGGTGCAAACTGCATGTACAGCCTGCCTTCAGTGTGGTCACTAGCACACATACTGCAGATGCTGCAACTGCATAGCAACCACCACAGAACCCACACAGAGAACACTGAAAACTCTCTCTCACACATCTAAGCACATACAGAATATGCACGTGCACGCACATACACGCGCACACACACACACACACACACCGCCTCAGCATACAGGAAATGTCACTTGACACAGAATGACACCTCCATGCTGTCATAAAAAGAAAAAGGTCCTAGTGATATAAATATAGCACATATTCAAAGATGCTTTAATTGCAAGACTGTTTGAGTACAGTGTTGTCGAAGCAGCAGCAATTGCATGCACAAGGATGAAGTCAAGTCCTTGATAAAAGTTTTGCTAAAAGTCCAATTGCCCTCTCCCTCTCCCTCTTTATCTTCTGTGTTATTAACTGCTCCACTCTTGAGATACTGATGGATTAAAATCATTAAAATATTATTTTACCATTATATAGTTCGGACCTATTAGCATGCATTTCTAAAACAGACAGTTCCTCCCTTGTTTATGATGGGCTAAATTAAATTTGATGTCCATAAAACCCAGTGCAATCCAGCACATTGATCACATTTCATTTGTTTTGAAACATCAACAAACACTACTAACCACTTGGTGAGTTGCACATTTTGCACAAGGATCATTTAGGGTTGGTTTAAGAACAGGATTGTGAATGCAGAGCAAGCAGTTCTGAAGCAAGCAGAGGCGATTCTAAATGAGCCAAATAGCCGAGACAGGACCAACTCTCAAAATGTCGATGTCAACCACTCTGTTGTATCCTAGACAACCAAGGGGCAAAGTACCGTAATTATCCTTTAATGAAACTGTGCTAGGCATAGTAATCCTCAAGTCCTTTGGTTCCACTGAATCCACTGATCTGCTTTGCATCGTGCCTAACAACTCCCCTTAGCTGTTCACAAATAAGAAAAGATATGTGTAGAATTCCAACAATCATCCTTCCAAAACAATGACAGCTGTTTCAGCCAATTCAATGTAATACCAGCTGCATATACATCTATCTATCTACAGTATCATTCAATACAGTAAAGTCACCTAAGCACACTGAAGAAGACACTATACCAAAATGTGTCTGTGTGAATAAACTACTGGTATGCAAAATGCTGCCTCATCTAATGCTAATGATGTGCAATTGCACCCCAGCTGAGGCTTGGTCTCTACTCATTTTAATAATCAATCTATTGATCATAATTAGGTGGATCTTTGAAGTTTATACAACATTTCTGTATGTATACTGCTAATATTACCACTTTCATTCAGTGACTGCATTTTAACAGCTTTTGGACATTCTTTTTTTTTGTTGTTGTTGTTGTTGGAAAATATGATGGAAACCATGATGGAAAATATCATCGTTCATTTTGAACATGTTAGTTTTGACAGTCCATAACTATTAAGTTAAAAAAAACAAAACTGCTTATGGTGTACCGATTATGTTATGCTTTGCCAGTTGGCTATTTTTGGTGGCTATTTTGATATTTTTACTCAATATTTTGTCAGTTTAATCGACTAACTGAAAAGATAATCGATAGATTGATCAAAATGAAAAAAATAATTAATCTTAGTCTAGCTACAGTTAAGTCTGAGTCTGAGTCTGAGTAGGATGCATGAGTGTCGTCTTCAGTTGACACAGATATTTCTTCATCTGGGCCATTTCCCTGTGTCGTTACAGTCTGCCATCCCTGTTCTGAGTAGCTCCCCACTTGCACTGTAGTAACAGATGTCTCCATTGTGTCTTTCATTGTGCTAGGAGTTGTTGTGCCAGGAGTCGTTGTGCCAGGAGTCGTTGTGCTAGGAGTCGTTGTGCCAGGAGTCGTTGTGCTAGGAGTCGTTGTGCCAGGAGTCGTTGTGCTAGGAGTCGTTGTGCTAGGAGTCGTTGTGCCAGGAGTCGTTGTGCTAGGAGTCGTTGTGCCAGGAGTCGTTGTGCTAGAAGTCGTTGTGCTAGGAGTCGTTGTGCCAGGAGTTGTTGTACTAGGAGTCATTGTGCTAGGAGTCGTTGTGCTAGGAGTCGTTGTGCCAGGAGTTGTTGTGCTAGGAGTCGTTGTGCTAGGAGTCGTGGTGGAATGAGTTGTGATGGGAGTAGTGGTAGTGGTAATAGTCGTCCTTCCTCTTTCATCAATTGCAATCATAGCACGCTTGGCCCAAGATGAGTCTGGATCTGAGCATATGGCTTTTCCTTTCATGGTTAGAAATCTATAAGAAAGGCAGTTTGGTGAAAAAATTTCAATGTTAGATTCTGATAGTTGCTGTTCCCAAAGATGTAGTGACACGCTGAGAACTTACTTTATAGCATTAATGCGACAAGGTGTAGATAGTTTCACATATGATGTCAACTTGTCAAACTTCACTTCGGTCTCTGACCATTTTGTGCAGCAACCATGCACAGTAAGCTTTTGGGCTGTGGATGACATTACTCATTAGGAACGGTACTGCTGAAAATTAGTTTTAACTGTACTGGTGATCATAAATTAACATTGGCTTTGCATAGTTGACTCTTCCAGTTCTTTTTATAAATCGGTTTTATAGAGCACCTTTCAAAATACTCAAGGTCTCTTAATGAAGCAGTGAGGGAGGGTTTTCAAGACAGAAGGTCTCAGTGAACTGATGTGCTTTGAGGTGCTTTTTAAACTGTCTCAGAGAAGGGGCACAGCGGATGCAGAGAAGTAGTTTGTTCCACAGGGTGGGGGCAATGGCGCTGCGGGCACAAGTAGAGATGTATGCTCAGGATGTCGGCTGTAGCCTAGTCCTATCAGTGATGCTCTGTGCAGTGATAGCCTATTTCATAAGTTACTATAATTCCTTAAATAAATACCCAGCTTGAATTAATGACCAGACCTAAGATATGGCTGGGGTCGATGCGGCCTAAAAAATACAGGTCGGGGTTGAAAAAAAAACTTAGTTGGAAATTTCGAATTCTCACCATTGAAGCCAGTTGAAGCGATCCTTCTTTCGTCAGGCCTATTTAAGTGCTTATTCTCTTAAACCTAATTAAACACGATATCCCATGACAACAGGGAATATTGTTATACATTTGTAAATTCATTTTAGTGTAAGGGCTATCTTCTCACTTCTCACTTCCAATCTATAGAGGTAGGTCTATAATGCAAGTTGCATGATATCCATGGCATTTTTTCTTCTTTTTTGGACCCTTCTGCAACTGTAACAGTAGCCTACACTTTGTAGCTTTCTTATTTAAAATGAATAATGCAGTTTTTCAAATGTGTTTTCAAAGACATGAAAAGACAAGGCTAGTTGCATATTTGTTGTCTGATAATTGATGATATGCCTACCATTAACTAATGTCCATGGACTTTATGTGATCGGAGATTTAGTAGTCTAATTTAGCCTTTAGTAGTCTAATTTAGCCATGTTCCTGACAGTTTTGATCGCTCTAATGTGATCATGTGACACTTTGCAGTCTGTCCTTCCACCTTTTAGCATCCCCCCTCGAAAGCAGACTCTGATCATTAAAAAAATGATGCATTTGTGGGGTTCATAACTGTTTAGTGCTGGTGTCTGTGCCGGCTCATGTAGTGCAGTGACCAAGGAGAATGCATTGTTTTCAGTACCATTTATCTATAAACATTGTTTGCTATTGCCTAAAGCAAAATGCCTAAAAACAAATGCCTAAAAAGGAGGACACTATGTCTAGATCTGGACAGAGGGCTGGAAAGTCAGACTGTTCACACGAGATTTGGATGAATGGCTTCCATATATACATTAGCTAATGATACAGTGGTACATCCCATGTATTACTGATGTCCACAATTCATTAGGGCCCAAGTACCAAGGTTAAGTTATTATTTTCTCGTTTAGTAATAGATGAGAATTGACATTTACAGTATGTTTATAAGTAACTTGCAAGCAGTAACAATCGGCATGTTAACAGTTAACTAACATGATTGCAAGTGACTTAAAAGCTGCTTGTTAACACTTACAAGCTTCATGTTAATGGTTAACTAATGTTATTAAAGGATAACAACTGTTAACTCACATGCACAAATGTTCGCCATACATGCGATGTAGCAGAGAGTAGTAAACATGATCACAGCCATCCTGCTCTCAGGTATGAAGCACACTGAGAGGCACCCTTAATCAACTCTGACAGTCTGCTCACTTTTTTTTCTCTCTCTGTAACCTCTCTAACCATCTCTCTTAATTTGGAGTGATATTCAACAAAGATTAAGACAAGTTTATTTTTTGCTCACATTTTGCATAAGATGAAATAAAATCTTAAAATCTCAAATTTTGTCCAGGGCCCTATAATTCAAAAATCTAAGGTACATTTATGTTTATGGCCTTTAAGCTTGTAATTCATTACTATCCAAGACTTGGATTCCAAGTGTACAGTGCATATGGAAAGTATTCACACTCCTTTCAGTGTTTCAAACTTTTTACATTACAGTCATTTCCTAGAGTCATTAAAGTTATTATTTTTCTTTCTCCTCAGTCGACACTCATGTTTTTGTTTTCTAAATAACTGTTGAACTTTGCTTGTGTTTGCCAACATTACGTTATTGAATTCATCACATTATCATGTTAATGTCTATAATGTCTAAAGCAAAAACATGAATTTGTAAAGGGATGTAAAAGGGAAATGTTCAGCAATAGTTAGAGAACAAAGAATAACATGTCATCATCATCATCATCTTTATTTGCCAGACTCAGGGTCCAAAAGATATATAGGCCTACATGCATGCATATGTTACATTCCACCTACAAGTCTATCCACAAAATCTCACACAAATCACCCACAAATCTCATTTTATATTGTTGAATGAATGAATTCATATTGTTTCGCATGAATATGGAATTGGGTTCCCCCCAGGGTTTGTGGGAATTTTTGCTATTCATCCAGGAAAGACTAGACCTTCTATTGAAACAGAAAGCTGAGGCTTTACAGCTGTATTCAGATACAACAATGTCTTCAGTCATAATTTCACTACATGTTACATTCCTCAAAGTAATCAAGAAGAAACGCATCAATGCAGTTCCATTCATTTATGCAATTCAAAATTGAATGCATACAGGAAGGCAAAAAACACAATCAACAATGTACATGGATACATGGATATATCGTATATTTGGTAGCACTTCCAAACTTATTGGGCCAGGAACCCCTCATAGAGCAGAAAAAAAGACTCAGGCGCTTAATTTCCACGTGGGTTAGGGGGGTTATGACCAATATACCCCCCCCCCCCCCAATAATAATGATTGCATTTATTAAAAACTATCTGGCATAAATAATTAGTAGATTTTCTTGATTTAATTACATTTTAAAGCCAAAAGAAGTAACATGTTTACTCATCTGACAAGGTGTCTCAGCCCTTGTAGAGGACTTGGTTTAGCCCTACCCACTGTTTTCTTTCTACCCACTTGGCATTCGGTACTTTCACTTACTGACGCTAGTTTGCCGATGTGTGGCTTAAGGCAAAAATGAAAAGGGTGCTTAAAGACCAACCAACTATTAAGCTACCGCTTCTCAATGTCTAATAAAAAGAGATAAGATCAAAACCACCCTGCCCAAAATTAAGTAATTATTTGCATCATAAAGTTAGCTAGTGATTCTTAACTGAAAGTAGCTGTTTGCTGTTTGCTAGTATGCTAATAGTAGCCTATGAGGTAAAGCAAGAGGAGGATGCAAGAAAATAATTTTGCTCAAAGGACTTCTCTCTCTGAGTTCTCTCTCTCAAGCAGTTGTTGTGCAATGATTTAGCTAAGTAGCCTAATAAACATTAGTTCAATCAAAGGTAAATTTACATGTTCATAATTTGATTGATTAACAAGTTAAAAATCATACTGGTTATTCATGGGTCTGGAATGAAAGAGCCAGAACAGAAAAAGAGGGGCTCATGGTCTGAGGGAGAGATGGCAAAGGAGACACACACACTCACACACACGCACACACACACCTAGCCTACAACTCAAAAGCTGAATTCTGCGAATAGGAAATAAGATATGCAGTCTTTTTTTAGTGATAGAAGATCACTTCCAAACCAGATCATCACACCACCTCTGCCATGTTTGACAGATGGCATTAAGCATCGTTCTTGCATCTTTTCATTTGTTGTGCATCTCACAAATGCTATAATTGCTATGAAAAGTGGCTTTTCAAATAAAAACAAAGTTTGAAGAACACATCCATCATTTGTATCTCTAACAAAGACTACATGTTATCTTGTCCATTTGCTGTGTTTTATTCACACTAATGCCATTTAATGGCCTGAGTGTTTCCATGTAATACTAAAACTTGTTTATGGATGTCACGATCCAGAAACAGGTTAACATGGTTAACAAATCTAGTATAACTAGTATATGGTGTGACAATGATGGATGTAATAAAATGTAAAACCAAAAAAGAAATAAAAGCTATAGCTCAACTGTCAAGTGGGAGTCAGTCAGCCCATGATGCAGCAGTAGACAATGAACAAGTCTGACTGCATCCTGTTATTTGATATACCTCACACAGATGCAGACAATAGCAGGCCACTCATCACTGCTGTATAGGCAGGAGCTTTCCACCATATGGTGATCAGTGTAGACAAACACCTGAGAAGGACCACGATTCTCATGTATTGGCCACAAAAGGCAATAAGAACTAAACCTGAAATATACCATATTGACTGGGAGGATACAGCTTTTAAATACGCCTGGACAGTAGCCTATGTATCTAGTATAACACCATGCAAATGCTTTACCTTTTGAGATAAGTGAGGCAAATATAGAATCTTTAGGCCTTAATAACATTATAACAGTTGTGCAGTAAGGTGTTTTATATTTTTGTTATTTGTCCACAAATGTTACATAGACCCACTGAGACACTTTACATATCAGACTGCTTTCAGATCAGGCTCACTCGCTTCAGAAGGATGCATCCCTTCCTCTGCATACACCAAATCAAACAGTGTGTGCATCGTCACTCTCCTACTTTTGGGCAGCCTAACCTTCCACCAAAACATTGTGTCTAGATTTACTAAAACTGTGATCTGAAACATTAATCCTGTGTGCTCTGTCCGTCCCCCCACCCCCACCCCCCCGCCCCCCCTTTCTCTTTCGTATTAACAGTGCCCATGTAATAACCATTCTTGCCTACACTACTCATAATGAAACAGAATTTGACCATGATCCATGATTTCATCTGCATTGACCACTGTCCCCTCAGTCCCCTCTGAGCCTGTGTGGGGCACATTGGAAAAGTGAGAGTGTACTGAAACTAAGTGCGATCTGAAGGTTAATACCACGAGAAAGAGAGCAGAGTTGTTAGTTTACTGCAATATCCTTAGCTGCATAATTTGGTCAACCATTTCACATAATGCCACCTACAGTTCCTGTGCAAGACCACATCTTCGTTACCAGCATGCATATATGTTGACAGTGCAGTTTCTATTTTTGCATAGAGTACAGTGCATTTAGCCAGGGCACTCACATCTATTTGGTAAGCATTATGTGATGGTACAAATAAGTGATTTCTCCCCTGAAATAACCACAGAGTTACTGATTTGAAGTTGTGAATGCACAGTATTTATTTTACAGTGTAAGCAATCAAGTCGTAGTCGGATCATATAATGTGAGAACATGTGAACTGACTGTTAACCCCTGCAATTTACTCATACAGTTTGAGCAAAACAGTTGAAAAAATCCTACACTGTGAACCCATGTTAGAAATCCTAGACTCTTCCCCAGCAAGAGACCAAAAAAAAAAGAATGGTAAACTCAACATGTCAGCATGTTACATTCCAATATATTTTTTTTTTATTTATATTCAAAAATAAATGCAGCAGCATTACTTTGTCCAATCACTTAACCACATCACAGAGAAATACAGAAAAGAAAACAAAGACACAAACAGATCAAGATTAAAGTAAGATGCCATGTCAGTTACCAAAAAAATAATAAATCAAACTCAGAGATGTGCATAATGTGAATGGAGCTGATAAATAAATTCAGTGTCCAGAACGTGGTAATCAGAGTACATGAAGTTTGCTAGCGAAGGTTGAGGTCTAAGGCATGGTTGGCCAGAGCTTATCTGAGTCATGTGCAGAGACATTGTTCCTGGATTGAAACTTGTGCTTCTTTCTAAGGTAAGACATGGCTTTCCTGGCCCAAGGCGTTGAAGGATCTGAGCAAATGGTGGCTCCTTTGACAGTGATAAAACTGCAGAGACAACATACAGAATTACTGGCACAATAAGGCTATGGCAGCCATCTTTAAGACCATTGCAAAAACTGAGTGTGAGCAAAATATCTCTGTTTCTTTCACTCACTGCTCGTAAGTAAAAGAAAAACCTAAATAAGTGCATACAAATTCAAATAACACCTACACACTCTGACAAACTGACCATGTGCACCGCTGTTTTCTAAGCAGAGGCTTAGTAGGGCAGCCCCAGAGAGTGAAGCCTCACCTTACTGCGTTTAGTCCGAGACACATGGCCTTGTTCTGCACCTGGTAGGTCTCAAGCAGTTCCAACCGCACTCGAGTACCGCTGGTCTTCAAGCAGCAGGGGATGACAGGGCCATTTGCTGTTACATGTCAGATACCACAACAAATATATTGAGTGTGACAATTTCGGAGCTAAGAACTAAGAAGTGAAATGCAGAAGAAGAAACTAAGAAGAGAAATGCAGAGTAAATAAGAGAAAATAAGTTTTGTTTTTGGTAAATGGACTGCATCTATTTTGGCGCTTTTATCTAAAGCGACATACAATTCAAAAAGACTATATAAAAAACAAAAAATACAATGTAAATAAATAAATTGAATAAATAAATAAATTTATAAAACAAACCATCTCCCACTGCAGCATAGCATAGCAGAACTGTAAGGAAGGACAGGAGAAGAGCAGATAGTGGCCTCATTGCTATGGTTTCTGGTATCTTCAAAGGTGTGAAACTACTCTAAAGAAGTTCACACCTTTATAAGCTCCATGGTAATGGAACATATGGAACAAAAAGAACTCTGCTCTACCTCCCACTCCCCCCGTCTCTGTCTCTCCTCCCTTCTTCTTGAGTTCCCCAGTCAGACCACAGGCCCCGACCCGTGGAACTCTCACTCGCTGCGGCGTGGGGGTGCGTGGTGAAAGAGCTGTTCCGCTGCACTGCATTGCGGCGTGGTTGGAAGCCTGCTCTGCACACAGTGTCACTACCCGACTCACTCAATGAGCCAGTGCTCTCACATACAGAGAGACAAGTAGAGACAGGTAGAAGTGAAAGCTCTTAAATGTGCTAGCTCACATATCAGATTTTTTAACTGATTTTGGAAAGTGTCATGTTCTACCTGAATGTGTAGTATACAATTTCAACTTTAAATACCAAAAGTAAATCAATATATTAGTTGCAATTACAATGGTGTTTTGTGATTGTTCAAGCCTGGGCTCGAGCAGAAAATGTAAATATCAGCATTGGTTGATATTACTATTATATCAGTTAGGCATTTGCTAAACAATGAAATACACACTAAGAAGAAGATTGTTTTATTACAGTGGCTATAACCTTTAAAAACATTACATGATATTTAGTAACTGTCAACAGTTATATTTTCTATTTTTAATTCAGGCTATCACTCTCATTTCACTTGAGTGAAGAGTCCTGTCATATACATCTTCAATGACATGAGCAATGGTGAAAGATGGTGAAAGGTCAAGCAAAATGTACAATGCAATCTTTTGAACCTGGACAGCATGTTCTCACCCACATGTGACATCAACCCAAGGGCTGATTCTTATTATTAGATGCCCTTTCTGTGCAGAGCCTGTCGTTAGTCAAACCACAGGAAGTAGCACTCTGCTGTGCAAGCCAAGTGCGTAACATTGCAATAGCACCGCAGCCTAGAGGGTCGAGAGGTGGGGTCCAACATGCCAAAGCAGAGAGTGAGACGTGTGTTTCAAAGACGTATTCTGTGGGCAAGCAAAGTAAAGAGTAAACAAAAAGATGTTATGAGGCGAGCAGCCTAATCCACGTATACAAATACACTGGTCTGTAACTACGTCTGATGGTTTCTAAATTCTGGCCTAAAAACTTGAACCAAATCGTCGATGCTCCCACAGTTACTTTGTGGCTTAGGATTTGAACTTGTAGATTATCCTATGGGCATGAGGTTCCACATTGTTCTCTGTGATCAACGGGAAACAGGAGCATAGGCAATAGTGCAGCCATTGGGGTCACCTGTGAAATAAGGTCAACTGAATGTGCAGATCATCCACAAATTACATCAGAATCACTCCTAGTCATTTTATTCTGCCTTTCAACACCTAAACACAACTAAGTCCAAAAAGTGAATTTTCTTTTGTCCTGTAGTCTAGGCCCAGGCCTATATTTTTTTTCTGCCTGAGTGAATGGCACTGACACTGACAGTGTAGATGGTGTTGGATGGATTTTAATATTTTTATGAACAAGTCCAGAAATATTCATGCCTTTCTAAAAATATTACAAAAAATTTATTTGCCATAATATAAACAAAAGGTTTTCTTGTACAGTATATTTGCATGCTTCCACTTCCGCTTCCAATTCAGCACCACCAATTTGTAGTAACCTCAAGGATTTAAGGTTGTCTGGCTCTTTCAAACTGCTTCTCCTATTTTATTTCTTGGCTCATACAGTAATGAAATAGATACTTTTTCATATTTTTATCACACTCTCTTATAATGGTATGTGGCAATGTAATTTCGTGTGTATGTAAAATTACTATTAGTCAAAATAAAAATTCACTCCACATTCACAATCATTAACTTTGTGCTTAAAACCGACACATTATATCACATCAGTAATAAGGTAGGGTGCTCTATTTTAAAGAAACGGTACAATTGGTGATACACGTAACTGTTAAAACACAGTATGGACAAGACAGATACGTAATAGTGCCTACATAAACTATTGCTGGACTACACAGATTCACTCACCCACTCACACAAGCACTCACACACACAACTACACACGCACACGTGCTCTTGTACACATGTGTACATACAGTACATCACAGTTATAAACAACCACTGAGAAAGGTGCCTGAACATATGCAACTTTACATGTTGTGTGACATGGCACGTGTTGTCATGTCGTGAAACTCTCACTCACATGCAAGATTGGTTTTTAGAAATGCAGAGGAGGAGTTCATTTGCACCACACTGCCTCAGCTTCTCAGTACTGCTGATTTCATTGCTGTTCTTGTCAACCACTAGATGGAAGCCAACAGTAGCTTCAAAACAGTACCATAGGCGTCATGATGGTTAAATGAAGTAGCTCACATCCATGCTTTCATCTGGCCAAAATGTCTGATGAAAAAGTGTAACATCACAGTAATGGTCAGGGGTGGGAAAAAGCATAAATTGCTATACAGTACTGCCAAAAGCAGGCTAGATAGTCACTCTAGCTAAATACATTTGAGAGGAAGCAACCATTGGGAAGAGTGACTGAGGTAGAAAGCTGTGTAGGAACAGCTTATATATGAACACACACACACACACACACACACACACAGTCTTGGAAGCTATGTGGGTTCACCACCGAGAGGTTCTCCAGTGTGGGAGATGAAGCACAACCTTTCGGCATAACCACAAAAACCGTCTTTTCACACGTTTAGTCTCTAAAACACTCTTACTCACACAGTTATTTCACAACTCAATCTTTGAGTTGTGTGACAAGATTTATACCAGAGAAACCATCAGGCACACAAATGCCTTACAGTCACTAATAGAAACAAACACACTCAACATCATAGAAGCAGAGGTATTATGGCTCCAAAGGTATGTGAAATGCACTCAACATCGCCCTCTAGCTGTGTCTGTCTGACCTCTCTGGTAATGGAAGACCCCACGGTGCTCTGGCCTGACACAACCCTATAGGAAATTTTGGCTATGGAAGGCTTTGCTCAGGCTAGATGTCTGTGTGTGTGTGTGTATGTGTGTGTGTGTGTGTGTGTGTGTGTGTGTATGTGTGCGAATATCCTTAATCTCCTCAGTCAGGACAAGGGCTAAATGGCTCATATCTGCATACAGCCTGGAGCTCCACACTAACAGATAAACACACAATTTGAACTGACGGCATAATTTGTTTAGTGTACTTGTATGCTACTTACTATATAGTGGCACAGTAAGTGTAATATCAGTAGAGAATATAAAGCAGTAAAAAACTTGGTAAAAAAACAGCTGTTGAGAGGATAAAGTGAAGAGAACACTATGCTGCCTGGACTAGGCCTACTAAGATGATGAGTTTTGGTGCATCTGAAATTATGGGAATTAATATCACACCTGAAATTGTCTTAAAAGTGTAGCCTATTTGATGGTGTAGCTGTTCATTGATTCAACAAAAATGTGTCAAATGCACATAACCTATAGGCGGGGTGTAGGAAACATGATAGGCTAAATTGATAACATGATGGGCGAAATGAATGCCCTCATAGAGAAGCAATATCAGGCAGATTAAGCAGATCAGTTTAATGTGGATTGTGTTATTCCAGTTTCATTTCATTCAGTTCCAGTTTAAGTATCATTTATCCCTCACTACTTGTGTGTTTATTTTGTTGCTGCTGTTGTTGAGGTTGCTTGACTGATACTTATTTTGTAATCATGTGAACATGACATACAATGTCTATCCTTGACACATTACATACAATGTCTATCCTTGACACACTTTGCTACCTTTTTTTTTTAACCTTTTTTGTTACTTCTTTTTTACTTTTTACCTTTTCTTACCCAGTATTTCACAGGTCGTAATCTAAAGTGTTACCACTTAGTCTTCTAACATCTTAATGTTGAATTAGGGTTGTAAATCCTAATCTGTGTGTGTGCGCGCACGTGCGCATGTGTGTATATGTGTGTGTGTTGTGTCCGTGCATGTGAATGCGTGTGTGTCTGTGTCTGTGTGTGTCTATGTTTGTGTATGTGTTATGTCCACTGTGTGTGTGTGTGTGTGTGAGTATGTGTGTGTGTGTGTGTGTGTATGTGTCAAGGGCTCAGATGAGCAGCAGCCTAGAGCACCCAGCCTCAGGCTACATTAACACTACTGGAGAGGCTCATGCACATGCACACATACAAACACACACACACACACCACACACACACACACACACACACACACACACACACTGTTTGAGATTAAGCCTTGGCAACTCGACTTTGTTTATCTTTTCATCTCTGAGTCAGTGATTCCACTGGAGCCTGTTCAGGACAGGATATAAGGAAGTCCTCTCTCCTGGGAGTTTCCTGAGAAATCTGACCACCCACCAACTCACTCACTTTCACACTCATACAAACTCGTGGTATTTAGTAGTGGGATAGTGTACAATACATATTTATCTGTCATCTAAGACCTGAGATAATTGATACGTTTTACTGCATGTCTTGTCCAAAGTTCAAAAGGCATTGAAAAAGTCTACCACAGTTATTAAATTTTTCATGCATAAATTAAATGGTGGTGATTTTTCAGGCATGGTCATTGTCAAACTTGTTGCAAATGCTATAATATATCCTTGCCTTCTTTGTAGAACAAGGGCCTTTCAAACATGGCATGCACCTGTGCCTCCATAGCCCTGTCTAATCTCCTCGGAGGCCTTGATCTCAAAGGACCAGAGCCACAAAAAAAAAGCCAGGGCCAGAAGACGTGAAGCCATATTAAAACTAGCCCAGGGCTAGCTCACCATCAGAGACAAACACTGTGTGGGGGCCAATACAAAGCTATTCATCAACGGTCCTTCAGTAAAGCAGTTGTGTCATGGGAAAGGGGGAGACTACTGGTCTCTGGACTAGAAACTGATTTGGTGTTAGTAATCATGTTAGTTGGCAATATTTGCCAAGCTGAAATATCCCAGTCTTCTGTTGAGCCTTAGCTTTGCTAAATCTCTTTTGTCCTTATTACAAATGTAGCATTAGCATTAGCATTCACTGACATGTTGCAATGTTGACATTTTAATCATGTCATATTGTTCATCTTCACAGTGAGTTTGGCAAACAGATATAGCCTACATAATATGGCTGATAAACTAGAAGTACTTCATACGTGTGGAAATATCTGAAAGAAGATCTCTAAGACGCATCACAACTGTCAATTTAACCATGGTATAAGAATGAAATTAATTAAGACATTACTGTCAGTAGAACCCATGGAGACATACAGTAAGGTCAGGAAAGTTTGTGAGGTTAGCACCCACTTTATTGAGGCTGAGCTGAGTGAGAATGACTATTCACCCACTCACTGTCTTTTTCAGACACAGAGACTGCAGAGTGGGTAATGCAACTATTGGCTGAGCTTTGTTTTGTACTGAAATGACTGTTTTGGAGTTTTTTGTGTTAAGTTTTAAATTAATTAAAGCGATCCCACTTTGTTAAAGCTCATTGCTGTTTGTTGAGGGAGATTTGGAAATTGCTTGGAGTCATCACCTCATGGCTCTTTCCCTTCTCCTTTTTGGGGTTTCACTGAAATCTATTAAAGGCAACCAACAGGATAAGTCACATCCCTGTCATGAGCACTTCTCTTTTCTTTCATTTACCGGAAATAAATGAGAGGAGACAGGCTGTTTTGTCTGGAAACATTTTAATACCGACATTTGATAGATGCTCTTTCAGTTGAAAGATAAAAAAATAACACTTCTGACAAAAGAAGATGGCTGTGTCAGATGAAAGGGATTTTGTGTTTTTTTAATGCACACATGCATTTATTTCAAGTAAGAACGTTTCAGGAGAATTCTGTCATACCAGATTAAGATAATTGCCACCAAAATGTGACCAGACAAAAAACTACCGGTACATACTTGCAACTAGAATGCCATTTAAGAAAACTGAGTCATACAGTCAGAATGTGGAAGTGTTTTCACAGAGGTCCACTTTTCATTCATAAAAGTCTGTTTGGAGTCTCGTGTTTGTCTGCTTGGAGGAAGTTTGAAGGGTGAGCATATAGTTCTGCTACTCAGTGCCGTAGCCACAGCACATCTGCTAACTGAGGACTAGAAACTTCATAGAGAATCAGAGCATTTAGTCCACACATCCAGAGTAGATTGGACTTGCTCTAACAGGGCTATGTCATGACACACACATCAAGTTTTTTTTTTCTTTTTTAACATGAACACAGTTTGTGTTTACAGTGTTGGGCTACAAGTAGTGAAGCTACTTGCTCAACTACATTTCTGAGTAGCTTAGCTGTGGCCCCAGCTATGTTCTGAATCTGATAGCTATTTATTAGCTTAGTAATTTTTTGTAGTGTGTAATGTAGTGTTTGTGTAGTGTGTTATGTGGTAGCTTTCCCTTAAGCTACATTTCCAGGGCATCATCTCACAGCAGCAATTCTTTCATCTAGGCCATGCATGAAAGATCAATTTGCAAAAATCCAGCAGATGTGATGCATTTGTTGCATGAAAGGTGCCATAATAAAAATGGCCATAATGTATAGAATGTGCATATAAAAATCAACTGTATGTCTTATATCACTCACGTGTGCACATTATGGTAAATGTATGTAGCCCAGTAAAATCAGATTAGAAAGCACTGTATTGTTAAAATAAATAAATCAATAAATAACAAAAGAGACCTGTTAGTTAGGTCGCTATTAGAATTGGCACAAGGTTGGAACATTTTGTTTATTTATATACGTTTTTGTACATTATAAAGTAGCTTCCAATGTAGTAAACTACTTTTGCCATTTACACTTACCTTGCTACATTTGGTCTTAGCTTAAGTGTAGTGAAGTTTTATCTGATGTGAAGGAACAGGTAGCTTAGTTAAATACAATTTCTGAGTAGTTTTCCTGACGCTGCATGTTTCTAATCACTTCTGTAAAGTCATAGCAAACACTATAACACTGTGCAATGTTGTAGGTTTGCTTTTTACAAACATATTTACAAATCACAAACCTTCACTGTAGAAGTGGCTATAAAGTTAGAGTGGGAAAAAAATCAAAGGAAACCAGAACTTCCCCAACCTACAGAGCTTTCTTGCTGAATGAACACACATTAGACAGCAGGATAAAGCAGAAGAAACAGAGAAGGAGTAGCTTGTGAGATGGGATATGTGTGTGTGTGTGTGTGTGTGTGTGTGTATGTGTAAGTGTGTGTGTATGTGTGTGTATGTGTAAGTGCGTATGTGTATGTGTGTGTGTGTGTGTTTGTGGTCAGTGGGTACAGTGGTTTTGATTCAATCTGCTGATACAGACGTGCCAGGATGTTAGGAGAGACACGTGCAGTTTCAGCTTCCTGTCACTCCTCAAGCATGCAGCTCCCTCATGCCAGAGCACAGAGAGCAGTTGAAAACAGATCATTTCCCTAACATACTACACATGTAAATGCAATATGAACTAGTATACTGTATACTAAATACTGTATATTACTACATGATTAAGAATACTGTTTGAATTGCAGGCTTACATGGTTTTACTGTTAGGACCCCTGCTCTGTGCCCCTCTAGGCTTGGGCCGGTTGGCCCGTTTGCTAATTCAGTCCTGCTTCCACAGAAACACTGTAGAGGGAAACCTCAGGAAACGCTGATTAAAACATCATATCTCTCTAGCAAAGTGCAGCAGAGAGCACAAGCTTTGAGGCAAACCCCACCCATGACCCCCATGACCCAGGGAGTTTAAGACCACGACAGACCGTATGACAATCCAACAAATATTTATGTATGGATTAGCCCCACTTTCTTCTCTCAGTGAAGTTAAATCCATCTAATCATTCTTGATTGTGAGCCTCTTGAAACCACTTAAAAAGAGGAAGGCAGTCCTTTTAGGGAGAAATCTGACTTCCTTCCTCATTTTTCTCTCCTACAGCTCTCATACAGCCACTCACTGCTCTGTTTGCTGCCTCTCTTACTTTATATCGAGATGGGATAGCAAAGGCATCGTCTTAGGCATAGCATAGCATGTGCAAGCATTTCACAAACACATGTCACTAACATGCACACAGCAATGCATGTACATTAGGATATCCTCAAACAACAGCACATGCTTACTAGGCCACAAACCGACGGCATTCTGCAGACATGCCTAGATGCCTTGCTGCCACCAAACGTTCCCTTTGAAGGCAGCGTTTTTTCCCGTTTTGGACACAGCCTTTCTCTCTGCCTCCCACTCTTTCTCTCTCTCTCTCTCTCTCTCTCTCAAAGCCCCCATAGAACATGTAGATCTAGGACTGTATAAAATGGTAACAGGAAAACACACATAAATGAGTTCAAAAGTACTATCTCTGGATAAATAGAACGTCATGACCCCTCTCTCCTCTCTCTCTCTCTCTCTCTCTCACCCACACACACGTGCATTGCACTCCTGCACAAAGACCACTAATGGCATGTGAGGTGTGAAGTCAGGCAAAGCTTTTCAGGTGTCACACAGGGAGGCTTTCAGACATCAGAGTGCCCCTCGTTAGTTCTCTGGTAGGTTACTGTCAGAGCACGTCACACAGATCCGGCACAAAACTGCTGACACTGCAGCCCTTCACATGGGTGGTGCAAGACTTCCTAGCCCATCCGGATCTGGTTCTGCCAGGGGTTCCTCTTTTGCACGGATAAATAGCCAAGGATCTAGCAAGAAGACATTGCATTCTTCAGGACTCAGAAGATTGAAACTGACAGAACCTGAACTATCTACAAGCAACATGCAGCTCTATCAGTATTCCATCATGGCTGGCCTGGCAATCTTCATGGTCATTATGTCCGCAACTACAGGTCAACATACAGAACTTTATCTTGCCATTAATCATGATCAGTTTTACCTTTCTGACATGGAATCAGATGAAAGTATTCATTGTGTGTGTGTGTGTGTGTGTTTTCAGCCAGTGCAAAAGGACTCAGCTGCTGCACCAGGGTCTCCAGTGAGGAAATCAAAGTGCCAATTCTAAACTACTACTTCCAGAATGGGAAACCACCCTGTGTCCCTGCCTTTGTGTAAGTCAAGCAGGAGAGGAAAAAGTTCCTTTCTCTTAGACTAACAGTTCTTGTCATTGTATTTTTTAGTTTACATGTTACTGTAAAAAAAAAAACAATTGTTGATCAGAACTGCTTTTGTCACTTAATTTCATTTTAACTTTTCTCACTTAATCTCACCCCTATACACAGCTTTGAAACGGAAATGGGTCGCATATGCAGTGCACCAAGACAGGATTGGGTACGCAGGACCATCAGAGAGCTCAGGAGCTTGCTGTAAGTTCCTCTCCTCTGGTTTAGATTTATAGAAGTATGCCATGCTTAAGCCACTATGGAGGTTTTTTTGCCTGTTGTAATATTTGCTTCCTCCTCTTTTTTTCCAGGGCTCTAAAAAATAACAGCACAACCACAGGCTCCCCAATGACAACACATCTTTAAATGCTGGCAGCTCTCGCACTCAGCTTCTTACTGACATTCTCTAATATTTATTTATCTGTTAGAAATTCTGCACCATCAGCACTAAGTGCTTTCTTTGTGATGTATCATTTGTTCCATCATTGAACTAATTAACTTATTCAAATAACTTATTGGATTTTATTCATTAGTTTTGGAAATGTTGCTGTTGCAACTTTTTTCTTTTTTTTGCACAATTCTATTGTAATGTATGATTTTACAATTGATGATTATCCATTTTGTGTAATATCACATTAAAATAAATGAATGCATGCATAATGTTATGTGCAATTTGTTCAAAATTGATATATGATATTGAAACATGTTTCCTTCAAAGGGAAAGTTTGAAGATGAGCAGTAAGGTCCAGTAGGCCACAGGTTCTACTAAGTTTAGAAATGCTAAGAGGAGTTGTTAGACTCATAGTGTAGCAGAGTGCCTAAAAGCCACCTTCAGATGTTTGATAATCATCAAAATTTATGGACACATGGGGCTTGCTGCTTTTCTAAAACAGTTAGGCTACTACATGTACCTGACACTGTTTAAATAAATGGAGACACAGCAATGAGAAATATACTTTTTCATTTATTAATAATTATCCTTCCGGCAAGATGGCCGAGCAGTGCAGATACACATAACAGTAATATCAAAATGAAATACAGTCCATTTGAAATGCTTTACAATGGTTATTAATGTGATTTAGATTTTCAAATATTTGCACAATCAAAAAACAACATAAATTTTAGCATTCAAATTTTGAGTCATTTGAAAATGAATTCTACAGGCAGAGCTTTAGCACCGTAATGCAGCAGCAAGCAGGAAGTGATTTCTGTGTATCAGGCAGAAATAAGAATTCGAGATGTATCAGTTACACAAACAATCCACAATATCAACAATACATATTAATTTGTCGTTTAAGTGCACTCACTGTGTGCAAATGCATAATATACTATATCTCATACAAAATACAATTTTCAAGTCTTCATTATCCCAAAGGCATAGTCAGTGATGCATGCTAAGGTGTTTGTAAACATGTTACACTCTTTGTCATCTTCAGTTAATATCTCCTTATAATCTACGAGCTCTCCATTCTCCAAGACACTGTTAAAATGCAGCCTGTCCCCAAAACACTACCACAGAGTTTCTCCAAGAGCACTAAAGGCTGGGCCCAGGGTGAGCTACCTCTTCGGCATGTTTTTTTTTTTTTTTTTTAAGTCTAGGGCTCAAGTATAATGAAGGTTGTGTAGGTCTGGTCAAAATCATCTGTTAACACAAACATACATATGCTTGATTTCATCCTGAGTACACCAAATGAGTTGAGGTGAGCAGTGGAACCAGTTCATGAGTAAAGGTCATCCTTATTTCAGTTACGCTTGAATATGTGGTTCAAAATGTCTAACCATGTTGGAAATACTGGATAGAGAAAACAAATGATCTGATTCTTGTCCAAAGTAGAATGGATATGACAATCAAATGTCTGATACTGCCCGTATCAAATACACACTTTTGCCATCATCCTCGGCAAAAAGAAAAGCCATCCTTACTCTCTCCCCTATCTCTCCCCCTGGCTTTTGTCTTTGTTGAGATTTGCGATCTTAATAATGTTTATTCTGATTGTGATTTCATTCCAACCTCATTATTTTCCCATAATTTAGACTTGGTCACCAGTATATTCGACATGATATTCCAAGTATCAATGCCTGATACTGTTAATAGGCAGTATAGCTTTCTGATATGTCCTCACACTCTTCCAGATATTTTATTTATCATCAGGTTAGATTTAGGTTTAATGATCCATGAACATCTGACACTGACCTCACTCTGGTAACAAAGCTGACAGTGGGCAGAGGAATTCATCATAACCTCATTCCTCTCATCTGTAGTTGTGACAGTGACACTGTATCAGACAGAAGAAAAACAGGAAACATTAAATATACTAAGCAGCTCCATTATCAATACATGGCATGATCGCCTATAAATAAAATCATATTTCAATTAGTAATTAGCAATTTTTTTTTTTAATCGAATCACAGCCTAATTGTTTAACAAAAGGTTGTGGATGTTGTCAAATGTGTTAAATGTGTCCTGGTTACTAACTCTGAACAGACAAATTCACAGGTAATTCTAAACGGGATTGGCTTGGGATTGAACCAACAAAATTATGACAAAAAATGTCATTCTGCCTTAAATTAAAGTTAGTAAACACAGCCCTACTACAAGACATTATATTTTCAGCCCAGTGCAATATACCAGTAAATAATAGTAGGCCATTTTGTGGATCTGTGAAGACCTTGGGCTCTATTTTGACGATCATATGCGCATTGTCTAAAGTCAGTCGTGCAAGTTGCTTTGGGGGCGTGCCCGACACAATTTGGTATTTTGATGGCGGGAAAAGTGAACATTGCGCTAGGCGCATGGTTCAAAAGGGTTGGTCTTAAAGTACTTCATTAGTCATGGGTGTGTTTTAGGCGTAACATACAATTAACCAATCAGGATTTATACTCTCATTCCCTTTAAAAGCCAGCGGCGCATTTTCCATGGTGTGTTGCTATTATGATGGCGAATTTACCCGGAAGACCGGAGCGTTTTTCGATGGAGGAGACCGATCTGCTAGTGTGTGAGATAAAAGCGCGTGAACAGGTTATCTTCGGGGATGGAAAGAATCCCCCCAAACCTCCACGGGTCAAGGAAGTATGGGAGGAAATATCCTCAGTTATGTCCTCCACTGTGCCGAAAACGGCACAATGATGTTAGAAGACGGGGGAAACAAAAGCTTTCAACGGCAATAATATTGTGATATATGTGATGTACATGAAAAACTTTTGTATAAACTCTGCTGCGCGCTCCTGCTGATGAGAGAAGCATGGTGTTCGCGCATTGTGCACGCTTTCATATCCCAAAGCGCTGTGCGCCCCTAAAACAGCTTTTCAGCATGCGCAACTGACGACAGACCAGGGTTTTGTTGGTCACTGGCGGATTTCATTTTTGCGTACTTATAATAGCATCTGGCACGCTTTGCGCCAGACCACACCTCTTCTTTTCGCTGACACACCCATGACGGCGCAGTGTCATCTGCTATCTAGACAACGTGATTTTTTGCCGGAAAAAATGAACGATGCGCTGGCACAGAATAGCAGTGACACCATGCGCATGTCGCGAATGCACAGTGCGCCGCGGCATGATAGGGCCCCTTGTCTTCTTCTTACTGTGCATAAGGCGTTTAATCATCACTCTAAAGTAAAGTCTTTGCACTTTTTTGTTTATAGCATTGGCTATACTCAGAATTCATAGTGCAAGACAAACAGATCTGCATTCCAGTTTCCTTTTCATTTAGTGGTTTCTTGGAATAAGAGGCATCACAGAAGTCTTCACAATGACAGGACTGCGCAAGCAAACAGCACAATTAGCAATATTTGCTACTAAAGAAGCAGAGTGGGTGTCAAGAATGAGCTGATGTCATGGTCATGGCAAAACACCAAACAACTGTAGAAGAGATAATAATAATAACCTTGTATGAGATGTTAGTTTCCTCCCACCTTATGAGAGTATCGAGGCCTAGAGATCTACAGTCTGTATGTTTTGGTTAAAATACAGTCACAATTACATGTCATGTTAATCTTAATCTTTCCTCTAATAAAAAATTTCAGAGCAGGTTCATATGTTCAACATTTTTCACATCTTTGTGCAATAAATACCTCTGTTTATGACTTCAGCATTGTGAATTTAATGGCTTGAGAACTGCAAACTTGCCAACAAGTAAAGCTAATTGTTTTAATGTGAAATGTCATGTGGGTGTTTCTGGATTCTTTTTACAGATATTATACTGTAGGTTGAGATAAGAGATCTTAATAGCTACTATCTTTTGCTCCTCAGAATGACAGGACTGTGCATGCAAACAGCACGTTTAGCAATATTTACTGTGACTACTAAAGCCGCTACTACACTGTCCAGCCATAATTCCTGATAACCACCTATGGACTGACTACCATGTAATGTAAAGTGGGATAATACTCTGGAACTATTATGAACCTTAGCTAAAACTATAGGCAACTTGTGTCATGGTTACTACTGATTGTAATTTTCCTGCATGACCCCTGGCAGTTGGGTTAGTCCCTTAAGTCGTGGATCTGCCCAAGGTTTCTTCCTAGACTAACTAAACATAAGGGAGTTTTTTTTTTTCCTTGCCCCTGTTGCACTTGGGTGCTCCTTCTGTGAAGCGCCGCAAGACAATACTATTGTAAAAGGGGCTGTATAAATAAAACTGAATTGAATTAAAAAAGCAAAGCGGATGTCAAGAATGTGCTGATGTCATGGTCATGGCAAAAACATCAAGCTACTGTAGAGAAGACTTTTACTAAAAACTAAAGGGCCAGAATATACACAATAATGTCTCACACATAAAAATTAATTAAGACATTATACCACTGCTTGGTCAAATTTCCTAAATTGTGATGCACAATTTAGAACATGCATTTTTTTCTGATCACCATACACCTGTGGATTAGCTCCACTTTTCTGGCCGTATTTACACTTACATATAATTTCACACACCTCACTGTGAAGTTTAAATGAACTGTCAACTGAACATTTTAACTTGTGGCCAAGATGGTTTTTAATGTCACTGTATTTGGGAGTACAGGATACGATGACTTAGAATAGAATAGATAGAATCCTTAGATATGGTGCTTGGCAATGAGAGAATCCTTGTGCCAAAGGGTTGGTCAATACTATCTGAGTGCAGTAAGGCATATAGTGATTTTTGGAATGGTATGCCACCATTGCACTGGTGGTAGCTTTGTGTGTGTTATCACTCTCTTTATACTTATTGTAAGCCTATGGAGGGATATATTATGGGTGAATAGGGTAACAATTTTAACAAATAGATATCCTCTCAAAACTTCCCAGCTAATTATTTACATTAAGTCAATACTTTGTTGTATTGCAAGCTTTCTGAAATACTTCTGTACATACATGTCAATTAGCCATTATCCCCTAAAATAAGCGATTGTTTGCATACATTTTAGACCATGGACTTGGGAGGCTTACAGTGCACCTCTACCAACCAAACCAACTTTTGTGAAATGTCTGGCTATGCTGAATATGCATTGAATGTTGACATGGACAATTTTGGGATGCACTACCAATTAAAGCCTCATGGGTGCACACTGACAATAAATACATTTCAATACAATGCAAACACTAAAGAGGACTATGCATTATCCATGGAGAGGATGAAAGTGGGACTTTATTAAAATATTAAAAAAATATATTAAAATCACATCTACATGGTGTAGGCTTTTAGAAAATATATAGGTTAGGCTGTTTATCTTGTGTGCCCTTATGGTACAGGCCAAAATGTAGATAATTATTGCATATATTTAAGTGTATGATGCCTCATTTACATATTTATACATGACATTTCAGAAAACTTGCAATACAAAAAGTGTTGTCTTAATGTAATTAATCACCTGAGGAATTTCTGTGATGATATCTATTGGTATTTTTTTTACTCTATTTACCTGTAATAAAACCCCCCATATTCTAATGGACATAAAAATACTGATAAAACACAAAGAGGTATCCTGAATATAATGATATCACATGTTTTCTAACTCTAGGGTGGCACACCTTGCCAAAACCACACAATGATACCTACTGCCTTTGAGTGGTAGCGACAGGCCAAATTTGGGGGTCTGGCTTAAGGACTATTACAGCAGTTCATCCTGGTAAGTTTTGAAAGAGTTGATGTGTGGCGGAAAGAAGTAGTTCTGCAACACGAGCCTGTTTTAGCTAACAAAAGTCTAAATTGCTAGCAACACATAACACGTGAGCGACAGTGGCATAAGAGGGATAATACATTCCACGGCGTTCGTATTTCAGAAAATACTGGTGGTAATGAGGCCACAATACAAGGTGGAGTGTCGTTCATTATCCCTTACATAATACCCCGCACCTAATGCATAATACATAATGAAACACCATGTTTCTTAATGTTATTTCAATCAATTATTATTAGCCAAGGGTAAAGGTCAATATTTCATGAAATTTATTAAATAAATCAATATAACGTTACCATGTTACAGGAGTCACTCTGAAGTAGGTGAATTGTGTGAAACATGTGCTAGTAACAGATGAGTAATTTCACTGGGTGTTGGTTAAAGCTGTCAGTGCTTACGAGGAAACCCACATCCTTCTCCTTTCTTTTCCCCTCTCCGGGTGTTGCAACCCTGCCATGAAGCACGGGAGACGAGCTGTGGCCAGCACATAACCACCCAATCACTGTCACTCATACAGTAATCCTCCTCTCAAGTCGGTGCACCCAAAGCACACATTTTCTCACCCTAGTTCACCTCTGGATTCTCATACGAGACATACCAGGTCACAGGTGAAATTAATTCCACAGGAGTCATTTTGGAAACTATTTGATCCCACCTAGTAAGGACACTGTATTGTTTCCCCTGAAAGAGATAGTAGTACAGTGTAATTCCCATCATAGCCCAGTTGTATGAGCATGCCGAGTGCTGTCAGTAGGAAGGAGAACAATTCAAATTTGGAACAGTATAGACCAAATAGCTAACTAGCAGCTTACGCTAACTTGAATGGCATCGTGAGTAATGAAAGTGAAAATGAGCTTATTGAGCTGGCATAAGCTTTGCATTCACTGTTATATTTTCAGCCCAGTAAAATATACCAGTAAATAATAGTAGGCCATTTTGTGGATCTGTGAAGACCTTGTCTTCTTCTTACTGTGCATAAGGCGTTTAATCATCACTCTAAAGTAAAGTCTTTGCACTTTTTTGTTTTTAGCATTGGCTATACTCAGAATTCATAGTGCAAGACAAACAGATCTGCATTCCAGTTTCCTTTTCATTTAGTGGTTTCTTGGAATAAGAGGCATCACAGAAGTCTTCACAATGACAGGACTGTGCAAGCAAACAGCACAATTAGCAATATTTGTTACTGAAGAAGCAGAGTGGATGTCAAGAATGAGCTGATGTCATGGTCATGGCAAAACACCAAACTACTGTAGAAGAGATAATAATAATAACCTTGTATGAGATGTTAGTTTCCTCCCACCTTATGAGAGTATCGAGGCCTAGAGATCTACAGTCTGTATGTTTTGATTAAAATAGAGTCACAATTACATGTCATGTTAATCTTAATCTTTCCTCTAACAAAAAATGTCAGAGCAGGTTCATATTCAAATAGCTAACTAGCAGCTTACGCTAACTGAATGGCATCGTGAGTAATGAAAGTGAAAATGAGCTTATTGAGCTGGCATAAGCTTTGCGTTCACTGTTTGGTCTATGTTGTACAAAATCCCCTCATTATCTTTCCAACTGACACCACTCAAAGCTTGCACAACAGGGTTATGATTGGAATTACTCCAAGCTATCCCTCTAAACATCTCCAAGACAAAGGAACTCATCCTGGACTTCCGGAGAAACAGCGCTACCCCTGCCCCCCTGTACATCAATGGTGAATGTGTAGAGCGAGTACAGTCATTCAAATTCCTGGGGGTCCATATCTCTGCAGACTTAACCTGGTCAACCAACACGTCAGCCTTGGTCAAGAAGGCCCAGCAGCGACTACACTTCCTCAGAGTGCTCAAAAAGGAACAACTGAGCACAAGTCTGCTGGTGACCTTCTACCGCTCCACCATAGAGAGCCTGCTGACCTACACTGTGTCAGTGTGGCACTCAAGCTGCACAGTGGCAGACAGGAAGAGGCTGCAGAGGGTGACCAACACTGCACAAAGAATCATTGGCAACCCCCTGCCTTCCTTGACTGACATCTACAGTTCCAGATGTCTGAACAGAGCAAAAGGGATCATAAAGGACATTACTCACCCTGGCTTCCATCTGTTCAACCTGCTACCCTCTGGCAGGCGATACAGGTCCATACCAGCCAGAACAAATAGACTCAGAGACAGCTTTTTTCCTAAAGCTGTCACAATACTCAACTCTAGTCTGCACTGAGAAACTGACATACTTTGCACTGGATGTCACATGCACCTCTTGTCATAGGCCACTTGTAAGCTGTATTTTGCACTATCAACAACCAATATTTATTACTGAATGCTGCTATCACATGTCACTTTACCTATACCACCAGAGTATCACCAAACCATTTTTATTATTATTACTTATTTTATATTTTTTTAATTTATATGGCTTTATCTTTTGTTGTGTAAATATATATATATACATATTTTTCTTTTGCATATTGGATTTGGACATACTTTTCAATCCATTTTATGTGTGCACTCTATGGGGCAGCTTTGAATCTCATTACACTCTGTGTAATGACAATAAAGGCGTTCTATTCTATTCTAAAAAAAGATAAATCCAGAAAATATAAGATATAAGGCTCTGCACCTGGAGAAGCCTGTTTACACAGAATGTTTGTCTGTTTTACTGTATAGGTATGACCTGCATTCATGATATTTGGCTCAGAAAAGAAAATGACAAATGATTTAACTGTTGTGCAGAGGGCAGATGTTTGGACTTATGCTTTAGTTTACAACATGTGAATATGTTTTTCCAAAAGGCTGAACATGACCACTGTAAACCCCTAACACTGTCAGAGACTTGTTAGATCAACTCAGTGACGCAGAGGAGCATTCTGCCGTTTGCAATGCCATTTCTCAAAAGAAAGCAGGAAGTTCAGGCAGTGGGGGATGACTGTGATGACTGTGCTATGATGACGCAACCAAAAAGTAACATGTTCCATCAAGCCATCCCCTTTTCTGAAGATGCACACATCATACATGAGGATGTATATCTTTTACATGACTGGCTGGCTTTGGGAAATCTACTGGGTTCAAAATCATGCAGCTGTACCATAGAACCTTAATAACCGGTCAGGCTTTACTTACTTATACCCTCTTCCGCCTCAGCTGCATAGAGCTGCATTGTCTGTTATCATTGTCACTAAAAGCAATTCAATTGTTGGAAAGGGCTGGTGTCCTATATGATCTGTCTTATCTGATACCATGCACCATGGTTTAGGGTCTTACATTAGTGGATAATTGTTTTGCTCTGCTCTTCACCATCACCCTCATCCATAAGGAAACAGAGATACTAAAATGAGTAGATATCAAATGAATAGAGGTAGTGTGAAGGGGTAGCTGCCATATTTTAAGTGCCCATGTGTGATGTGATATTCATGTCATGGTCACATTTAGGGTAGGAAATGACAAAATAAGAAACATTTCCTCCACAACATGTCCCTGGTAGAACCTTCTAACCTTCACTGCATCTCTCCACCATACCTGAGGCTATTACTCATCTACAGGTAGAAATTCTGCTGGTCTTTCACCGTATACTCTCTCAAGCCTTGCATGATCTAAATTGGATAGTTTATCATCTTTATTCTCAAGAACGTTCATCTTGACATCAGTCAAAATGAACGTTCTCCAGCTGCTGTTCTTTGTATATTCTTGGCTGCTGCCCTTGCTGCACCAGGTAAGCCCTGCAGTCTTCAATTAGACGATGACATATATTGTGTCTCATTTACCTGCTTTGCTTCAACTGAACAACAGTCAGCTTTAGACAGAAGGAAATCTGAAGACTCTCTTTGGCTATCCCACAGCCAATCTTGCTGATAGGCCTTCAGTAGCATCATTGTAAAAGGATGCATACTCCTCTGTCTATATCTTTCTTATGGCAAAATAGACAAACAAAAAATATCCACTTGTTCTGAAAAGCTTAAAATTTGGTACACTTGTACAGTTTTGGCACCCCGAACAATTTCAGGAATAGAGCCATCGCTGTTCCAGTCGCTCTTAGTCTGTAAACATACTTATTTTTAACTTCATTAGCCTTGTCTGATCTAAGACACTGAAGGTGCTGTGTTTGTGTTGAATATCGTATAGTCTTGTGTCCTCCTGGCTGGTTCAGACTTGGTTCTCGCTGCTTTTTGCTGGTGATGTCTAGAAGGAGCTGGCTCAATGCTGAGGTAAGATAAGGACCGAATTTCAATTTAAATGGATCAGACATATAGGATGTTGTACCACTGGATGGTAAACCCTTAACACGAGGAAGGTCATGAAATTTGGCTGTCCAAATGGAAATTCAAAATTATGAATCTGCAAGAGCATAATACATTTCCCATACATTCAGATGTATTAATCATTACTAGGCCTGTATTTCTTATCCTCTCCTCTTTCTCTCCAGAATTACTGTTTGATACAGCAAGGCAATCTGGCCTCTGTGCAATCTCCTGATGAAACTTCTTACAAAGTCTGGCTCAACTTTCAGACCACTCAACAGACTGAATTGGTCAGTAGAGGCATGTTTACTTTTACTAGCAGCAATTAAATGGAAATTGAAACAAAACCAAACATCAGTAAGTGTGCTGACATATGCAATAAAGCCTACTATAGATATCACAGGTCTTGGACAGGTTTCCAAAGTGCTGATAAAGCTGAATCCAAATGTCGCTCCAACCAAAGAGTTAAGGGGATATGCCACCGTTTGGCCAATTTACTCATTTTTCAGCTAGAGTTAAACAATTGAGTTTTACCTTTCTTCAGTTCATCCAGCTGTTGTCTCAGTCTGACTGTAGTGTTTTTAGCTTCAGGTTAGCATATATCATTGAATCCTTTGGTTGCCACAAGCATCTCACCCATTAGCAGCTTGATTAAAAGTGTCCAGTATTTTTCCTATTTAAAACTTGACTCTTCTGTAGTTACAAGATGTACTAAAACCGATGGAAAAGGAAATATGATGATTTTCTAAACTGATATGACATGGAACTATCTTCTCATTCCGGCGTAATATTTAAGCAGAGCAAGTGGTTCAAGGCATACATATAGATCAAGTGGTCCAAGCATAGCTCAGTGTGTCCAAGCTACTGTTCTTTGATTATTACGCCAGAACTGGTGCATCCCTGTAACTTGCAAGAATCCACTTCATGGTCAGATGACTCATGCCAGTAAAGCCTTTGTTGCTGCCGAGATTAGGGTTAAGAGGGGCACAGGGATTAAGGACAGGTCTCTCTGTGTTTTAGGATTCCTGGATGTGGATTGACGGAGCAGGCTCATTTTGGTAAACTGGTATTCACAGAACAGTGTGTCAAGATACCCCTGCATACTTACTACTGAGTTCCAGTAGTAAGTATGCAGTTCTGGACACTACAGTATGCATACTGCATGTCACTGATTATGTCAGGCTAATGTTTCCTCATTTGGATTGTTTAGCTGGCTGCGCATCATCCTATGCATTCTGCTGTGCCAGAAATGGACTGTCGTGTTACTGAAGGATTTACCTGCAGTGGGTTTTCAGCTGATTGAAGTTTATAACAGGCTGGAGAAACCCTAAATCGAGTATTGAACATTTGTATTGTATTGTATTTTATGTAAACTGTGCTACATTTAAAATGTATTGTTTTTGAAATTTGAAATGAAATAAATTCTGATATATGATCTAATTATTTTGCCAATACTGTGACTATTACCTCCACTTATGTGACACATTTATTTATAATTTTACCATTAATTAACACCTCACCATCCATCATTCTGGATAACATCACATTTGTTAATATTTCAACACAAAAGACAAAAAAGTGAACACACCCCTCCCCTCCCCAAACTCGTGGACACCTGGTGGATGTGGGGAGATGCTAGCTGAATGTGACTCAAAGTGTTACAGGTAGGAAATTACTTAGACTAATGCAGTAGCAGACTAAAAGGGGGGAAGTGTATGAGGTGGAAAGGACGAGTATGTCTTCAGTCTGAGAAGTGAGAGCATTTCAGGGAAACCGGCTTCCTTCTGCTTCATCTGTCCCTTTGCGGTGACCTCATGAGTCCAGGCTAGAAAAGACAGTCATTTGCATCAGCTCTTTCAGCTTAACTCTATATAAAGATGAACGAATTCATTTATTCTATTTATTGTTGAAGCACTACATACACTGATGTATTGTCTTCCTGTCATTTAACTTAAAATGTTTAAAATAACAAGAACTCTCATTACCAGAAATTATTTAAATGAAAGGTGTGAAGTAGATTCTAATGAATGGTGTAAAAGTAAGAAAATGAAGTTAGAAGCTGGTGGAAAATAATCAAGCAGACTCCTTTTGGCTATCTCATGGCTAATCTTACCAAGGCTTACATTAGCATCACTGCAACACATACAGATTGCATCATGCTTACTGAGCCCAGGCAAAGGAAGCGCTAACCTGAGACTACAACTACTATTAATAGATGAGATATCCGGTCATGTGAAAAGTCCCTCTTTAGTTGCACATAAAATGTCCCTCAGATGAAGCCTGAGGGTCTTCAGAGGAGCTCATTCAGGGAAGAGATACATCACCATACAGCAACAAGAACCATGCAGCTTCTGAGACCATTCATGGGTAGCCTTGCTATCTTCACCATTATCCTGTCCCTCACATTGTTAGAAACTGGTGAGCACTTTATTTGGATACAATTATTTGCCATTACTAGTTTGAAAGATTTTTGACCAGGGTGCCAATTCAGCTCATTCACATTCATTTTTTCTTACAGTGACTGCTAAAGAGCATGTGAGTTGTTGCAAAAATGTTTCAACCAAGAAAATAACTGCACCCATCACTGGGTTCAGGCTTCAGAAGAAAAATCTTCCATGCATCACAGCAGTCATGTAAGTTTGCCTTCACTACTTGGTTGCACTTTCTATATCTTGATTGGGCATGGCTGGGTTTAGGTAGTCCTCTGAGATGTCTGATGTAAGATACTCATGGACTGCAATGTTCTCCAACAGACTTGAAACCACTGAGGGACCAGTCTGCAGTCACTGGCAGGAGAAATGGGTGCAGGAGACCATCAGAAGAATCAGACAGAAGCAAAACCTACAGTAGGTTCCAAGAAAACCCATAAAGATACACAATAATTATGTAATGTATAGCCTAGGTCTAAAAAATGAATAATCTGACTGGAGGTCAATATTCAGGTCATTTACAGTCATGCAATATACATTTTTAAGTGCACTCTCTGTGCAGTTAAATGAATGAATTGGAAGTTTTTCCTCAAAGTGAAATATTTTGAGAAATATTGATCGTTTCAATATGTTTTGAGGTCAAACATGCATCAAACTGTATTATTAATCTGACATGCAAAGAAACAGAAGAGAGCACGGCCATGTTCATCTTCACAGTAATGTGGGGAAAGAATTTAACCTCTAATATTTGTTTTTCTTTTCTCTTTCAGGACTAGCACAAAGAGTGGGGTCACTGCTACAGAGTCTCCCATCACCAACAGCACCGCTAATGCCGCTGCTATTGCTACAGAGGCCATCAGTAGCATAACCCCTTGGTCACACAGGCGACAAAAACATAGAGGCGAGACGACGAGCTGCCATTCATTTTCAGTGACAGCCAGCGACGGTTGCAAGTGGAGGCAATTTTGCCTCGCATCGCCAGGTGGGCCGGGAAAAAAATAGAAAAACTGTCTATTTTATGCAAATATTGGGCGACAAATCCAGGCAATTTTTCATAATAGCCAATTCAAGTGAAGGAATGCGTGACGAGGTGCTTTGAAACTGAGTGTCTATTTTAAACTAAAAAGTTTGGGATTGATAACTTGATATTTTGTAAAACGAGATGAGAAACACTGACTGTTTAGTAACCAAAAATACATCTGTGTATCTACCTGCCTATCTGTATGATGTATCTACCAGCCACCTACTTGCGCTAGCAAGTTAGCAACCAACTATCAACGAATCACTGAGCGAGTTTATGAGCGAGCAAGGCCTCCTCGGCCACAAGTGTTGCCAGATTAAATCGCCTAGTCGCCGGTACGTGTGACCATCGGGTTCTACCACTTCAGCCATCGTATGAGATATACACGGAAGGAAGAAGACTGAGGACGACAGCATATTATCATCAATATTCACATTTAAATCTTTTAAAAGTGTCTAATTTAAGGCGAGGCACGGCAGGTGAAAACATTGATTTTTCATGTACTGGTCAAATTTGACTTTGCTAGTTTGCATCCTTAATATGTTATCTTTCACACTGCTATAAAGAAAATGTCCAGATTACACATTTAGGTGTTTTTTTTTAACACTTTGATGACTTGCATCTGTGCATTCTACCGAAAATTCTCAAAAAGTTTGCATTCTAACGTTTTATGTCTCCAGCATCATTTTCTGTAATCTAAATATGTGTAGTTCTGCTCAAAACCTTTGTGAATTGTGAAAAAAATTGTAAAAGTTTATAGGATTTTTGCAGGAGTGTTTTGAAATTGAATTGTCTGGGCTCAAATTCCGACAAGGCGATTGGTTCGAATGCATAATGTGGTATACTCTCACGCTTCCTAGTTAGCTCTCTGATGGCCCTATTGTCGAAATGCATGCTGCAGCGCGACGATTTAAATCTTTCACAGACTAATAAGAAAATCTAAAGCAAAACAAAACAATAAAAGGGATTATTCAATTTATTATTATAAGTGCATTATTATGTAAACTGTCATTAGAAAAAAAACGGAAGAGTTCAAGCAGTGAATCAGTGCATGCAACATCTATCGTTCCACAGTGCTCAGTTCATGTTGCACAATTGAATGAAATAATCAGCGGGCTTTTTATGCAAATTGTGCTGGATATGAACTGCAATTTAGCATGAATGAATGAAACCTCTCTAAGTCCCCTCCAGCAATCATTCCCACAGTTACAGCACCTGCAGATCTTTTACAGTGAGCCAATGTCAAGCGAAATCGAATGTAAACTGCATGAAACAATAATCGTGATTATTACCTTGTCAGTCAACATAACTCTATGAAAATGATTATCGCTGGTTCCTATTCTTTGGTTTGCAAACAAATCTGTAGGGGAAGCTCTGGAGGAAAAAAAATTACAGGTTTGCCTGGTATGCCTTTAAATCAACCAACACAATAGGCTATATGAGAGGGGTTCCCCTAGCCCTCTTCAGTCTAAGTGACAACATTTCAGCTTCCTTTTGCTTTTTTATCTTAGTTCTAAATAAAGTAATTTCCTTTATTTATGGTTGAAGCAATACATGCACTGATGAATTGTCTTCTTGTCATTTCGATTTCATTTAAAAGGAAAAATCTAAATATTAAATATTTAAGTCAAAGACACCATTCTAATGAACAAATGGTGAGGGCAAGGAACTTATGTTTTATTATACCGGCATCTTTTAGCGTTAGCTGCTGGTTCGAAAATTTGGTCTACGTTGTACCAAATGCTGTCCTTCTTATACCTAACAACAGCACTTAGCAGGCTAAATGAACAGGTATATGGGCTGATAGCCTCCATGTTTTTCTTTGAACTCCTCTGCCTAAATATTTCTTATAAATAATTGGATCAATTGCAACACCACATGTCGTCATACTTCCTGAGCCCAGACAGAGAAAGTGCTGACATGAGACAACGTCTGGTGGTTTCCCAGAAAAATAAATAGAGAAGATCCGATCACGTGGAAAGTTCCTCTTTTGTAGTGCATAAAAAGGTCCCTCCAATCAAACTCAAGACAAGTCAGCCTGAGGGTCTTCAGAGGAGCTCATTCAGTGAAGAGATACATCACCATACAGCAACAAGAACCATGCAGCTTCTGAGACCATTAATGGGTAGCCTTGCTATCTTCACCATTATCCTGTCCCTCACATTGTTAGAGACTGGTGAGTACTTTATTTGGATACAATTATTTGCCATTACTAGTTTGAAAGACTTTATCCAGGGTGCCAATTCAGCTCATTCACATTCATTTTTTTCTTTCAGTGACTGCTGAAAAGCCTGTGAATTGTTGCAAAAAGGTTTCAACCAAGAAAATAACTGCACTTATCACAGGGTTCAGGTTTCAGAAGAAAAATCTTCCATGCATCACAGCAGTCATGTAAGTTTGCCTACTTGGTTGCACTTTTCTATATCTTTATTGGGCATGGTTGGGTTCAGGTAGTCCTCTGAGATGTCTGATGTAAGATACTCATGGACTGCAATGTCCTCCAACAGATTTGAAACCACTGAGGGACCAGTCTGCAGTCACTGGCAGGAGAAATGGGTGCAGGAGACCATCAGAAGCATCAGACAGAAGCAAAACCTACAGTAGGTTCCAAGAAAACCCATAAAGATACACAATAATTATGTAAAATAGAACGTACAGCCTAGGCCAAAATGAAATTAACAATCTGACTGGAGGTCAATATTCAGGTCATTTACAGTCATGGAATATACATTTCAATCAAGATCTACTCTCTGTCCAGTTAAATAGATGTATTGGAAGTTTTTATCCAAGGTGAAATATTTTGAGAAATATTGATTAAGTTTCAATATGTTTTGAGGTCAAACATGCATCAAAATGTATTTTTAATCTAACATGCAAAGAAACAGAAGACAGCTCTGCCATGTTTATCTTCACAGTAATGTAGGGAAAGAATTTCATCTCTAATATTTCTGTTCTTCTATTTTTTTTCAGGACTAGCACAAAGAGTGTGGTCACTGCTACAGAGTCCCCCATCACCAACAGCACCGCTAATGCCACTGCTACTGCTACAGTGGCCATCAGGAACACAACTGCCACTTCAGCCATTGTATGAGATAAACACGGAAGGAGGATGACTGTGGAAGGCAACATGACCTTGTCAATATTTACATTTAAATCTTTAAAAAGTGTCTAATTTAAGTATTTTAAGTTATTATTATCTAATTTATTATGTTACGAAGTCAGTAGTAAATTGTATTTTAATTCAGTATTAAAATATTTATTGAATTTATTGAAAGTATTTACTGTACACTTAAAGTAGGCCTATTATGGGTCTGTTTACTTGCTATTGGCTTGCTGCCTAAAAAGTAAAACATGATGGATGTTGACCAAATAAATATTCTATTAATGCTATGACATGATTGTCCTTTTCATTGCCCCTTGGGGATGCATGAATGGTCCTCATAGCTTGAAAAGATATGAGCCATCTAATCCCAGGGTTCTGTAAGAGGTTTCACTGATTAGAACAAGACAATGGGAAAATTCAGAATTCTGTGCTAAACCTACTGACAAGTACCTTTAAAGGAATAAGGAAGGAACAAGGCAAGGAACTTTTGTTTTGTTATACCAGCATCTTTTAGCATTAGCTGCTGGTTCGAAGATTTAGTCTACATTGTGCCAAATGCTGTCCTTCCTATATCTAACAGCACTCAGCAGCCTAAAAGAACAGGTATATGGGCTAATTGCCATTTTTTCTTTTAACACCTCTACCTAAATCTTTCTCATGAACAAGTAGATCAATTGCAACACCACATCTCGTCATACTTTCTGAGCCCAGACAGAGAAAATGCTGACCTAAGACTACGCCTGGTGGTTTCCCAGGAAAATAAGTAGATGAAAGATGAGATCATGTGGAAAGTTCCTCTTTTGTAGTGCATAAAAAGCTCCCTCCAACCAAACTCAAGACAAATCAGTCTCAGGGTCTTAAGAGGAGCTCGTTCATTGAAGAGATACATCACCATTGGGCAACAAGAACCATGCAGCTTCTAAAACTATTCATGGGTAGCCTTGCTATCTTCACTATTATCCTGTTCCTCACAGGGTTAGAGTTAGTTACAAGTTAGTTGTTGTATATTAATTATGGTCCCAATATGCTTTGCTCGGTTAGGGGCTTATAAGGTACCAGTACAACAGGAACAGTTATTCTTGGACACTGGCACTTGTAGCTTTTGGTTTTGTCCAATGAACAGACCATCTTTTCTGAGTGTTATTAAAGAAAAATGACTGTTCTTTTTGTAGTACTGCCTTAAGCCCTATACTAAACAAAGCATATTAAGATCATAACTCATATACAACATCTAACTTACTATCTATGAACAAACAGTAAATTCTTAATCAATGGTCTATTATGGGTAGGATAAGGTCATGCAGAATAAGGCATTTAGTGATTTGTAATAACTAACAAATGGCTAGTGTGTTATCAACTTGCATGTTATTAAGCAACTTGGCAAATATGTGTGTGCTAATATAAAGTGTTGCCATATTCATATTTAAGTACTTGTCTTCTTGCCTTATGTAACATGATGATTGTCATGTGGACTCCTAGCTAAGAGCACTGCAATGCCAATCTATCCTGTCATGAACGCTTGTATGCATAACAGTTTATTTCATCACAGATCATCTTAGCATACGGCATATATTGTATACACATTTGTGAGTTAAAAGTATTTAAAGATTGAAAAATATATTTTAAGTGCAAATATGATATACTCACCAGTGCCCTCCAGAGTTATTTGCACCCCTGGTAAAGTTGGCTAAAAAGACCTGTAAAGCCCATTTTAAAAATCATGTATTCACAATCTGTCCTTAATCACATAATGGAAACATTAAGGAAAAATATAGCCTTGATGAAAAGAAAATTTGAAGAACAATGCATTTTAAATAAATAAATAATTTTGTACAAAAATTACATTGCATTTTGTATTTTGTCCTTGTAAAGCTATCCATTGCTAATAATGCAAGTGCTAGCCATCTCCTTTGACATGCCACCAAGTTGGAGAACACAGCAAATGGATTTGAGACCCTTCATATTCACAGAATCTGTCCAGACTGTCCATCATCAGAGGTTCTTTGATTTATTTTAATGACCTGTCGAATGAGCCAACCGTGACTCGATTTTTGTTGTCTGGACAGCAACAGACAGATTAAAAACAATCAAGTATTTCATGGAGGTCATGATGGCATCCACCCTAATGAGATTCCAAGAGCCTTTGGAATTAAAACAACCCCAAAATATCACAGACCCATCACCATAACTATCAGAAGGCAGGGGGCTTATTTTCAGTATGATATTCTTCTTGACGTCTAACCCACCACAACTAAAAAAGTTACATTTTCATTCCATCTGACATAAAACATGATTCTAGATTCTAGATTCTCTGGATGTGCATTGAGCATCAATCTCTCTATAGCAAGTTTGTTTACCTTTAACAAAAGCTATAATACTGAATAACCAAAGTTGCTACATGGTCATTTTTTGCAAAGTACTTTAAAGGGGAAACATTTAATTATTATTTCAACCATGGGCAGACCATGCACTTAACTTGGGCCTAAGGAAATTGTCTGCCTAATCCATTTCACTGGATTAGTTCTGCTCACTCAAGTGTTGTTTTGCTGACCAGCAAAGGACATGATACAAATTGAAGTGTGTGTACAGTGTACAGTTCACTGATCATTTCATATTACATGCATTTCATATTAGTTATTTCATATTAAATTACAAGCAAATAAAGTTTCATTGCGCAGCTGCTGAAATGCCTCACTCCACAGTCCTAACTCCTGATCTGTATGTGATTCTACACCATGTTCAAATCTCCATCAAGGTTGCTATTGACTCATCCATATTCATTTTTTTCCCTACAGTGACTGCTGAAAAGCCCTTGAGTTGTTGCACAATGGTGTCAACCAAGAAAATAACTGCAACCATCACAGGGTTCAAGTTTCAGAAGAAAAATGCAACTGCGTCAATGCAGTCATGTAAGTTTGCCTACTTTTGTTACACTTTATATAAATGTGTTGGGCTTTCTAGATGTGTTCAGGCTGATATTATTACCCCAAAGTATTAGTGCTCTGAAATGTCTGATGTAAGATGCTAATGGACTGCAATGTTCTTCCACAGATTTGAAACCACTGAGGGACCAGTCTGCAGTCACTGGCAGGAGAAATGGGTGCGGGAGACCATCAGAAGCATCAGGCAGAAGCAAAACCTACAGTAAGTTCTGAGAATACCATAAAGGCATACATCTGTTATCTGAATGTTTTTTTCACAATGTTTGATTCCATGTAGTAGTAAGATAGGGTGAAAGCAAAAAAAAAAAAATTCTTGTGAGGCTCACTCTAATAGAATTAAATCTACTGTCATGGTAAAATAAAGAAAATGGCATTTATGAATTAAGTTAGAAAACTTGTTTTAGGAGAACCAGAAGTGTATGTGAAGTAAAGTGTAAGTGAAGAGTATGGTCACCTCTTCAGCATCCCCCACAGCTGCCACAGAATCCCTCCCCAATCAAGTGACTGCCACTTCAGCCACTGTATGAACATTGGGACACACAAGACGGACACATGGAAACACACCACATTCTCATCAATATTTAATATTTAACCTTAAACGTACTGTCTAATTTAAACAAGTAATTTATTATTTGTGTAATTTATTGAATTTAAGGAATATTGTTGGATTATGATCTTAATTATTTATTGACTTGTAATTGTGAATTATATTTGCTGTACACCTTGGTTAGTGGGCCTGCTGACATATTTTTGGTTTAATACTTAAAGAAATTAAATTATTACTTCAGAATGATTTCAAGTATTTTTGTTTGTTTGAGTCCATAGTTCTTTCTTCCCAACAAAATAGCTATGCAGCCATACCATCATCTGAAGCACATTGGCACAGCTTTCATTGTGTCATCATGGAAAATCAAAGGAAAAATGAACGTACAAATTGTTAAAGTTGATAGCTATGACCTCACACACGATCCACAGTAAAATATGTAACCTTGCTTGGTAAAATGCCTTTATTTGAATGAAGTACTGATAAACCCTCTGCACATCCATTGTCAAACATACATATTGGGCTTGGTATGAAACATCTAATTTAACAATGCAGTGCAATAGGCTATTGACTTCAAAAAGGATATGAAAAAAAGAATGCAACACTTGTAGGTTATGATTTAACGCTGACAAGTTAACACTGATAAGTTTTTTCCACATGGCTGCTTTGATTTGCCTGTAGTGTTTGCCCAAGATCACAGACAATGGCTACAGTCTTTTTTACAGTCATTTTCTTCAGTCATTAATCATATAAGCCATGCACAACTCTGACAGCTCAGATGTTAGGGAAGCAGAACTGCTGTGGTGAGGATGTTTCAGATTTACTATACTAATATGAAGCAACATTTGAAGAGTTTAGAAACAAAACCCACTACATCTATTTGCAATGAATTTACGGAAATAAGTTTGTACAATTGTGATCAACTTTATTACAGACTTTTACAATGACCTTAATCGTAGATGTATGGTATGGACAACAAAGCTCTTGTTTAGTCTTGTCCACTCATATTTTTCATAATTTAAATTCATTCAAACCCTTTTTCAGGTTTACCACTACGAGTCAATACACTTAAATGTATGCTACATACAAGGTTGTCTTTAAAATTCCACTTGTCAAATTCATTGCTAAGGTTTTATCAGTGTTGTCTTGGGGAAAGTGCAATACCTTTACCCTTACAGAGACTTCAGTAAATGGAGAGTACAGCCCTATGGTCTCAGGTTTGGTATACATATGCATTTGCAAATAGCCAAAGCACTTATCCACTTAACAACTTGTCAATTGTCAGTTACTTTAGGGTCGGTCTCCCCTAGAACAACTTGAGGGTGCCTTGCTCAAGAGTACAACTGCAGCCAAAATTCAAACCTACAGTTTTCAGGCTCCTAATGTCCCAGATGCTGGTGGCATTTTGCTGACCGTTCTCTGGTGATCCATTGGGAAATATATAGTGAAAGAGCAGTAAGGAACATGGCTAGCATGCTAGTAGTCTGGAAATTGTCGGTTTGAATCCCAGCTGCCACCACTGTGCCCTTGAGCAAGGCACTTAACTTTAAGTTGCTCTAGGGGAGACTGCCTGATGCCTGATGTAAAGTGATAGTTGATAAATGCAAGTCGCTTTGGATAAAAGCGTCTGCTAAATGCATTAACGTAATGTAAGAGACAAGATAATGTTCACAATAAAAAACAAAAACAATGCAAGTTGCAAGATGACGACGTGTGTGTGTGTGTGTTAAGAACATGTCATGTGGATTTTGTGGCATTCAAGGGTTTGAAAGTGAAGTCTCTGGCAAACGCCACACATACACACGGAGAAAGAGAGAGAAAGAGAGATACAAGATACACTTCAATGCAATCCATTTCATCTCCCTCACTGTTCTCACAAATAAACTCTATTAAACCTGACCATCAGAAAATGAGTGCCCTCACCTGAAAACAGAGACAGTGATGATGTGCTTCTCAAGACAAAATAGAGAGCCAGCGTGCTGGCTACCAGACCACTAAAGAAAATCATGACAAAGAACAGAATTAAAGTCAGTGGTAGGGGGGAGCTGCATGTGATTGTGGAAGAATTCTTCCCAGTACACCGGTTCTCACACATTCTCTCTCTCTCTCTCTCACTCATGGGTTTCCATTACTTCCCTAATCAAAATTTTGAAATGAAATTTAAATTTTGAAATAATACATGAATATTGCAAAACAATACAACATGAGCACAATTTCCCAAAAGGGAAACACATTTTTCACATTTAGGTGGGTCACATGACTCATTTTAGGCCTAAATTCAAAGAGAGTTGGCCTATTTACAGTAAGGCTGCCAACTCTCATGCAATAAGTGTGAGACACACACATTTCACTGCCTTTACACACCCTCATGCCTCACCTCCAATTCCTTATGCAAAAAATCTGCCCTAACTCTAACCTGATTCACCTCAGTGCATTTAAATTAACATCTATTCATCTCTGTTCAACTGCTCATGGACCTGTCCTCACAGAGATACCATCCACATATCAGGTGATGTTGAATCATCTTCTGGTCATTTTATTTTAAATGTTAAAGAAAAACTCTCATTACCAGGAATTATTTAAATGAAAGGCATGATGTAGATTCTAATGAATGGTGTAAAAGTAAAAGAAAATCAGGTCAGAAGCTGGGGAAAATGAAATATGAAGTGAAATATGAAAAATGAAGTCATGCAGACACTCTTTGGCTATCCCCCAGCTAATCTTGCTGATAGGCCTCTAGTAGCATCATTGCAGAAGGATACATATTCCTGTGCTTACATCTTTCTTATAGTATAATAGACATAGAAAAAATGTTCAATTGTTCAGAAAAGCTTGAAATTTGGTACACTTGTACACTTTTGGTGCCCTGGACAGTTTCAGAAATGGAGCCATCACAAAAAAAATTAATTACACCACCACATTGCATCATGCGACACATTTGGGTGATTTCCCAAATGTTAGGCGTTTACCAAAACACATGCGCTTCGTACTCGTGCCTAGGGACTCCCGGTATGAGTAAGCCCCTAACCTAAAGTGCGTGCGAAAGCTGTGGAGGTTCGTGTGTTTGAAGCTAGCATGGTATGTATGTCTCTGGGGACACCAGCTTACCTGTGTGGTGGTCAGCCCAAGCGTAGACCCCCAGGTCAGACAGCTCAGGCATATAGCTCCGGCGTAGTTCAGGGTTTTGTATTTAAAATAGATGAAGTCCCGAAAAGATAATTCCAACTCCAGAAGCGAAAACAAACGAAAAGTATCCTTACATAACCAAGACTGCTCTCCAATACCTATGGGAACCTGGCCTTCTCGGCAGCAGTCCAAATCAGCCTCAGGTTTATTGCTTCACGTGACTTTTTCCCCCCTGGGCCTTCAACCTGTGGGCTTATATACAAATGCACAACAGGCAAACCAGTGCCCCCAGGTGTATGAACGTGAAAAGTGTGCTGTCTAAAGTAACAGTCCTAACCCCCTAACAGTCCTTCCCCCTTCAAAAAGAAAAAAAACAGGAGACTTCATCCTAATTTCCTTTTTTTTTCCTTTTGTTTTTTTTTTTTTTTAACTATTTTCCCTTTTTCCTTATTTTCCCTACAACTATACAAGTGAAGAAAGCTAGTTCCTAAATGAACATTCCACACATTACCTGTCCCACAATTACCCAACTCCTTCTCCTGCTGGAGGATTAACAAAATTGACCCACCATTACCCATGATAATTTCACCCCCTGGACAAGGCGTCTGCAATGACATTGTCGATTTCTGGCAGATGTTTCACCACTAGATAATATGGCTGCAAATCCAAACTCCAGCGAAACACCCTCTGGTTAGAACCACGGAACTTGTCCAGAAATGTTAGTGGGTTATGGTCAGTATACACAATTATGTCCCCTCCTCCTGACAAATACACCTCAAAGTGCTGCACGGCTAACACCAGGGCTAAAGCTTCCTTCTCAATGGGACAAACTTCCGATAAAAGCCACACATTCCCAAGACTCTCATTAGCTGTCGACGAGTCTGAGGTACAGGGAAATCTAAGATGGCCTGCACTTTGGCCACTCTAGGCCGTACAGCACCCTGATCCACCTGATGACCCAATGATCACCCTAGCCTTCCCCAGCTCACACTTGGGGAGGTTGACCACCAGACCAGCACACTCTAGCCTGTCAAACAGCTAGCCCAAATTTGTCACATGATCAGCCCAGGAAAAGCTATAAGCAACTAGATCATCAATGTAGGTGACAACATTCACTAGACCAGATGTAACTTGGTCATTCACTAGACCAGATGTAACTTGGTCCAGCAACCTTCCAACCTTTGGAAGGTTGCTGGACTATTCTTCATTCCAAAAGGTAGTACAAGACAACAATACAGGCCCTGAGGTGTAACAAAGGCAGAAACATCCTTGGCATGATCAGACAAGGGAACTTGCCAGTACCCTTTTAGCAAATCCAACTTAGTCACAAACTCTGCTTTCCCTATCTGGTCTATACAATCTTCCAATCGTGGAATAGGGTAAGCATCAGTTTTTGTCACGGTGTTAACTTTACGATGGTCAATACAAAAGCGAGTAGACCCATCGGATTTTGGAATGAGGACCACAGGTGAGCTCCACTCACTCTGAGCCAGCTCTACTGCACCTATGTCCACCATGTATGTACTCTTCCCTCATGACAACCAACTTATTGGGATGCACTCTATAAGGATGCTGTTTTATCGGAGTTGCATCACCAGTCTCCACATCATGCACCGTCAGCGATGTACAGCCTGGCCTATCCCGAAACAGGGGCAGGTGAGACTGTATCAACGCCTGCATCTCAGCCTGCTGAGATGGCATCAAATGATGTAGCAGTTTAGGTAAGTCGCTTAGAGCAGCCGAATTATGAAGGTGAGCACTGACTGGTTCCCGCCCACTACTACCTTCTTCATCCAACAACACAGGCTGCCTCACCACACAACACACAGGTTCTACCGAGGAACGATCATGATAGTGCTTTAGCAAGTTAACATGACACAGCTGCGTACTCTTACGGCGGTCAGGCGGGCTCACAACATAATTGGTCTCCCCAACTCACTTTACCACTGTGTATGGACCACAAAATTTAGTGCTGAGCCCCTCCCCTTTTGTGGACATCAAAACCAACACTCTATACCCTACTGCAAAAGAGCGTGCCACTACCTTACGATCAAACTGTGTCTTCATCTGGTCATTTGCCTTTACCAGGTTTGCCTGAGCTTCCTCACATACCGACTGAAGCCGGTCCTTAAAGTGCGCCACATACTGTAGGACAGGGGTGTCCAAACTACGGCCCGCGGACCATTTTTAATTGGCCCGCAGCAACTTGTAAAAATATATTTTTGAATACGCACACATGAAACATGCGCTTGACTGCATTGCACTTCTTAGTTTCAACACTGGATGGCGATACTGTCTTGAACAAGGCAGTTCCCCGCCAAGAGAATTCTACTAAAAATGCCAACAACGACCAAAAATGGCTGAAGCAAAGAAACGTAAGAGTGAGTGTAGAAAATTTCAAATACGGTGGGGAAATGAATATTTCTTCACTGAAGTCAACGGGAAATGTGTGTGTTTAATTTGCAATGAAAACGTTGCAGTAATGAAAGAGTATAATGTCCGACGACACTATGAAACAAAACATCCGACCTACACTTCTTACACTGGTGTTGAAAGAGAAGTTAAGAAAATGACAGCACGCCTGCAAGGTCAACAACAGTATTTTTTCCGTGCTCAGAGAATACAAGAAAATGCCACACAAGCTAGCTATGAGGTAGCTCAACTCATCGCCCAACACGGAAAATCTTTCTCAGATGGTGAATTTGTAAAACAGTGTCTCACTAAGGTCGTGAAAATAATGTGCCCTGATAAACTGCAGGACTTCAACAATGTTAGCACGATAATTTTTGCATTACGGAGGAGCTGCTTGATCTTAGGAGTCTAAAAGGCACGACAACAGGAAAGGACATTTTTGAAGCTGTGTCGGATTCAATGGACAAGATGGGACTTCGATGGGAAAAGCTGTGTGGAGTTACAACAGATGGGGCTCCAGCTATGACAGGGGAGCGCCAAGGAATGGCTTCTATGGTGTGCAACAAGGTGCAAGAGAGCGGCGGTGAGGCTATAAAGATGCACTGTATCATTTACCAAGAAGCCCTCTCTGCCAAAGCAGTCCAGCTTGGCGATGTAATGAACACTGTTGTGAAAACTGTCAACACAATTCGAGCACAAGGGCTTAACCACAGACAATTTCAAGCTTTCTTATCAGAAGTAGAGGCCGAATACGGGGACCTACTCTACCACTCTCAAGTGCGCTGGCTCAGTCGCGGCGCCGTATTGCACCGGTTTTATTCCCTGAGATCAGAAATCGACGAGTTTTTAAAAGAGAAGAATCAACCTCTCCGTGAGCTGAGTGACACTCTATGGTTGGCAGACCTGGCATTTTTAGTTGATCTTACAGATCATCTCAACACACTGAACAAGAGCCTGCAAGGGAAAGCGCAGCTTGTTACACAGCTGTATGCGCACATGAAAGCCTTCCGAGTAAAGCTCCGTCTCTTTGAGAGGCAACTGCGCAACTTCAATCTTGCACACTTCCCCATGCTGTCCGAAATCAAATCTGCTTTTCCAACGGCCAACCTTAATGCTAAAAAGGATACATATGTGTCTGTGATCACATCTCTCCAGACAGAATTCGGTCGGCGCTTCCAGGATTTTTCTAACATTGAGAAAGAAATCCAGCTGTTCTCGACTCCATTCCTGATGAATGCAGAAGAAGTGGAAGAGAGTCTGCAATTAGAACTAATTGAAATGCAGTGTGATGATTCTCTTAAGAATCAACATCAGCTTCTCTCCCTCCCTGACTTCTATCGGAATTTGGACAAGGCCAAGTTTCCACTGATGAGACGCCAAGCAAAACGCATGATGAGTCTGTTCGGCTCAACATACATCTGCGAGCAAACATTTTCTCTGTTAACTCTGAACAAAAGCAGACTGAGAACAAAAATGACCGACAGCCACCTCCGTGATGTCTTTCGCATCTCAACCACCAAGTTCACTCCCAACCTGCCAGCCATCCTTCAGTCTAAAGCGCAGCATCACTGCGCACATTGAGTGCAATGCCGATCCCGTAATAGGTGAGTTAAAAAACGTATTAGTCTACACAGCATTCTTAATAAATTAAGTTAATTAATGTTGATTAAATGTTTTTCACAAACATTAGTTGATGTATTAACAAGCTCAACAACTCGTTTGCACAACAAGCTTGACAAGCCCCTTCTCCCTTCTTTTTTCCGCTTTTTACAGAGCTGTGAAGGTAGCCTGGTGAAACCAGCCCCTCCTACTTTACTTCGTTTTGTAGATAGGTCTGGACCTGCTGTATTGAAAGACGTGTTCCCAAACAAAATCCTACCGGACCAGTCAGCAAACAAATGGTGTTTGTGAGGGATGAAGTCGACTTTGTGTGCTATGTTTGCATTGTTTTGCATGTCACGACCAAACAGTCCACACCTCCAGGAAGAAACACGTCTTTCAGTATAGCAGGTGCAGACCCTATCTACAAAGCGAAGTGAAGTGTAGTAGGGGCTGGTTTACCAGGCTACTCTGAAGGGGAATCACCACCCTAAAAAGCAGACCCGACCCAAGACTTATTGACTGGTAGTAAACAATATAATTTGTATTGAGATGCAGACTTCTCCACAAAATTGACTCCAACTTGCTTTATTCTTAACTGTTTTTTCATTGGTTTATAAACATTAAATTATAAGATAGAAATGTTAGAAATTAAACATGGCCCTGTTTACTTGGGCAGTTAAATCTCTTCACATTGTATTACTATGTTGTACATTTTTTTGTGTTCTTAAAGAGATTGATGTTACTGTAAGCTATTTCATGTCTCTCAGTCTGTGCTGATTTTCAGAGTTTACTTTCGTTATTTTCACTGCAGATTACAGTTACCCATTTGGTAACAAAATAAATGAAAATCCATTAATAGAAAGCTGTGATGTATGCTCTTACTTTTACTTTAACCATATTCAATTAAAAAGCATAGTCAACTAACGTTTAATTGATTTTGCTAATTTTAATACAATAGAGGTGAAGTTATATACCTGACCACTAGTGAGTGGCCCGGTCCTTTGTGTATTTTTCTGAATGTGGCCCTCAGTGAAAAAAGTTTGGACACCCCTGCTGTAGGAGGTTCCCTCCACCCTTCGGTTCCAGGAAACTCTCCTTCATAATTTTGAGTGGTCCACGAATCTCATGACCATAGACTAACTCAAATGGGCTGAAACCGATGGAGTCATTAACAGAGTCACGAATAGCAAATAGGAGGAAAGGCATAGCCCTGTCCCAGTCACCTGGACACTGAGCACAGTAAGTTTTAATCATTGTCTTTGGGTCTGGTGACACCTCTCTAGTGCTCTTTGTGACTGTGGATGATAGGGTGAAGTTGTAAACTGTCTAATGCCTAGCTCACTAACTACTTCCTGAAAGAGACCAGAAGTAAAGTAAAGCCACAGTTGGACTGCGCCTCGCGTGGTAGCCCGACCCAACAGAAAAATTGGAGCAGGACCTCCACAATAGTTCTGGTCTTGATGTTCCGCAATGGTACAGCTTCAGGAAAACGAGTCATGACATCCATTATAGTCAACAGGTATTCATTACCCTTTTTAGTTTTGGGCAATAGGCCCACACAATCAATAAGCACACAAGAGAAAGGTTCTGAAACTACAGGAACCTGACATAATGGAGCTACAGGGTGAGTCTGATTGGGCTTCCCGACCAGTTGACAAACATGACAGGTGCGACAAAAGTTAACTACATCACCATGCAATTTAGGCCAGTAAAAATGCCTCAAGATTTTTCCTTGGGTTTTCCATATACCCAAATGGCCTGACATGGGCCTTTTATGAGCCAATTTCAACACCTCCCCCCGAAAGCATTCTGGCAGTACTATTCGGGACACAATGGTGTTGGTCTCCACTTCCTCATCAATACCCCTTGTTCCAGATAAAACCCCTCAGCCATGTCTTTACTCTCTTCATAACTGGCCGCATGAGGGCAGCAAGGACAGGATCGCTTGCCTGTACCCTCAACAACTCCTCATGACTCATGTGTACTCACTGAAAGATCCTAAAAGCTTCCCTTTTTGTCTGTCTGCTAAATTAACAGGCTGAGCAGAACACGTAGGGCCTGCTTTCTGCAGCTGGGCTTGTGCCCTAGTCACCACACACACACTGAACACAGCAGGATACTCCGCCTCTAATGCCTTGGTTTCAACGGCCTCACACGGAAATCTACTAACCACTGGACTGACACAGACCTGCTCTCCAGCCAGGTTATTGCCCAGCAACAGCTGTACGCCCTCTATAGGCAAAGATGGAACGACACCCAAGGTGACCTCTCCACTAACCAACTCGCTTTCCAAATACAGTCTGTACAACGGCACTGCTTGAAACCCCCCCCCCCCAAGCCCCTCAACACAGCCGAGGTTTTCAGTGACGCAGACTCTGGCAATTCCACAACCCCTTGCAACAATACTGACTGGGCTGCCCCAGTATCTCTCAAGATAGTCACTGGGATCCCCTGTTCTTCACCAGACAACGACAAAGTGCCAACTGACTTGAAACCTTCATACAAATCCAAAGCAACATTTCCAGATGGTTCACCATCAGACACCCGCTCCTGAGTAGACTGAACCACAGCAATAGGCCTGTAAGAGTCTGATTTATAAGAAGCCTTCTTCTCTAACACTGGACACCGAGATTTCATGTACCCTGGCTTTTTACAGTAATGACAAATCATGTCCTTCAATACTGAAGACGACTGTACTGGCTTTGGCCCAGTGCTGTGGACCCTGGGAACTGAAAACCGCTCAGCGCCCCCTGAGGGGTGGTGCTCCTCTACAGCAGGCTTACTCCACACTGGCTGATCTTTCCTAACTGGTTCCTTATGAACCAATTCATAGGAGTCAGCTATAATAGCTGTCTTACGCACCTCTGTCACCTCTCTGTCATTAATATGGAGTTCTACGTGTCGAGGTAAACTGAGCTTAAACTGTTCTAACAAAATCAGCTGTCTAAGTTCACTGTATGTGTAAGCCCCAACACCCTTGAGCCAGCGCTTGAATGCAGCCTCTTGGTGTCTAATGAGGTCCAAAAAAGTTTCCCCAGGCTTACGTTTAAGAGACCTAAAACGCTGCCTATGAGCCTCTGGAACAACCTCATAAGCAAGCAAGACAACCTGCTTTACCTGCTCATAATCTGTGCTTTTTAAAGCGTCCAACGTGGCATAGGCCCCTTGTGCCTTACCTGTGAACAAGCTCTGCACCAGAATCGGCCAGCTTTCCTGTGGCCTCCTCTAATTTCCTCTAATTCCTTAGCGATTTTCTCAAAGGCATCAAAAAACATGTATGGAGTATGAACGTGAAAAGTGTGCTGTCTAAAGTAATGCACCCACCTCCTAACACAAAGAAATAATTGGCAGAGAAGATCAGCCTTTCATATAGTTTGCATGGTTTTAATAACACACTGAACTAGCTATCTGAACCACTGCCATTTAAAATTTAAAACAATGCAGTAGCAGACTACAAGGGGGAAAGTGTATGAGGTGGAAATAATGAGCATGTGATACATATGTTGATTGATATTGATATGTTGGTTGATAAATTTATATTTAAACTGACCAATACAGCAGGCTACATGAAAGGAGGTTCCCACAGACCACTTCAGTCTGAGAAGTAAGAGCATTTCAGGGAAACTGGCTTCCTTCTGCTTCATCTGGCCCTTTCCGGTGACCTCATGAGTCCAGGCTAGAAAAGTCCAGGCTAGAAAAGACAGTCAATTGCATTCAGCTTAACTCTACATAAAAATGAATGAATTCATTTATTTTATTTATTGTTGAAGCACTACATACACTGTTATATTGTCTTCCGGTGATTTAACTTAAAATGTTTAAAATAACAAAAACTCTCATTACCAGGAATTATTTAAATGAAAGGTGTGAAGTAAATTCTAATGAATGGTGTAAGAGTAAAAAAAAAAAGTTAAAAGCTGGTGCAAAATAACCAAGCAGACTCCCTGAGGCCCCTGAGCTGAGGCCTTCATTAGCATCACTGCAACACATACAGATACGTTAACTCTGACTAAATCTTTCTTATGAATAATTGGATGGATTGCAACATACATCGCATCATGCTTCCTGACCTCAAACGGAGAAAGCTCTGACCAGAGACAATGACTGGTATTTTCCCAAGGATTTTAATAGATGAGAAGATCCGGTCATGTGAAAAGTTCCTCTTTTGTTGCACATAAAAAGGTCCCTCAGTTGAAACTCAGACAAGTCAGCCTGAGGGTCTTCAGAGAAGTTCATTCAGTGAAGAGATACATCACCATACAGCAACAAGAACCATGCAGCTTCTGAGACCATTCATGGGTAGCCTTGCTATCTTCACCATTATCCTGTCCCTCACATTGTTAGAGACTGGTGAGTACTTTATTTAGATATAATTATTTGCCATTACTAGTTTGAAAGACTTTATCCAGGGTGCCAATTCAGCTCATTCACATTCATTTTTTTTTCTTACAGTGACTGCTGAAAATCCTGTGAATTGTTGCAAAAAGGTTTCAACCAAGAAAATAACTGCACCCATCACTGGGTTCAGGTTTCAGAAGAAAAATCTTCCATGCATCACAGCAGTCATGTAAGTTTGCTTGCACTACTTGGTTGCACTTTCTATATCTTTATTGGGCATGGCTGGGTTTAGGTAGTCCTCTGAGATCTCTGATGTAAAATACTCATGGACTGCAATGTTCTCCAACAGATTTGAAACCACTGAGGGACCAGTCTGCAGTCCCTGGCAGGAGAAATGGGTGCAGGAGACCATCAGAAGCATCAGACAGAAGCAAAACCTATTGCAAGTGTAGCGCCCCCTCGGCCTTACCAGGTACTGAAGGGGCGTTCCTGGGTTCCTTTACCCAACCTTGAATATAAACCGTTTGCTGCTCCCCTTTCTAATTTAGGCTCTCTCTAAATGTTTCTAAAGCATAAGCCAAATAAAGTAATCTATCTTAAACCTGGTGTCCTTTCGGTGTTTTAACCATAAGAAATTCTATTTTATCATTTATCTTTTAAACATGAATCCTTTTATTCTTAAAGTGGCCAAATGAAACTCAGAAGTCCCCGTCTTAAATGTTAAGTAAAAATAGTTTACTTCATAAAGAATTGTAAGTTTTTAAATTATAGAAAATAAAGTATGAATGATTAATGTTTTCAATATAAACACAAAAGATGTATTCCATGAATACCTTTCCAAATTAACTGAACCAAAAACTTAGTAAACTTAGGTACAATCGAAATCAAACACTCAACACACAATTAACTTTGCAGTTGCGGTCACAAATTAGCCTCCATAGTGGCAGGCTACATTAAACCGTTAGCATGAACCTATCAATACACATCCTTATTGTAACCCTTTTACACAAAATAAATTCGTGGGCCCACGCACACACTCACATACACACACCCCAGGTCCCAGCCGGCAACTAAACTCAGTTACACCCTAGCAGTAGCAGGCCTGGAGCGATGCTCGGGTTCGGGGTGGCCCAAACAACTGGCCGCTTCACTCGTGAATGAGCCAAGAAAAGAAAATCCACAGTACCTTAAATCTAACACGCTCTCGTAATCAGTAGGTCACCTCACGGGCGATGTCTCGGTCTCTGTAGGCGTTGGTCGTGGATCCGACGCCTGGAATCTCAACGTAGATGGATCAATGTAGCTTCCCCACGAGTAGCAGCAACAGAAAGCTCTTTTGACGTACTTAACATGAATAACTAGCTTCATAGGTTCCGTTGCCTTCACTTAGCTTAACTCTTCCAAAAACACAGACGTTGCACAGTCTTTACTGCTCAGTTCAATTCCACATTCAGTCCGAACACAGTGAAGAACTAAAACAGCCTCAACCATGCGAGCAAATGTTAGACAGTTACTTCTTTAGCGACTCCGCACCAGGACAGAAAAATGGCTTCCAACCTCCTCGTTCTCTCTCCCTCTCGCACCCCCCCAGTTGACCTTTCAACCTGACAGTATTTCTACACACGTACATACATAATAAAATAAAACACATTTTACATTCAATGGTGAAAATAATGCGCTTAACATTTTACTTATGAAACAAAATGCACACCTTGAAAATATCCCAAAGGGAACTCAAATATGTAGGCCAATTCCTATACACAACTACATTTCCCATATTTCTTCTCGCCAACCTATGGGGAATATCACCAAGATAACCTAAAAGTCTAACTCATTCCTAAATGTCTTCTATTTATTTCTCTTGTACACTTAAACTTTTTTTTAGCCCAAATGAGTAATTATGAACTACATGAAATACTAATATTTTAAAACTCATTTATTTAAATGGTCTTCCCATCACCCTGTTACATAAGTTCCAAGAACGTATAGCCTAGGCTGTAAAAATATATACATTTTTTATTTTAAAAAATTATTTAAGTGAAATATTTTGAGAAATATTAATCGAGTTTCAATATGTTTTGAGGTCAAACATGCATCAAAATGTATTTTTTATTTGACTTGCAAAGAAACACAACATAGCACTGCCATGTTTATCTTCACAGTAATGTGGGGAAAGAATTTCATCTCTAATATTTCTGTTCTTCTATTCTCTTTCAGGACTAGCGCAAAGAGTGGGGTCACTACTACAGAGTCTTCTACCACCAACAGCACCGCTAATGCCACTGCTACTGCTACAGAGGCTATCAGTAACATAACCGCCACTTCAGCCATCGTATGAGATAAACATGGAAGGAGGAGGACTGGGGAAGACAGCATGTTCTCATCAATGTTTACATTTAAATCTTTGAAAAGTGTTTTCATTTAAGTATTTGAATTTATTATTGTCTAATTTGTTATATGTTAAATAAATGTAAAATGTATTGTAAATTATGATTAAATATTTATTGAATTTTGTTTTCAAGTATTTACTTGAACACCTTGAGTATCATGGGTGTGTTTACATGCTCTGCTTACTGTCTAAAAATAAAACAAATTAACGTGAAGCAATTCAATATTGTTAATTCAATAACATGATTGTCCTTCTCATTCCCCCTTGGGGATGCACGCATGGTCTTCCCATAGAAAGAAGAGATGAGCCATCTAATCCCAGGGTTCTGTAAAAGAGGTTCCACTAATGAGAACAAGACAGGGAAAATTCAGAATTCTGTGCCAAACTTACTGACAAGTAAGTCAGTAAACAAATAGGTGTCAACAAACACACCATTTTAGTTTCTGTCAAGATATATGGGCCTGGTAGGCAGCCTTTGAAATCAGGCAAATTGCAGATGAGTGGGTCTACGAAGTGGGCTGCAAGACCACTGAAATGTGGATGGAAAGTTTGACCTGCATCTGTTGTATCCCCAGTTGGTTTTAACAGCCCATGTGACTGGAGGTTAATGGTCACAAGCAAATAGGGTTCTAATGTTGTCTTACTTAAGTGCATGAGGTAGAACGGAAGAGCGTGCAATACATGTATGGTAGAAGTTGATATTTAAAAGCACATCAGGGAACATCTTATGCTGTTTTTAGGTTCATTTACCGGCTTTGTAGTCACTTTGATGATTAAATGGCTCATTACGGGGTGAATGAAAGCTCCCTTAGCCCCCTCTAGCAATCATTCCCACAGTTACAACACTTGCAGATCTTTGACAGTGAGCCGATGTCAAGTGAATAAAATTTAAGCTGAATGAAACCAAATTGTGTTTATTACCTTGTCAGTCAGCATAACTCTATGAAAATGATTATCGCGGGTTCCTATTTTTCAGTTTGCCAACAAATCTGTAGGGGGAGCTCCGGAGGTAAAAAAAAAATTGCAGGTTTGCCTGGTATGCATTTAAAGTGACCAACACAGCAGGCTATATGAGAGGGGTTCCCCTAGACCTCATCAGTCTGAGAAGAGACAGCGTTTCAGGGAAACAGTCATTACCAGGAAATATTCAAAAGGCACCATTCTAATGAACGGTGTAAAAATAAGAAAAACAAGTGAGGAAGTCTCAAGTCACACAAACTCTCTCTGGCTATCCTATAGCTAATCTAAAATATTTATTATTAATCTATAATCTAAAATATTTATCACCTTGAGTATCATGGGTGTGTTTACATGCTCTGCTTACTGTCTAAAAATAAAACTAAATTAATGTGAAGCAATTAAATATTGTTAATTCAATAACATGATTGTCCTTCTCATTCCCCCTTGGGGATGCACGCATGGTCTTCCCATAGAAAGAAGAGATGAGCCATCTAATCCCAGGGTTCTGTAAAAGAGGTTCCACTAATGAGTACAAGACAGGAAAAATTCGGAGTTCTGTGCCAAACTTACTGACAAGTAAGTCAGTAAACAAATAGGTGTCAACAAACACACCATTTTAGTTTCTGTCAAGATATATGGGACTAGAAGGCAGCCTTTGAAATCAGGCAAATTGCAGATGAGTGGGTCTACGAAGTGGGCTGCAAGACCACTGAAATGTGGATGGAAAGTTTGACCTGCATCTGTTGTATCCCCAGTTGGTTTTAACAGCCCATGTGACTGGAGATTAATGGTCACAAGCAAGTGGGGTTCTAATGTTGTCTTACTTAAGTGCATGAGGTAGAACGGAAGAGCGTGCAATACATGTATGGTAGAAGTTGATATTTAAAAGCACATCAGGGAACATCTTATGCTGTTTTTAGGTTCATTTACCGGCTTTGTAGTCACTTTGATGATTAAATGGCTCATTACGGGGTGAATGAAAGCTCCCTTAGCCCCCTCTAGCAATCATTCCCACAGTTACAACACTTGCAGATCTTTGACAGTGAGCCGATGTCAAGTGAATAAAATTTAAGCTGAATGAAACCAAAATTGTGTTTATTACCTTGTCAGTCAGCATAACTCTATGAAAATGATTATCGCGGGTTCCTATTTTTCAGTTTGCCAACAAATCTGTAGGGGGAGCTCCGGAGGTAAAAAAAAAATTGCAGGTTTGCCTGGTATGCATTTAAAGTGACCAACACAGCAGGCTATATGAGAGGGGTTCCCCTAGACCTCATCAGTCTGAGAAGAGACAGCGTTTCAGGGAAACAGTCATTACCAGGAAATATTCAAAAGGCACCATTCTAATGAACGGTGTAAAAATAAGAAAAACAAGTGAGGAAGTCTCAAGTCACACAAACTCTCTCTGGCTATCCTATAGCTAATATAAAATATTTATTATTAATCTATAATCTAAAATATTTATCACCTTGAGTATCATGGGTGTGTTTACATGCTCTGCTTACTGTCTAAAAATAAAACTAAATTAATGTGAAGCAATTAAATATTGTTAATTCAATAACATGATTGTCCTTCTCATTCCCCCTTGGGGATGCACGCATGGTCTTCCCATAGAAAGAAGAGATGAGCCATCTAATCCCAGGGTTCTGTAAAAGAGGTTCCACTAATGAGTACAAGACAGGAAAAATTCGGAGTTCTGTGCCAAACTTACTGACAAGTAAGTCAGTAAACAAATAGGTGTCAACAAACACACCATTTTAGTTTCTGTCAAGATATATGGGACTGGAAGGCAGCCTTTGAAATCAGGCAAATTGCAGATGAGTGGGTCTACGAAGTGGGCTGCAAGACCACTGAAATGTGGATGGAAAGTTTGACCTGCATCTGTTGTATCCCCAGTTGGTTTTAACAGCCCATGTGACTGGAGGTTAATGGTCACAAGCAAGTGGGGTTCTAATGTTGTCTTACTTAAGTGCATGAGGTAGAACGGAAGAGCGTGCAATACATGTATGGTAGAAGTTGATATTTAAAAGCACATCAGGGAACATCTTATGCTGTTTTTAGGTTCATTTACCGGCTTTGTAGTCACTTTGATGATTAAATGGCTCATTACGGGGTGAATGAAAGCTCCCTTAGCCCCCTCTAGCAATCATTCCCACAGTTACAACACTTGCAGATCTTTGACAGTGAGCCGATGTCAAGTGAATGAAATTTAAGCTGAATGAAACCAAAATTGTGTTTATTACCTTGTCAGTCAGCATAACTCTATGAAAATGATTATCGCGGGTTCCTATTTTTCAGTTTGCCAACAAATCTGTAGGGGGAGCTCCGGAGGTAAAAAAAATTGCAGGTTTGCCTGGTATGCATTTAAAGTGACCAACACAGCAGGCTATATGAGAGGGGTTCCCCTAGACCTCATCAGTCTGAGAAGAGACAGCGTTTCAGGGAAACAGTCATTACCAGGAAATAAAAAAATAAGAAAAACAAATGAGGAAGTCTCAAGTCACACAAACTCTCTCTGGCCATCCTACAGCTAATCTAAAATATTTATTTCTTTTTGATGCATTGTGTTTTTTTCAGATTAATGCATTTTCTTTAAGGAGGGATTATTCTATATAATTTTCATTGGGAGACTAACATATATACCAAATGGATAATTTTTCATCCTACTTTATAGTCACATTTACCAGGAGTGCCAATAATTGTTGCTGGATATGCACTGAACATCATTCTCTCTATGGCAAGTTTGTTTACCTTTAATAGTCGGGGAAAGTTTGTGTTGGAGCTGTTCTTAAGTGTAACAAAATTAACCTTGGAATTAAGAAACTAACGAAATAAGTTGCTTTATTATTTCCTTATTAGTTTACTTGCCTTCGTTCCAGCCTGCATTTACATTTATATTAGGATCTGATGTAATCACATAAATTGCTCACATGTGTCACTAGGGTGCCAAGCTGCAGGTACTTTAGTTGGCTTGCCTCAGTGTACTGCAGGTTAAGTGGCGGGCAGGAAACAATTTTCTGATCGCAGTAATTGCATTGGCCGCATTATTGTTTATTTTGTCTTTGAAAGTTGAAATCTTTTGATTTATTTCACCTCTCCATGCGTGCTTACATTGAACTGTCTATAGGAAGACTCCTCACCTATCTCACATGGCTGGGAACAATTGTTTGGACTAAAAACAGCCACTACAGTTTGTTTCAACCATGGTCAGGCCATGCACATAACCTGGGCCTACAGAAATGACCTAAAAGAGGTAATCCATTTCACTGGATTAATTCTGCTCACTCAAGCGTTGTTTTGCTGACCAGCAAAGGACATGATACAAATTGAAGTGTTCAGTGAAGTGAACAGTTCACTGATTATTTTATATTAAATGTATTTCTGTTCTAAATTACAGGCAAATAAAGTTTCATTGTGCAGCTGCTGAATTGCTTCATTCCACAGTCCTACCCCTGATCTGTATGTGATTCTAGATTTCAGATTTCAGATTTGTCAATTTGAAATGTATAGTGTATTTTCAGCGATGTTTACATCCAAGACATCTAAATGCAACTACACCCAAATTTGTCTGCTCCTTCAGCCGCTTCTGAGAAGAAACAACATTTCATTGCTTTTGCTTTTTTCCCCGTCCGGCACTGATGCTGAGGGCTGAGTGTGTGCTCATTTATCACTTGACATAATCCTATTCATTTTTTATCTTAATTCATAGAAGATTTGAAAACAATTTAGGAGCAACCTAGAAATTCTGTGCGATGAATGACAACACATAGTTAAATTACGGAGACATTAGCACAGTGCCATTAGTTTTGAATTTAAAAAAAAAATCCAAAATAGGGAAGGAAAGGTTTCTTTTAGTATTGTTTCAGCTTTCACACAGTATTTCATAATACACGCCTCATTCACAGCAACTTTGATTAATACATATCTAACTTAATTCCACAAAATAATTATGCATTCAGGGAAATTATAAATCAATTCATCATCTTTAAAGCATTACATACATGTATAAAAGTATTAAAACCTATACCTTAACCAGTTAAAAGTATTACGCTTCATTATTATAATCACAATAGGGTGAACGGCCACATATTACTCATAATGAATGAGGTGTCAAAAGATGCTGACAGCCCTTCCCAAACCCAGTGTAACTGCAGAAACTATGCTCTGACTAAACCTTCATCACATCCTGTTCAGTGAGGAGAGACAGGCACTGATGACAGAATCTCTGGGTTTCCTATTGAATAAATAGATGAGCAGATCCTGTCACGAGGAGATTGAGTTCCTCTTTTCTACACCATAAAAGCCCTCTGACCAAACTCAAGACAAGTCAGCCTCAGGGTCTTCAGAGGAGCTCATTCAGTGAAGAGATACATCACCATACACCAACAAGAAACATGCAGCTTCTGAGACCATTCATGGGTAGCCTTGCTGTTTTCACCATTATTCTGTCCATCACAGTGTTGGAGACTGGTGAGAACTTTACACATTTGCAACTGGCTTTCAAATCTCCATCAAGGTTGCTATTGACTCATTGACATTATTTTTTTTTCCTACAGTGACTGCTGAAAAGCCCCTCAGTTGTTGCACAATGGTGTCAACCAAGAAAATAACTGCAACCATCACAGGGTTCAGGTTTCAGAAGAAAAATCTCCCATGCGTCAATGCAGTCATGTAAGTTTGCCTACTTGGTTACTACACTTTATACAAATTTGTTAGGTATGGCTCTATTTTTGATAATGGCAGCCATTGCTGGATGAAAAATCCCCCATGTGTCACAGCAGTTATGTAAGCCACCTGCTTAGAGCAGTAACTTTCTAGATGTATTCAGGCTGATATGGTTACTCCCAAGTATTAGTGCTCTGAGATGTCTGATGTAAGATGCTCATGGACTGCAATGTTCTTCCACAGATTTGAAACCACTGAGGGACCAGTCTGCAGTCACTGGCAGGAGAAATGGGTGCGGGAGACCATCAGAAGCATCAGGCAGAAGCAAAACCTACAGTAAGTTCTGAGAATACCATAAAGGCATACATCTGTTATCTGAATGATTTTTTCACAATGTTTGATTCCATGTTCCACAGTAGAACCATTCTTACTGGCCTAGACAAAAATATTCTTAACTATCATAAGGTTACATCTTGGCTAGAAGAAATACCAAGATTTGTAAGCATAGCAGCTTTTAAAAGCTGCTTAATAAGTGTGTGTATGTGTGTGTGTGGGCACAAGACATTGTTCAGGATGTATGGTCAGAACCTATTTATTTTGCAGACTTGGAATTTGAGGCAATGAAGCAGTAGTAAGATATGGGTGAAAGCAAAAGAATACAATTTTTTGTGAGACTCGCTCTAATAGAATGAAATCTACTGACATGGTAAAATGAAGAAAATGGCATTTATGAATTAAGTTTGGAAACTTAATGGATTTATCTTGTTTCAGGAGAACCACAAGTGTCTCAACTCAGAGTGTGGTCACCACTTCAGCAGCCCCCACAGCCAACAGCACAGCTGTGGCCACAGAACCCCTTCTCAGACAAGAGACTGCCACTTCAGCCATTGTATGAACATCGGGACACACAAGACGGACACATGGAAACACATCACACTCTCATCTCATTTAATATTTAACCTTAAACTTATTGTCTAATTTAAACAAGTAATTTATTATGCGTCTAATTTATTGCATTTAAGGAATATTGGTGGATTCTGATCTTAATTATTTATTGACTTGTAAGTGTGAATTATATTTACTCTACACCTTGGTTAGTGGGCCTGCTTACATACTTTTGGTTTACTACCTAAAGAAATCTATTAAAAATTATTACTTCAGAATGATTTCAAGTATTTTTTTTTGTTTGTTTCCATTGAGTCCATAGTTCTTTCTTCCCAACAAAATAGCTATGCAGCCATACCATCCTCTGAAGCACATTGGCACAGCTTTCATTGTGTCATCATGGAAAATCAAAGAAAATGAATGGACAAATTGATAAAGTTGATAGCTATGACCTCACACACGATCCACAGTAAAATATGTAACCTTGCTTGGTAAAATGCCTTCATTTGAATGAAGTACTGATAAACCCTCTGCACATCCATTGTCAAATATACATATTGGGCTTGGTATTAAACATCTAATTTAACAATGCAGTGCAACAGGCTACAGACTTCATAAAAGACATGAAAAAAGAATGCACTTGTAGGTTATGATTTAAAGCTGACAAGTTAGCATGCAAAACCTTAACTTGGAAAACCTCTAAAATGCTGCATCTGTGCAAGGCAATGTCTACGCTCTTATCACACACACTTATCTTACCTGATTCACAATATTAATCACAAAAAGTCTGTTGCCCTTTACAATACAGTACAGTATTCCTAATCCATCAAATCACTATCTTATGCTTTCTTTGCATTATAAATATTGTATTTTGCCATGGCTGCTTTGATTTGCCTGTAGTGCTTGCCTAAGATCACAGACAATGGCTACAGTCTTCATTTTTTTCAGTCATTAATCATATAAGCCATGCACAACACTGACAGCTCAGATGTTAGGGAAGCAGAACTGCTGTGGTGAGGATGTTTCAGATTTACCATACTAATATGAAGCAATATTTGAAGAGTTTAGAAACAAAACCCACTAAATCTATTTGCAATGAATTTACAGAAACACATTTGCCATTTTTTTCAGGTTTACCACTAAAAGTCAATACACTTAAATGTATGCTACTTACAAGGTTGTCCTTAAAATGCCACTTGTCAAATTCATTGCTAAGGTTTTATCAGTGTTGTCTTGGAGGAACTGCAATACCTTTGCCCTTACAGAGAGGATTTCAGTAAATGGAGAGAACAGCCCTATGGTCTCAGTTTGGTATACATGTATGCATTTGCACATAGCAAAACCACTTATCAACTTAACAACTTGTCAATTGTCAGTTACTTCAGGGTTGGTCTCCCCGTAGAACAACTTGAGGGTGCCTTGTTCAAGAGTACAACTGCAGTCAAAATTCAAACCTTCAAACCACCAGACCACTAATAAAAATCATGAAAAAGAACAGAATTTGAGTAGTGGGGAGTTGCATGTGATGTGGTCAAGGGTGCAATGAAAAGTGACAAAAATAGTGTCAGGGACAACAGCTAAGACCTTCATGGGTTGTGATGAAGAATGTGGTCAGGTAAAGTGCAAAAGCAGAAGAATTCTTCACCACATGCATTATTGTCTTAATGAACAATTGGGGGGGGGGGGGGGGGTCCTCACTGTCTGATTGATTGTTGTTATTAGGCTACATGGCGATTCCATGGCAAGCATATTCAAGCATGAATTCAAGTTAGTACACCGTTTCTCACACATTCTCTCTCTCTCTCTCTCTCTTGGGTTTCCATTACTTCCCTAATCTAAATTTTGAAGTAAAACATGAATATTGCAAATTTCCCAAAATGGAAACACATTTTTCACATTTAGGTGGGTCATATAACTCATTTTAGGCTTATATTCAAAATGCTGGCACATGTCATGTAATCTGACGAAGAGTAGGCCTACTTACAGTAAGGCTGCCAACTCACAACACACACATTTCACTGCCTTCACACATATATAACACACATTATATAAATTATAGTCCATATTTAGTTTGTCCTAAACACATGCATGGGCATGTGTGCTTGCATGTTTTTTCATTAACATTGCAAACATCTAGTCCTATTAATATTGACTTATTTAGACAGCTGTAAATTAAAAAAAAAAGACAGAGAGAACAATAAGCCAATACTGAGGAGTTGAGAGGAGAGAGAAAAGAGCAGGAGAGGTAGAGTAAATGAGTCGGATAATAGGCCCAGATAAATGCTCTATAATAGGAAATAAATTAATGTAGCCTAATTATGACCAAAATTGTAAAGCACACATCTTACATGCATGTTTCCACTAATGGACAAGCCCAAGCATTTTTATTAAAATGTTTATTTAGCCATTTTATTTTTGGGGGTCTTACCAATATTGTTCTAATATGGCCAATAAACAATGAATGTCCCTTACTGACTACTCTTTCATTTTTGCAACAGTTTTGCAAAACATAACATTTAGTTTGAGGGTGTTTAGGCTTAGCTGCTGCTTAAATATTTGCAACAAAGGTCCATAAAGTAGGCTACAAGCTCATAGGCAGTCATCTACAGTTGTTTTCTAGTGTGGGGACTGCTAAGCCCAAACTTGTAGGTCACAAGATGAGTGCTCAGCTCATTTTTACTTGTGAAGGCAGGCAAGTTAGCATGTATAAGCTATGAATCTGAATGAATTTAGGTATTGCACATTTCCAGCAGACCACCCCCAAATCCACCAGAATGCAGGAAATCAAACTGACTGAATCCAAATCCTAAATCCAAATCCAAATCAGACCCCCATTTCCTTGCATTGTCCACTGTCCAGTAGGACAACCCAGAAAACACTAGAATGCAGGGGGACATGTTAGTGGCACCACCATGTGGTGGCCACAAAAACCTTGCGGGCCACCACACAGATCACCCCAACTGGAAGCATTCTAATTTAAAATTATAGGCTAAAAACTTGAAATTTGATGAGCCACACTTAGGCCTATGCATTTTTGTCTGAGTTCGAAAATGTTGCACTTCCTGCATATTAACTGCCATTATTATTAACCAAACCACGGATGTGAAGTGCGTCTGAATTGACACTTCTGCTCTTGTTAAATTACAGACATCACACACGATCTCACATAAAGCTGCACAACCTCACATTTTCAATGGTGCTAGTCGCTAGGCTCTGTGACCAAGGGTTCATAATTACTGTTGAATTTATCGAAATGAATGTCAATGATACAATAATACACACAAACCGAAATTATATCAAATTTCTGCATTGTCTTTTGATGTTCTCCAAATTATTCAAATTAAGACCAACAATATTTTTTTATTGATACTAAGGCTGATGTAACCATATGTAAGTAGTACACAAACACTGCGATAATTGGATAGCCTAGACTCTCCTAAAAACAAAACAAAACAAGATAGAGGCTAGCTAGTATGAGTAGATGGCCTTATAATGCCTGATCTTAAAGGTAGTGAAATTATTATTATTAGTGTGATTTTCACTGGCCTTTTCTGGGACATATGAAGAAATCAAATTAAATGCATCTATACTGCAATAACAAAATTGACAGGCTAATTGTCTCCAATACAGCTCTGCCGCTTTCACTGATTCCGTGTCTGCATAACTTTAACTTGGCCGAGAACATGCTGCTGGAAAGAAGATTTAGGGCTTACCAGATAGGCTTTACCTTCACCACACAGTTGTGCATTTGCGGGGCATTTTTGACTGCGATTTTAGACTAGGTTACAAAATGCATCTGATTAAAGTGCCTCAGTTTGTGCCTCAGGACACGCATGCGTGCGCACGAGACAGTGTGGAATGCTGAACGTAAACCCTCAGAAGGAAAACGGTAAGTGGAATGATAACAGTTTTAACAGTAAACAAGATCAAATATCCAACGTTAACTTTATATTGTTTATCAACTAACGCTAACGTTTACTGTTAAAGATTATGACTGCTTTAGATTACTGATGTAACAACTTGGTAATAAGATTCAACCAGCCTTGCTTAACCTTGTTTTACCGTCTATGGTTTTACCTGGTAAATCAGAAACGTTTTTGATGCTAACGTGCATATCAGCATCATCCTAGCCATTTTGGTCGCTGATTTAACTTAAAGTTAACTTAAGCTAGTTAGCTATGGTATGGTATGCTCATTATAATACAAGGCTAATTACTAATGCTATGCAAACTGAAAAGCCTAACCCAATACCAGAAATAGCCAAACATATGAGATGTTACTGAGAGTAAATTAGACACCACATTACTACAGGAAACGCTAACGTAGACCCTCTGATGTGTGTCTCAGCTGTCAACCAAAGGGGGGGAAATGGGATTGTCACTATCATATCCCTTGGTAAATGAGCCAGAGAGCTACGTGGATCCCGACTTTGATGAAGGTATGACAATGGTATGTCCTCATCTGTCGGCAGCGGTTTTGATGTAAGCCTACAGCTACATAAAATAGCATAAACAACCTAGGAGTCATAGTAACACCACAGCAGCATCGGGTGCGTAATCCCTCAGAAAAGGGGTTCATGTCAAAATGAAGCCAGTGTTGCTATTTGTTGTGGTGTCCCATTTACAGATAGTGCTGTGTATTTTCTACAGTACACTAACAGATTGGGCAGCTGGCAGATCGAATGTGACATCAAGTGCTGTAGCCGCCCTTAGTATGAATGCATTTTCAATAGGTTTCTCTTTTGGACTGTACTATTTACCAAGTTCTGCCTAAACTGTAATCTTCTCTAAGTCATTTTGGATAAAAGTGTCAGCTTTGTTTATCGATTTTAATTATTGTAACCAAAATTAATTGTCAAGAATACCAACACTTTACATTTTAACATTCAGAAGTCATCTTATTTTCGAGCAGCTTACGTCAGAATAAAAAGAACATGTTCATACACTGTAGCTTATGGCCATCTTTATAAGCTTTTCTAGGTGTGATTAAGCCACAGTTCTAAACAGTTTCTTACTCTCTCCTCTGCTTGCAGAATCCGATCTTATGAACTTTGGGAAGGAATTACATGAAATCACTTTGTCCTACTGTTACGATATGATTGAACACAGAATCCGGTCAATCAAAGAGGAGGCCAAGTTTCAGAGTAGATTTACTTTTATCATGCATACAGAAAGTGACCCTTGATTGATGTTATGTCATGGCCATGTGGTGGATGATATTGTTGTTGTTGTCTTTCTTCTTCTTCTTCTTCTTCTTCTTCTTCTTCTCAGAGTTTAGTCACATTTGGGCCAAAGTTGTTGAGGACTTGAAAATTAAGTATCCTGAGTGGACATCTGATGACTTTCTGAATCTGAAACAACAGTTTGAATTCTTTGACATTTATGGTGACAGACTGCTCAGCTACCCAGAATTGTGAGTCCAGAAGGAAAACAAAACGCAATTTGTTTTTAGTATCATCATCAGTAACTGCCACCATATGCAATGATAGCCGGTAGCGTAAAGTGTCTTAAGCACACTCACTGTACAAGAATTTCAGGACCATAAAGAGTTGTTGACCTATTTTTACCTAACCTGCTTTCACTTTCAAGTAGTATGTGTATGTGTGTGTGCGAGTGTGTGTGTGTGCACATCTCCAGGCGTGCAAATACCCAGACAAAATTAAACTGACAGTACAGTACATAATTGCAGTGTGCCTGTACGACTGTGACAATACAGCTGTTGCCCTTCTCAGAAATTGAGTTTTTCACTAGCACTGCCTGCAGATGGCAGCAGAGATACTCAAACTCCACTGGTGCTGAACACAGGCTTGTAATGCAGTGTTTATTTGCTCCCCATGAACCATGGCAGCTGTGCAGCTCTGGACCTGATGAACTATAGTGACTCAGAGGAGAAGCGTAGGGCCCTTTTTGATAAAGCTGACGTTCAGAAGTATAACACAATCAACTTTGAAGAATATCTGCTGGTAGGTCTGTGCAGAGTTATAAAGGTACAGTAGTGGTTTGTTTGTTTACTCGTAGACCTATATTATGGCAGACTTTTTATACATTTGGTGAAAATGGGGAGTCAGCAATGGAAAATGGTTTGTAAACATGTAATGGCTGCTGATGATTACATGAAATTGGAGCATTCACTCTTCTTGGCTGTAGAACTTGTGAAAAATTGTTCACATACTCATTCGCATCATACAAATACCATGGCATTTTGTTGGTGTTATGGATGTGACAGTTTGCCACGGAAGTGCCCCGTACCAAAGCATGTTACTCATTATAAACGTAAGCTTTCCAGTTGCGGTACCACTTTCATTTCTTATTAACAGTGGCGGTTATTGCAATGAACAGCTGCTTCCATTGTTCTTTGCAAGTTCAACTGTTGTTTACTATGTTATAGTTATCATTTAAAGGAGCATTGATATGGAACAGTGATTAAACTTTTTTCTTACTAGACCTACTTCATGGGTGTGCTGTCATACAGAATTAACACACACCCTGCCAGCCCTGTTAGTTTTTTCAAGGGTGATAAGGTTTTGTAGTAGTTGATATCTCCTCACGATCCGGAAGCTTGACTCTCTCCAACATCATAAAAGTCCTAGTTGTCTGATTATACCCTGGTTCAGTGAACTAGTAACAAGCAAAGTGGGCACAGATTCTCACTGATTACTGATGAAGGTTGGCCTATTCAAGCATCTGCTAAAAAATTAAACATAGGAAAATGACATATTGCCCAGCATTGCTTACTGCCCTTTTAAAAGTATTCTAATAATCTAAGAATTCTCCTTTTTGTTAATTGTCTAGGTTTAGGCTACTCATTTAAAGGAGAGATCCAGTGTGAATCAATCCATAGCTGTGTTGTCTGAGGTCACCGAGTTCTAACTGTAGCAGAACCAGAAAATTTGATAGGACATAGGCTGAATAACGAACCAGCAGCTAATGTTAACTGAATGGGGGATAGGAAAATGAAACTGAAAGTAAGTTACTATTCAGTTAGTATCCTCTCTGACATTGCCCTGGTCCTTATCTCACAATTATTACCCAAATTTAATGTGGCCTCTGTACTTTTAACTCTGACTGACACAGGCTCGGGTGTCAACTCAACCCTCCAAATGACCCGCCTCAGACCCTCGACCTTGTTGCGAGGCAGGTCTGGTGTAAACAGATTCAACATAGGAGTCGGGTGGGACCTGCCGATGACACATTGTGTGTGCAACTCAGTATAACACCTACACTTTTACATTATGAGTAAACCACATTGAATTTCATAACTTATGCTGTTTAAAATCCTTTTGTTAAGGAGGTGTATTTCTGTCATTGTCTCGCTAACTGTGGTTTCAGTTTTCTTAGCCCAATTGAAGTGTTTGCAGTTGCATTGGCTAGTGCAAGTAGAAGTTTGTTGCAAGCTACCTTAGAAAACACAAATGAGCTACATGTCAAGGGGTATTGGCGATATGGCAAACAAAACTAACCATTTGTCCAATGTTGTTAACTTATAGCAGAGGGATGTAAAATAAATAAAGTGCTTACAACTAACACAAAATCAGCATTGTTTTGCTAACAACAAGTATCTAACACCACCATCTGCTGTACACGAAAAAAAAAAAAAAAAACTGCTTTATTGATAATCCACGCTATATTGATAATCCACGATAATCGATGTTCCATGTTAAGTCCACCATTACCGGTATTTCGGTCATTTCGGCAGAGGTTACAGACCAGCTGACCAGAGAGATTTGCTTGGCCAGAGTGCTAGGATGCCCCGGCTAAAAGTTTGACAGAAAGTATCCACACAGTTCATAGCGAGTTCAGCCACGTACTGTGCAACATAACAGCGCCCAAACAGAAGGACAGATGGCGTCACTGTGGTAGTAGCCTAAACTTATTACTTAGCCATATTTCTCTTTTTTTTTCTGTTGCCCAATTTTACAAATCATGTCTCTTTGAACACCCCTGGTGTTGATATAGGTATTGCCTCCTGAATCTGCTTCTCAGCTCCTCCAACTTGGCATCAGGCAACACAGGCGACATAAGACGCTTTGCATTTACATTACTCATCCTGCGATGAGCACACAAGTTTGGCCCAATTTTTAGCAGGTTCTAATATAAAAAAGGGCTAGTAATAGCTGCAGGTTTACTATACTGTCTCTGCTGTATGAAATGTTCTCATTCTTTGTCCTACTGACGGCACTCAGCGACCCCAAATAGGTGGTTTTAATGATTTCTTAATAAGGTTTTTGTTTTTCTACAAATCCTTTTGCTATTGTTCACGGCAGTGCATTGTCCTCTCTGTGAACCTGTAATCGTTAAAAGATAATATTTTTTTATACCTTGTTTTACTTAAATATGTAGACCTTTTTCTACAAAAACATTTAGTAGAGAACATGCAATGCAAAATACACACAGTGTATTTACTGTAATTTACTGTACTGTAATACACACAGATCATGTATGATATTAAGAAGGGCCTTCCTGTTGACAAACTTCCAGAGAAGGACAGAGACAATCAACAGCTGACAGAACTTGTCAATGAAGTGTCAGAGATGGATCCCTTTCGCCAAATGTGCTATGGTGTTTTCTAAGACTCTCCAGTGGAGAGATTCAAATGTTGTCAAATATTTACTATCATATTGTTACTCAGATATAATATCAAATAAAATCTTTTTTCAATCAAATAAAACATAAATAATTTTCACTCTGCATTTTGTTTATTTGCATGGTTTTATTGTAAATAATGTAAAATATCTTGACAAACATATGTATTTTTTTTTTCTTTTTTACTGTGGTACATGGTACATGGTTAATTTTTGTGTCCTACATTAGATTTAGGAAAACAGTTGTTGCAGTTATTGTTTAGCTTTGCCGTATTACCATGCAGCCTGCAGTTAGTAAATAGCTGAAAAACTGTAAGAAACTTCAGGATACATCACTTTAATTTTGTGAAAATGATCCTTATCAATAACTCAAGCAATAAAGTAAGACCTAAAAGATTAAAGGCAGGTTAAGAAGGGGAAGACAAATTGCTTCCTCAAAGCAGTGCATGGCTCTTAAGAGCCTTCTGCATCCATCTTCTGCGTTGGTGCTGCGTTGGTGCTGTTAGCATGCATCACAGGAATGTTAGTGACATGGGCTTTATCCAGCAGATTGTGCTTGTCCAGGGCCTTAGCAAGTGCCTTAAACTGGACACTGGAAGAGAGCCGTGGTTTAAACTTAAGTAACATAACAAAAGCTCTGTGTATTTAAAAAATCTGAGATTGAATGTAGATGACATGTTAATAATCGACAAACAGATATTTGCATTTTTTAGTATATCATAAAATAATCACATAACAACATTACTGTACCTCAGTTGCTGAAGAACTGCTTTTACCCACGGGTCCTTTGCAGTGGCACAAACATCCATGGTGGTGGTATGAAATCTTAAAAATAAATTAATAAATATGTTGTGAAAATGGTCCCTGTTAAAGTTCATCAGAGATTTGAACTTCCAGGATTTACTCACATGATGGCACTGAGGCGACATGACCCACGGGAGTCCTGGATAGTTACACCATTGATGCTCTTTCTATTAATCGGCCTGTGAGTGTATTTCACACAGCAGGCCAACTTCTTAGGGCGAACTGACAGCAAAACATACACAAACACGTCAACAAACAAGCTACAAACTCAGTGCAAATCTGTTTATTCCCACTGTTGTTTTACCACAGCAACTACTGCTTTGTCGTCCACTTTAGAACAGGGTTTCCACAGGGTCTTAAAAAGTCCAAATGTTGAAAATATGAATTGAAGGCCTTAAAATATCTATAGTATAAACAACATTTAAGTATCAAACATCTAATATATCTGTAGTATAAACAACATTTAGTGTAGGTTTTAAGTTGATTTGTATTATGAATTATGTACCACAGTTGCACCAGGTGTAGTGCAGTTTCGCATAGGCTATGCTGCTCATTTACCTTTACATTTACATTTATGCATTTAGCAGACGCTTATCCAAAGCGACTTACAAAAGAGGATAACGTTCAAGTTACAGCACAATGAAAAACTAATAAAGGGTGCATATTGCTAACATGAAGTTAGTAATTCTATATATGGTATGGTATGGTATGGTAATTTTATTGTCAATTTCTTCACATGTACAAGGCATACAAAGGAATCGAAATTGCGTTTCTCACTCCCCTGTGGTGGGGGGAGCAAGGGGTCGCTGCAAGTTTGCGCCGCCCAAATTTATGTTTTAAATTTAGCTTGATGAAACCTGTAGAAATCCTGACTGAAAAAAAGTGGAAGACTCACACGCAGATGATTTGGCAGAGATTACAGTCAGAGCCAAGCAGCACACAAGAACAGTGGTGACCAGGTACTGAGGAGACATCATAATGACCAGAAGTATCCTTGAGTACTGACTAACCTTTAGTAAACACTAACCCTTGAGTATGACTGCCTGACTCACTGACTGTGGGACTTTATGTATCTGAGAGGGTGGTGGTGGGTGGGTTGGTGTGAGATCGATACTCAGAACTCCTCCACATGCAGTGGCAGGTGAGAGAAATGATGCCAGGATGCTCTCATCACGTCCCAGTTAGACATGCGGTGTTAAAAATGAGGACATCCAGCATGCAGCAAAGGGAACAGGAAACCTAGTAGAGCATCACCACATCTCAAAGTGCACAAACAAGCAATTTCTGGAAACCACAAACAAATATTGTAGCTGTTGTCAAACTCTCTGCTCTCTATTGATTTGTTTTATGACACAGCTGTCAATGACATCTCATGGTGTGTCTGCATGTCAGAATTAAAGCTTTTAATTTGAGTGCTGACATTTACTATGTTATGCACTCTGTTATTATGATATCCCCCAAGGAATAGAAAATGAGGTTATTTTTTATTTATTTATTTTTACCTTGTAATAGATGATTTAAGAAATTGGAAACACAATTGGCTCAGTATGATACAAAGTGGTGGTGAGACAACAGAAAAATAATAATTTTATTTTCTACAAAACAAAGGCCTACTCACTCTATAGAGAGAAAATTACTTTTGTCAACATTCAGCTTTTCTGGGAGATAATAAAGTAGTTGCTATAATTACTATTCCATTTATTATTCATGTGTATTGCTCATAACTTCTGCTTCTGCACTCACTTATACAGTCCAACTAAAACTTCATTGTAAAACACATGTAGAGAAGCTGCTATAGCTAGCATGTCATGCTAATCTAACAAAGTCATTTTAAAGTAGTTCTAGAGAATCGTTTGCTATAAATAGGGCACTACTAGGGGACACTATGACATAACTGCCAAAGTTGGTGGGAAGATAAAGAAACATGTAAAGAAAGAGACCAAACTGAGCGAGGGAGTTTATCTACTCCATGACCCATTTGAGTGAATCGAAAGGTTTGTCCCCCGTGTGCAAAAGAGCAAATCAGCACGTACAGCCTCTCTGACCCAGAAAGGTTTAATGAAGACTTAAGCACGTGAAATGAGCCAGCCAGTGTGGGGAAGGTGGGGAAGGGATTGTGTTTCCTAGTATATAAATTTGATTAGCATTGTATGTATTTATGATAGTGTTTCAAAGTGTATCGGACTGGACTTGTAAGTATATTTCAATTAAATGAAAAGTCAATAAAAAGCCTATTTTGAGAAAAACAGTTAAAAATAATCAATCTCTCTCTGGAAAACTCCTTTTACATATTTAACATGTGTAAACATGTTTCCTGACAATAGCCCCGTTTACATGGACACACATGTTTCACTTTTAATCTGATTAAAAATGGCTGCTGTCAGAGACCACTGTGCATCTGCAATAGTTGATCTTAGTTTAAGCATGTCAGTCTACCCCCACGCACTGAGACATTTAGGGGCCATGAGTTTTTATCTTTACATCAATGTTTGCAGTCACTCTTTCGCCCACACAGACACACACACACACACACGCACACACACTGCTGCTGCTGCTGCTGCTGCTGCTGTCCTGCGCCCTGCACTCTTGAAGTGCTGGGCCTGAAGCAAAACTTCTGCTGTACCTTCTCTCACCACTAGGAGACAGTGTGGCTTGATTAGATGCCATTCCAAGTCTCCTGGCCTTAGATCATGGAATTTTGGCTATCTAACATCTTAATGAGGATCTTGACTTTGTATGTATCTCACTATTCTGTGTTGATGGCTCCAATAACACATTTCTGTATTAAACAAGCAGCAATGTTAAAAAAAAAAAAAAAAAAACTATGTTTAAAACAAATAAGCTAAAACTGAGTTGTGCTCTGTTACTCTTAGCTTTTCAGTGTGTTCATAACTATTTTATCATCTCAGTCAGAGGGCTTATGGTGCTGTGTGCTGCCTGCTAGCTGTGTGTGTCTGTCTGAAGTCATTTTGTTTAGTCTTGTCAAAGCTGACTGGGATGGGGAAAGCGAGGAGCCAGCTGGATCCTATCGCAAGCAGGCTGGGCCAGCATCCTGATTTGCCACCAGGAGACAGTGACCTCCACCTTTACAGATTGCAGGGGCTGCTCTGATCTGATCAAGGTCCAGCCAGCCTATTGGGGTTCAGTATCGACTGCTAGATGACCCTCACACTTCATTCGTCTCTGGCTATGACCTCAGGGGGTCATGGGGGAGTGGTAGCGTGCGGGCTGGTGCGAGTGGGAGCTCGGGGCAGTTTAGGTGCACAAGAGGTCAGAATTGACCTTGGCTCATTACTTCAGAATAGCCTGATTAAAAGGTCTGTCCTCTGCCTCCCGTTATTCTATTCTCCAGCACTCCCTCTCTCCCTTCTCTGTAAGGGCAAGCAGATAACAGAGTGACAGAGAGGGAGGGAGAGAGAGAGGAGGAGGATAGACTGACAGAAAGAAAGAGAGGGAGAGATGAGAGCAGGGTAGGATTAAGTTATCTCACCCATCCACCATCTCCATCATAATGAAGCGAGTGAGCCCGTGTGAGGGCGTGATTGATTGGCAGACGGCTGTCCCTGGAGATTGATGTCTGTTGTTGCTCTGTCGAGCACAGAGCTGTCTGCTCCAAGCTAAGAGGCACAGACATTATTAGCCGATCCCAAATCTCTGGAGGCCTACTGATCACACGTAAGGAAAACTTCTGAGAACTCAGAGACTGTAGAGTATTAATCAGTGACACAGACACAGCATGAATAACGCATGTTTCAATGTCTCTGTGAAGGATATGTTATATATAGGCATGCAGTTGACAGCCCACTAGCCATTGAAGGTCTTTGCATAGTGCAGTGAGATGTGGTCTCTCATCAGTCTGGCTCTAGCCTATCTCTCAGCCAGACCAGCCTTAAGCATACAGGCCTCCCTGTCCTCTGCTCAAGGTCTCCCCATAGACTCTGTCACCGTAGGTTTGCCCCAGGAGTTCTAGGTCTTGGCCTGTGGAAAACACTTTGAGGAAAAAAAATAAATATATACAGTATATATACAGCTGCAGGGAATAACAGCACTGTGCCCAGCATGGGAATCTGTATTGGAATCAGTATTGTCCATATTCCAAATAATTTTTGTCCATATATACCACACACACACAGTATATGTGTGTGTGTGTGTGTGTGTGTGTGTGTAAATTATCCCTCTCACTCCCTCTCTGATCACTAGCAGTGCTTGTCTTCTGGGTATCATGACTAAAACGTTTCTTTTCTTTTCCTTTTTCTTTTTGAGATATAAAGTGAGATTGAGCACAGTGCAAAAATAGACTACCACAGTCATGGCCTCTAGGGGTCAGTGTGACTCTCTAGGGATTCATCCAGGCTTGCTGGATTTTCTAATGTTTATGAAAAGGAGAACTGTATTAGCTGTAGTAGTGTGTGCTAGTGTGTCACTGGCCTGACTGAATAACCAGTGTTGGGAGTACTGAGAGAGCCACACCTAACCTCTGTGTGTCCACACACTGAGAACGCATGCAGTTCCGGACCACAGCCCAGAATGCAGGTGGAGAACCCAGCCAGGAGTCAAAACCCAAGGAGAGTGTTGAGAACACGTCTGTCCATGGAATGACCCAGAGACTTATGAGGAGGTAGCCAAACTAAGAGGTGAAGACAAGGAAAATCTCCCTCTCTTTCTTTCTCTCCCTCTCTCTTTTCTTATTCTATATATCTCTCAATTTGTCTACTTTTCTAATTTTGTGTCTCTCAGTCCCCCATCTCTATCTATCTGTCCTTCTCTCTCTATTTGCTGCTATGTATCATTAACTCTATATCCAGTCATTGCTATCTATCTCCTGCCATCTCTTTCAGTTTATTTCTTTCTCACATTCCTTATGCTATGTCAATGTTAATACCGTTATTCTATGACAAAGAAGCAGCCATTCCGTAAACCATCCAGGACATTAAGCTGCCTTTCGAGTAGTTTCAAAAACGTGGACCGACACAAATACTTCTTCACTGGCACATAATGATTTCACACATTTTTGCCTTCAAACCCTATTTGCAGTGTGATAGGTGTGTGTGTGTGTCGGGGGGTGGGGGGGAGCGGTGAGAGAGAGAGAGAGAGAGAGAAAGTATGGTATTTCCACATATACTCTCCCCAAGGACTCTGACCTAAATGTGGTAAATGCCACGTGCTATCCGCTGGGCTTTGGGAACATTTTAATACATTTCGCTGGGGATGGTAGTGTGGTAGCCCATATAATGGAACATCAGAGGTTATCTTCAGCAGGGGATGACAGAGGCCTGAGTTCAGCACTGTCACCCCACCACCACCACTACCATCTCTGGCTGTTTGGTATTGGCTCAGAGAAGTACTGGCTCCTGGGCCCCCAAAAACATTGGTTGTGGAGCTAAAGCTCTGGCCCTTAGTTGTATTTACTTCCTACTACACACACACACTCACACACACACACACACAGGCACACACACACACACACATTGTCTGAACATTCAGAAAAGAAGACCATTACCCTCTTACTTATCTCTTTTCAGCTGGACCCCTTTTTCTCTTTCCCCAAGTATCTTATTTTAAATTAAATCATTTAACACTATGTTAGGGGTTTAGATACAAGGTAGCTAAAGTATAACTCAATTGTAATGTCAGTAAAACATAATAAAAAGTTGATATACCCAGTAGGCCTGACATGAAAGGGGCATAATATATAATATGCACATACACACACACACACATGCACACACACACACACACTTTCCCCCTGCTCTCTCACCCACTTCTGTTTTAGCTGTCTCTCTCCCAGCCTCTTTTCTCCTTAGCTGTGATGAAGCCAAAGGTGATACGATAAGCATTGCCATCATCTGAGCTGGAGGTGCCCTAATCCCCTGGTAATCCTCGTCATAAATACATCTGTTATCTGTACACCCCTCACCTCCACCCTCTCTGTATGTCACACACACAAAAACACACACACATACACACACACAGAAAGAAGCGCCGGCACCACTGGAAAGCCCTGTCTTCTCTGAATATCAGAGGCTGATAGACTGTGGTGGGTTCTCTATCTCTATCTTTCTGTCTATATTCCTTCTCTCTCTCCCTCTCTCTCTCTCTCTCTCTCTCTCTCTCCCTCTCCCTGTGCCGCATGCCTCCCTGGCACTATGATTTATGGTGGTACACAGGCCCCGTCAGCCTTAAGGGCCTCAGTGTGTTTTATTTGTGTTTGTTTAAGAGTGTGTTTGTCTGTTTGTGTGTGTGTGTGTGTGTGTGTTTCATGAAATGCATGTAGGTGGCTGTGGTTGTATGTGCATGAGTAGTGTGTATGAGTTTCTGCTTGTTTAAAGTGTGTCTGTGTGTTTTGAAGTGTGTGTGAATACATCTCCATTTGCTCAGTGTATTTATTTGTGTGTGTGTGTGTGTGTGTGTGTGTGTGTGTGTGTGGGGGGGGGGTTGGGGGGGGGGGGCGCGGGGTGGTTGTGTGTGTATTTATGTCTGTTATTCTGCAGTGTGGGATGCTGTGCAAATGTTAACATGCAACAGAGGATGGCAGCTTGTTTGCATAAGCAAGTCTGTGTGTGTGTGTGTGTGTGTGTATGTGTGGTTGTGTGTGTGCGTTTGTCCTTAGCGCCGACACTGCTCTTGGGAGTTGTGGCAGAAGCAGTGATGGGTCTAATGATGCTTCAGGGAGATTAATTATCATTCAGGCACACATTAGACAGTGTCTGAGTGTGTGTGTGTGTGTGTGTGTGTGTGTGTGTGTGTGTGCGTGTGGGCACAAAACAGAACAAATGAAGTATAGTAAAATGTCTAGTTAAATATGATATTTAGAAAAATAAAAAGGGAAATATTTTAAGGTATAGCTAAATATGTGTGAATGGGATTTAAAAAGAACAAAAAGGGAATATTTTAAATAGTATGAGAGTGTGTACTGATCAGTGGAAGAAAACAAGCTGTGAGTGTATGTCTGTGTTAGACAGTATGCATACTGTGTGATACAGCAAATATGTGTGAGGTTGTCTTGGTATCTGAAAACACTCCACTTCTGTCCATGTTAGCGTTGTGGCTGGCTTGTGTCTCTCAATGCGCTTAATGTGTGTGTGTGTGTGTGTGTGTCTGTGTTAGTGTGTGTACAGACTAAGTATGTGTGTGCATACACATGCATGTATATGCATTTGCGTGGGTGTTGTATGCATAGCACTAGACCTCATACACACGCTGTGCCCTTGTCGGAGACAACAACCTCTTTGTGTGTGAGGGGAGAGGCATTAGGCACGAGACAGATGACGGCTCCAACACGACCCTGCTGGCCTTCCGAAAATGTGGGAAGCACTTGAGTGGAATCTCTGGGAACGGGAAACACTCAGAGGGGGGCATGCGTACAGATGTCCTCCTGGCTTATCACACCCGGATTGGGATGCCGCTCGCCTCCGACAGCCCTTAATGAACCAGTCTTTCAAACCAAAAGCATGGGTGGCCCTGCTGTTGGCCTGCCATATAGAGTGAACTAGACTTAAACTAGTGTGTTGCACCTTGCTTTCAGATGTAACTGCAATATCACAAAGATTGTATGAAGTGTTTCTATAAGTGTAAGTGTATGCTGTGTGTCATGCATGAGGGTAAACGTATAGAGACCAAATGGCCAAGGCTGCTATGTTCCAGTGGCACACAAACAGTAGTTTTAGTAGTACAAATAGTACCGTGTTTCTTGATTATTAACTGAGGTTAAAAATTGCATACAATCTATGAGATTTATACATGGGTGAGGGCTATATACAGGATTGCATTTCTTTTCATCATTCTACTTGATCTGATCTGATTGTGTTTTTTTTTTAGTTTGCATGAAACATTAACCTGAGGTTTATACATGGTGCAGCTTACATTTGGGAAATTACTGTAGCTTCCCCCCCCAACACACACACACACACACACACACACACACACACACACACACACGTACACACACACACACACACACACTTACATTTACATTTATCTGCAAAGTCATTGACTACTTTAATGTCTCATCCCACCCCTGTACACCTTCATGCACAAATCAAGACACCAAAGGTCTTGCTGCAGGCCAACACATGGACAGCACTGAGCAAAAGTTGAAGAGGACATTAGAGAACGAACAACTAGGGGAGCCAATTAGTGAGAGAGGCCAAGCAATTATGGGATTGTGTCCCATCATCAGCTAAATGACTGCTACACATTGCCACTACTGTGCTGTGGTGTGTGTGTGTGTGTGTGTGTGTGAAAATGATGAAAGCTGAAAGGCTGACACATAGGACGGAGCCATTTCAATATTTCACCAGCACTCTTTGTTCTTCATTAGACTAAGCGCCCTGTTCCCTATGAAAGTGCCATCATTTTTTTATGCAGCCATATATTTACAGCCAATTTACATTAACTGCATGACACATCAAAAAGACCTCCTGCTTTGCCTTCATCTCCAGCAACTGCAGCGAGTAAAAGTCACTTTGTGCGCCCGAGTGTACATTTTTATCTCAAATGCTTGTGTATTTTATGGGTGTGCTGAATTAAATTAAATTGACTGTGTATTTTTTCAGTGTGTTCTGGTCTGTGCTCTCTCTCTCTCTCCTTGTGTGTGTGTGTGTGTGTGTGTGTGTGTGTGTGATTATGCATGAGGGAGTGGGGGATCAGGTAGCTCTTGCAGTGAATTGGCCCAGCAGAGTGAGAGACACCCAGCAGGAATTCCACACCACAATACCACTTCCTCTTCTGCCCACAGCATGGGTGGCTGCAAGGAGTGTGTGTGTGTGTGTGTGTGTGTGTGTGTTGGGATCATATTGTTTATGTGAGAGAGTGTGCTTTAAATTTGCAAGGAGTGTGTGTGTGTGTGTGTGTGGTTTGTGTGTGTTGGGATCATATTGTTTATGTGAGAGAGTGTGCTTTAAATTTGCGTGTACAAACACTGTCCTGCCAAGAGAGTAAAGAATGGAGTTTAAACAACATATGTGTGTGTTTTCAGGAAGATGGTGTACTCTGTTTGGAGATGATATCACATATGTGTGAGAAGCTGTTTTTGTTTATATGTACAAACACTGTCTTGGCAAGTGTGTGAGAGCTTGAATGTAGTGTGTGTGTGTGTGTGTGTGTGAGAGTGTGCCTTAGCACAGTGTGTGTTTGCTAAGAGTCTGTCTGTGTTTGCCTTTCTCCCTGCAAAGCCCTCAGTCCACAGCACATACACATACACACACACAAACACACACACACACACACACACACACACACACACACACAGAGTGAGAGGAAACAGCCCCACTGGAAGGGCAGCTGCCCCTGCAATTTAAACGTTTGCTAGCGAGCTTTTGGTAGCGGCTGACTCAAACACACTCAAACCTCAATTACGACCCCAGTCGACACTAGTAGGCATCAGTAGCCTGATGGCGCTGGGAGCTGCTCATTGTTCTCCTCAATGGTCTCATTGCAGAGAGATTACAGCAAAAGGGGGAAGTTAAAGTCCCATACAGCTGTGCCCCCCCCCCCCCCCCCAGTTCATGTTTGCGCGGCACAGATGTGCTGCATTGTCATAGGCAAGGACAATTCGAGCTAGAAGGAGACCACCTTGAAGTATAACAAAGCCTGACAACACAGACAGCAAAGATGAGCACACCTCCTTTGATGAATATCTAAGGAAAAAAGGGGGTGAAAAAAGAAAGAAAAACAAAAAACAATCGGGGCGAGCACAGCACGAGGGAATGGAGTGATCGTTTATTTGTATGTCTTCTGTCTTGGCTGTGAGTGGGAGCTTTAATGTGTGTGTGGTGGGTTATTGTGGCTCAGTGGGTGTCTCTGAGAACGGCGGAGATCATATTTGTGGCAGGGGCCTGACATTGTTCTGATGCATTGCAGAAAACTCCCTGCTCTTGCTCTGGCTCATCGTTAGGCAAAGAAGGCTGACCTTGTGTGCAGGACTGTGTGTGTGTGTGTGTGTGTGTGTGAGAGAGAGAGAGAGAGAGAGACAGAGAGAGAGAGGTTGTATTTGACTGCTTGTAAGTTTATCTGTGTCTGTGTGTGTGTGCAACTGCATATGAGATTAGTGTGTGTGTGTGTGTGTGTCTGTGTGGAGAATGTGTGTGATGCCTGGAGTTTGTTTTGGACAGGCAGCAGTGTGGTTTGTGTGATTTCCTCCAACCACATTCCCATTTCAGAAGCAAGGCCAAGTCCTCTGTCAGTCCAGCAGGCCTCAGCCCTGGATGGGGAGGCTGGGGTTGGCCTGTTTGTATTCGCTTTCACCCTTTTGTTTGAGAACGCGTGTGCATATGCGTGTATATAAGCCACAGTGTGTTTTTTTCTCCCTGTATTTCAAAGAGCTGAAGCCTGTGCCTGTATAGAAAAAAGTATTTTTGCTCTCTGTTGCAATGAGCGCCTTTTCGGTTTTGCCTGTGTTCTCTCTCTCCCTGTGTGTGTATGTGTGTGTGTGTGTTTGTCCATGAGTGGTGTGTGTGTGTGTGTGACTGTATATCATGTGCGTGAGTATTTGTGTCCATTCAGCCTCAACATTGCCATCCCACATGAATGCATAGTGCAGACTCTGCACATGCAAAATACTACCGCCATAAAAACAAAATGAAGACACACATTGCTTTACAGCTTTTCTCCCTCTGGCTGTTTATTGACCAGCTCTCTCTTAGTCTTCTCTACACACACACACACACACACACACACACACACACACACACACACAGAGACTCCTAAAAGAGGGTGGGTGGTGGGAGGAAGCGGCACTGCCGACCACCACACATGGAACAACTCACACACCCCTCACTGAGGCAGCCATGCCTGGGTCCTTTCAGCCTGCCCTCCCCTCCTCTCTCCCCCTCTCTCTGTCTTCCTCCTCCTCTTCCTCCCTGCTCCCTCTCTCTCTCTCTTTTTCTCAGGTACTCCCACTCACGCCTGCTCCGGTCCGCAGGAGGCACAGCTGCCTTTGTTGCCCCCGCGGCCGTCAGGAAGAGCTTGGACAGGGAGTGGGAGGACAGCTCCAACCCCCCACCACCACACACACACACACACACACACCAAACACCCACCCCCACATGCTCCCTCTGGTTGGAGATTTTTTTTTTAGGGGGGGGGGGGGGAGCACAGCAGAGGGCCGGCTTTTGTGTCCATGAGGAGTTGCCAGCCCACAGTAACAAAATGGAAAGAGAAGAGGGAAAAAAGGAGAACTGACAGAAAAAGAAAGAGTGAGATGGTGAAAGAAATGCAGACCCATAGACTGAAAGAGGGCTGGAAAGAGAGACCGAGAAAAGATAGAGTGGAGGAAAGAGGGAGAGGCCAAATAGGGAGGAGAGAGAGAGAGAGAGAGCAAAGAATGAGTGTTGGAAAGACAGAGACAAGAAGGAAAGAGAGAGAGCGCTGACATTAGACAGATTTATATATGTGTTGTGTCTGCAGTTGTAAATACTTAGCTGAATGATTTGTAAAGTGATCATTACTTATTGTTGCATTCTTCTTTGATTTCTTTGGCAATTCGGATGTATAAATTTGTCATGCCAATAAAGCTTTTTGAAACTGAAATCTAAACTAAGCAAGGCAGCCAGTGAAATGGAGATACTGTGAGACAGAGAGAGAGAGATAGAGAGATAGAGAGACGGTGGGGAAGAGAGTGGGGAAAAAGCAAAGAGAGGGGGATTGGGAATATCTCTCCCTCTATAAACATCTCGATGACCCCCTGTTCACGCTCCCTTTCGTCCTGCCGCTTTGCGTTTGTGGGCGATCTTTGGTCTCCGCTGGTCACTGACGTAATTAATGGCCCCTAAATTGTGGTTACCTCAAGGCTCAGGCCGGGATAAATATCATTCATCATTGACACAACTCAAACAACCAAGACAGATGGGTATTAAAGTACATTCTTTTGCCTAGTGGAGATAAATGTGTGTCTGTGTGTGTATGTGTGTGTGTGTGTGGTGTGTGTGTGTGTGTGTGTGTGTTTCAAGGGTGTCTTTTGACAAGTGGGGTCGGTGGGGAGGCTATGTTAAAACATTTACTATGGGAAAGAGTGCAAACACCCGCAGCTGCACACACTTCTGGAAGTTCTCTACAGGGGAAAAAAACACCCCAACTAATCAGCATTCACCAAACTGTCCAAACAAAATGAATTTCACCGTTACCTGCCATCAGGGCAAACCTGAGCACATTCGTCCTCTTTGGTGAAAGATTTAGGCCTACCTCAACTATTTGAACCAAAGAATGATATTTCAGCTAAAGAACATTCATGCTCCCATAGCTAATCCCACTCTCCCTCCGCTCCCCTCAGCTACCGTGTTTGAATCCCATTCACAGAGCCAGAGTTTTACCGCACACACAACAGACAGGAATATAAAGAGCAATCTGCTGCATTTCCATAAAAGAATATGTGCTGGATTCGGATCAAGGATTGTCCCTTTAAGCTCCATGTGCTGTAGCCTATACCAGGCACCCTATCTCTCATCTCTTCTCTCACCAGGAGTGAGCGATATGGCTCACGCTTGACTCCTGCGTTGTGGCCCGTCCACCTTCACGTCTCCTATCTCTTCTCCCTCATCCTAATATTCTGCAAAAGCGTCTCAGCCAGGAACGTCTGGGTTTCTTTTTCTTTTTCTTTTTTTTTGAGTAAAAAATTGGCCCAAAGAATTTTAATGGGCAGCGGCTAATGGCTCCTAATTAGAGTGACATGGAGGTAAGGATGTGAGCAAGGAGCGCAAATGGCCTGTGTTAGAGGGGTCATATTTCAGCCAGCCCAGCGCCCAGTACAGCCAACGGGACAGACATTATGGCAATTAAATGGAAACTGAACTTTAAGAACAAGGGAGAGAGGGAAAAAAGGCAAAGAGAGAGTGGAGAGGAGGAGGGAAAAGAGAAACAGTGGCATTTTGAAGGAGAAACACAAAGATTGGGGGGGGGGGGTAGAGTGAGAGTGGAGGGCAAAGCGATCCTGAAAGAAGAGGAAGAGATAAAAAAGGGAAAAGGAGTGAAGGAGAGAGAGCGTTAAAGA
>PYXC01001975.1:697500-740000 GCA_015244755.2 Tenualosa ilisha | reverse complement strand
ACCAACAACCTCCCCATCTTTCTCATACAACCACACACACACACACAACACACACACACACACACCTTCCTTCTTTTGTCTTTTTCACTCAGTCTTTATCTTCATTCCTCCCTCTATATTCTGAACATTCACAGAAAGAAAGATGCTACATGTCTGTACACGACTGTCTAAAGCTAGCTGAGGAAAAATCGATCCAATTTTACAGCGTGTTGCAACTAACAAATGTTTCAAAGCAGGTTACTGCCAAGCGGATTTCAAAACTGGTGTAAGATGAAAAGCCAGAAAATCAGATTTGATATCACTGATGCAGTGCCTATGCTGTCTGCCCAAGAGTCCATTGAATTTACACCATAGCATTGCCATGTTTTAAAATGGAGTTATTGGAAAGACAGTTGAAACAAATGTTGTGTGCTGTGATTGTCCAATAGAGTCGTGAAGCTGAGCCACCGTAGGGGCTCTGAATTGGGGCACATTTTGCACCACATGCATGCTTGGCACGTTCGCTTTTTCTCACTCACTCTTTGTTTCTGTCCACTCGAACACATAGCTAAACTCACACACACGAAAACAAAACCACGTTATTCGACATTCATAAACTTTTAACAAAGTTGTCCATATTGTATGCATAGTCTACATGTCACCACATACACACACACACACACACACACACACACACACTCATTCTTATGCTCACTCATACAGTACACTTAATACACACACTCACATTCTCTCTTTCTGACAGACACACACACACACACACACTCCACACACACATACCCCACACACAGAGCTGCTGCATGGTGGAGTTGTGACAGCTGCCGGGGTGCTTAGGGAGTAGCTGCGATGCCTCCTACATTCTAATGACTCTACTCACCTTTTGCATTCTCTCTCTCTCTCTCACACACACACACACACACATCCACGGTCTCTTTCCTGACATTCTAAGAGCCCTCTATACCTTACATGTCCACCACCACACCCTGGTGTGACCACATCTGAGCCCAGTGGGTGATCATCAGCAGGCTACAGCTCGCGTTGGTCTGTTAAGACTTGAAGAAGACGACCGTTAAGACTTGAAGAAGAAGGGGAGGAATCGGCAAACAGCCGGCGCTGTTAACTCACCCCTTGCTCGGCACTCTGTGATCAGCAGGCCCGCACCCCCGTAGCACCTTCGAGTGCGTGGGTGGCTGGGAACACAGCAGGCCAGCAGTCCAGTCTTTCAGTTCCATTCAATCTCACTTATTTGCATAGTGACATTATGATGGTGGACATTGAACAATATCCCATGGTGCGGTGCAAAACTCAAAGCCTGTACCCTGCAAGAGCGAAAACAGACGGATGGCTGATGTTTGCTTTATGGAGCAATAATAATGTTGTGTACCAGTGACTCTACCCTTGGTTGACCTATTAGATTGCTTGTGTTTGATTTATTTACACACTATGTTGATCCCTGTTTCTTCAGGAAGAACTACCTCTTGTGCAGTCCACAACTCACCTCAAATTGATACAACACATTTTGAGTTACATCTATGATATGAGAGAGATGTAATGTTTGTGGTCAGGTTGTCTTCCCGGGAAAGATTTCTCGGTACTTTGTTGTTCTTCTCTTCTGAACTCCCTCTCTAAGCTATTTGTGTTTCTCCTCGAGGCATCCTCTAGAAAATCTTCCCAGTTATTGACGAGCTGCTCATCTGTACTGAGCGCCCTCAAGATTCGCCCACGCAACCACCACCCCCACCCCGAACCTCAAACAATACAGAAATACTTTCCCCCCAAAAAAGCCAATAAACTGCCACCAGCCAAGAAGGCTTCCAAGCGGCAAGGACAAAAGATAGCGGCTGTGCACCAGCCTTGGCCATCTGCGCGTGCCTGTGCCAGGGGACCTCACGAGGTCCCAACCTGGGCCTCACGCGCCATGAGGAGGGAAGATCTGCCATGCCGCCTACTCCACAGGTCATTGATTTCTTCTTGCCTAAGATGTTTCGCTGGGGAATGTGTGGAGGCAGACCAGGCAACCGCAAACACTTTGCTGGTTTTTGCTCTGGCTGCCTTTGGGGAGCCTATTTATACACCGCCATAGGGCGCACAGTGAAGGCTGTGACATCTCAGTTCGTATACAAGAGAAGATCTTCCAACTGGAGAGGAGCTGAAAGTGTGCTGCACAGTAATCCACAAGTTTTTAGACAACCTTGCAACCTTTTTAGGAAAGAGTGAGAGCCTGTGAATTAGTGCAAAGAAAAGGCCTTAGTCAATACTCCTCATTTTACAGCAAACAGTGGTGGGTAATGGTGGAATCAGCATTGAGGACCTGTCATTTCACGTCTCACTCAATGTCTTGTTAAAGCACAGAGGGATTCGCCTCGCATTGAGAAATGCTGATAGCAGCGGCAGAACAAAGGCACGATTTTCCCCGATTCACTTTCAGAGCCCATTAACGCTGCGCAGCGAAAACAAAACTAAAACACGGCAAATGAAAGGCAGTACAGCTTTTTGCATGCACGCCACGCTAGGTCTTCATTTAGACCCAAAGAAAAGGAGGATATATCTCCTTCTCTCTCGCCAGCGCTTGCTCTCTTTCCGTTGTTCTCTCATGTCGCCACTTTTTTCAGTTTAGGAATAGTTGTAGCCCCCAGCAGGATCTCTGCTGGCAGACCCTGTCTTCATTTCCTTTGTTCTTCCATCACAGACACCCACACACCGTCAGTTGCCTCAGCGACTTTGTTCGGAAAAAAAAAGGGGGGGGGGTGGCAGGGAGCAGCTCGGCTCTGATACAGAAAACCCCAAATGTTTCTCAAGCCTTCTTTGAGAGGGCTGCTGCTCCTCCACATTTTCAGAATTACCATCTAACTACAGATTTGGGGGCATTTTGCAGGTACTTTAGCAAGCTAGCGTGAACAAATGTGTGGTCAGGAGTTTGGAGACAGCAAAAATTTGTAGAGATGAGGAAAGGTGGAGGAAGGCTGCAGTGGGGTGGAAGGTGCTGAGGGGGTGAAGGGAGACCTCTTTTTTTCGGATTTGGCAATTAAAGGCTCTCCCACCATCCCTGGGGGGGAGTGTGTGTGTGTGTGTGGGTGGGGGGGGGGGGGGATATAGTATGCTTACCAACACTGAATGGTCTGTTTTAGCGTCTCACAATACAGATGTGTGGGCAGATGCCATCTGGGGTTCTGCGAAACAAAACAGGCGTGTGGGGGGAGCCGCTTAGGGAATCCATTCACGACAGGGACCTGCGAAGCCAGGCGGAGAATGGAAAATGATCCGAAGGTAATCAATCAAAAAAGCCCTGACACAAATGACCAAAGACAACGGCCCCCAATGCTGTGCCGTGCCCCACAGTGTCAGTGCCGCCCTGTGGCGTGATCCCGCCCACTGGCACCGTCGATCAATAGGTCCTCGCCATGCCGCGGTGTGACCGGATTGGTTGAGCACAGCCAAAAGCAAGCCACCGCCTCCTTCGAGGGCTAATTGGGCCTTTATGATTGCGCAGTCTTTCGTGCACATCGACGGGGGGGAAATAAAAACGGCATTCTCTCCATCAGGGCTGAGTGACAATCGATGTTTGGCCTGTTGGCGTAGAACACCAGATGCTCCACCCGGGTTCATTATGCCAGGCGAGATGGTTTCGCCGGAGCAACGCCATCGCCACAAAGCCCTGAGATCCCGGCCCTGGAGACTGGATTGAAAACACGTCACCTGCTCCTCTGGCTAATGCCATTAATGTAAGGGTCCTGGAGAACCCCTTCCTGCTAGTCCAAAATAACAAAACAAGGATGTGGCCTCTACCAAAGTATTGCCAATATACAGTGTGCTCTTGAGTTTCTCTGTTGGGCTCTTTGTGGAGTGGTTTTGGAGAGAGGCATGTGCACACTTGAGCTGAATAAAAATAATCATGCTCAATTTGGCTGTACACATCAAGCATACCCTGCAAATTGATACGGTTAATGAGGTGAACATGTGAATCACATGGTTGCACAAATCTGTTTTAGACTTTAAAAAGTCTTTGTTATAACACATCAATAGCAGATGAACTGCAAAACTCAGCGGCATAGATAAGACATTATCAAGGTATCGCATTATTAATAGTTGCAACATAACATTTTTGGCAAAAAAGCAACTACACAAAACCTCTTAACAAACACTTAATTGCCAAAATATTTAATTCGTTTAGGGTAGCCCAATTGCTGTATTTATGTGTGCATTTTGTGTCAGAATTAATCACGGCCACGCGCACAGCAGGACAAAGTGGTGTAGTTGTTAAGGATAACTCTTCAGTGGTTCGTTCGGATTTGTAACAAAGGAGATAAGTAATCCGTTAACTGACTGCGGCCCCCGGCTGTGTACAAATCCCTCATGTCTCCTTCCAATACACATCTACAGTAGCCTACCTCTAGAGCTCCAGTGAGGCTTCAGTGTGTGGCGGTCCCCGCCAGGTGACAGCCATATCAGTTCTGGACTGACGACAGAAAAGCACTGTGAATCATGCCTGTGAATCATGTTAGGCCGTCTTCTCGACGTTTTCTGTCAAACTGACATGTTGGAGACAAGACGTCTCGCCGCTCACGGAGGCTATTTATTTTACAGTAATGAGCCTGGGTTCAACTCCTAGTTACAGTGCTAAAGTCTTTTAGCAAACTGACGAGTCCTGGAGACTAGGGGCCTGTTTAAAAGTTTGTCCACCGTGCCAGAAATGCCCTAAAGATCCCAACACACAGCGCAATCTGACGCGATGTGTGCGTTTATCACAGAAGAAAGACAAAACAGTGAACTACTTCTCTCGTTTACAACGAGACATATCCGTTTTACATGACATTTTTAGGCCTGGTCAAGGTTTACACCAAAAAACGTAGTTACTTCAAGAAACAGTAGAAGGCGCAATTGGACTTCTTGTCTCATTCCACTGAGCCATTCAAAGGCTGCTGCTCGGTAAATATATGGATCACAGCTCACGGTCCCCTTGGACCTTGCATGTGATAAATGTTTTAATTCCACCTGAATGTTTGCAGTGTAACTGCTACACACACACACACACACACACACACCCTAGGCTATACGCAGAGACTGAGAGGAGAGAATTTCCCTCAATCTAAAATTAAAGTAGACTGTAGACATCCACAGACAAGGTTATGCAAACGCTCTAAAATATTTTCCACATTGCTAGAATATCAGATATACCCCGTATTTAGATTATATGCATCTATTATCATCCTTACCAATGTGACACTGCTTTATTTCCTGCGAGTTGGACGATAGGTGTCTGTTGACTTTAGGCGTTTTGACGTGACTGTGGCAGTCGCGTCAGTTTGAGAAGAACCGCCCCTTGGCAGTGTTCAGCGAGCGCTGTGCATTAGTCTCAAACACTTATTCCACAGGGAAAGAGCAACTTCGGTCCGTCCGCGGAGCCGAGGAACCACAGAAACAAGTGACACAAATGGCTGCAATCGTGCGCACAACTTGGACCCTGGTTTGGATTTCTACGATAGTTTCAAGCACACGGATTTATCCTCCGAATGAAGGTAAGGGTCGCACGGAGAACATACAGCCTCTGGAGTTGAGTTCTGTTTGGCTACTTCGTGGGACTGGTTGACATACACGGCTCGTTATTTGGTCCACGCCGACAGCTACGTCTAAGCACCTCGTCTGCTGCAGGTCGTCGTCTTTGCTTGGATATTTTCCCCGGAATATGGATTGAATATGTGAATATGACCGTGATTGAGCGCTGCACCATAAATCGAGTTTACGCGATGCTCCGAACTCCAAACGCCGCATCACTGTGGAAAACTGCGGTCCTCGAAATCCCGAAAGTTTGAAAAGCTCATACATTTTCCTTTAATCTGCTTTGGATACAGCGATGAAGCAGTTGTCACAAATAATTTTACCTCAACCACCGCCAATAAACCGTTGTCAGAAATACACACGACACGCTTTTTAATTGCTGACCGATGGTGCGCCTTTTGAAAAATGACCGAGGATTGTCCAGTTCGTCTGATTTAGCGATTTATGCGTTGTATACAATAGTCCACGACATTTTCACGGTTTAGAAATTAGTTTTGCTTAAAGGCTAATCGTGAATGTGTAGCTCAGTAATCTGAGCAAATGCTGTCTGATAGAAATAATCATTTCGCTCTGCAAAATGTCTGGTCTTAGTATTTTAGTTTAGTCGGTATACTGTAAGATACTGTAAGATTTCCAGTTGAATATGATGCAAACACACGAAGGTTACTGCATTCGATTGTCTAATTAAATACCCAAAGGCAATTAATAAATTAGTCTAGTGAGGCTAAAAAATAATCTCCATATCTGCACGCTTTTTTCATTTCTTCAAAGAATTCTCCGAACCAGAAAGTTAACATTTTAAAGACGACGCTGTATACTATATTCTAGGCCACAGTACACTTCCATGATAAAAAGTCAGTACATATGCGAATGTTTTTTTGTTGTTTTTTTTTGTTAGTTTTTTTTTTGCCTTTATCCTCAACAATCTTGCCTAATGTTTTCAGGTCATTTATTCCAGCACAAGTCATTGTTATCGTCATTGTGTGTTGTTATGTTGTCATATTTCCATATTATATTTTAAACAAATTCAATGTGAACACAATTTTCAAAGGCAAAGGGCTTTGTGTGAGGAGGTCAGTAAATACTTGCATTGGTCTCTATGTGCAACGATCCATTTTTATCCATCAGCAGAAACAACGCACATAATTTAGACGAGTGAGTAGGTGGCTTGGAAACGGAGAAAAGGCCTAGATTTGTAGCCCAGCGTGTAAGGGCCCATCTGGACTGCTAGTGTTGAATAGATTCATGCATCATCTCTTAATGATACGTGTCTTTTTCTGTTTGCAGTGACATTATTGGATTCAAGAACAGTGCAAGGCGAATTAAAATGGGTTGCCAGTCCAACAGAAGGAGGGGTAAGTAACGATGCACAGTATACTGTGGATTAACATGGGCGGTGTGTGGACCCATAAAACCTGCCGTAGGCACGGAGCAACGAAAACACAATGAGACACCAGATCATATGGTGCCATAGAGTAGTCCACTCGGAGACATCGACTGCAAGGAATTAATCGAGGGCTTGAGCATAGGAAGTTTTCCAGTTGCCCAATTGCACCTCGGTAACCAGGTTTTGGCCTTCCTGGGCATTAAGCCTAACAACTGAATTTGAAGTGCGCTCTAATTCCGAAGTCACTGCACAGGTGTGCAGAAGTTCGAGTATGAGGTGTTGAATGGCAATGTGTGTAAGCCTATAATTACTAAGAGTGTTTGGCTAAATTTGTAACTAAATGATTAAACATTTCAACCGCTGAGGTCAACCGATTCGCTAAAAATATGGCTCAGGAGCGCAAGGAGCACAGAAGCTTGTATACTTACTTGGGTCTGCCATTTTGGGACAGAGGTTTTATGCCACAATAATTTTCTTCGTTTTTAACGCACCATACGATTTACTGCAGTTCTAGCCATGACGTTCTGTATATCACAAGTGCTGAATGCATTTTATAGCACACCCAGTGTGTGTCGCGGAGGTGCATTTTAGGTTTTAAACATTTAGATCAGAATATCAGATTCTCCTTAATCGTTACAACGTTGTATAAATAATATAGCCTTCACTTCACATTTGTTTATCCTTTTGTGGCATCATCTGGCATGTGGCGATGCTGGCCGAGTTTAATCGTGAACTTGGCATTTCTTGGTTTAGAGCGTTCCTCTCGGTCGCTTTATCTCACTGAACCGAGTGATTGACAGGGTCCTGGCAGAGCCGTCAAGGCCTTATTCAGGCTTTGATTGCGAATTACCCCCCTTCTTCTCGCAGTCGGTGGCAGTGTACAGCTCTATCGCCGTGGCAGCTGGGTTTTCTGTCGGCTTACAAAGAGTAAGAAAGGGAGAAGAAAAGAGAGCGTCATAGATCATGACAGCCCTTTTCAAAACACCCCTGAATTCTACACATCTCATCTTTTAGCTCTCACCAGCAGGAAGTAAGGAACTTTTGGGGGCTGCAAGTTATTACAGCTTGCTAATAAGGAAGTAATCACATGGAGGGGAACTGGCATTGATGAGGGAGTTTGTACCCATTGTTTCAAATCAGAGCTATTGGGAAGAACACTCTTTGCCAAGCAACGGACTGTAATATGGAATCACACAGTCCGTATTTTAGACCCTACTAGGCCAGATTAAGTAGAGGCTTTCATACTGGGCAGGGCTTTTCAAAAAAGGTAATTCCTGTTCTCTCTGCTACCACTGTGTTAGTTGACAGCGGCCATCTTACTGATACAATAGTTTTAAACATTTAAATGCATGAATTGAAAAAAGACCATGAAATATTTAATCAGATTTCTTCAGACTCCTGAAAGGAGTTCTATTATTAACACATAGTAGAGACAAGTTTTATGTTGCCAGAATAGACACTTATGTTTCCCTTGAAAGGTGTACATTTGAGAGGATTTTAATGTAAACACTGATAATTGAGGTCGGACCTTACCGTCCCATTTTATAAGACATTTCTATATGAAATTTGAGTAGAATTCCATTTATCCCCAAAAACAAAAGACAGGTGTTGCATATTGCAGTTGTTATGTCAAAGTGATCAAAGCTCTCAGTGCGCATCATTTCAGTCACATTTAGCTGGAATACAAAGTGGGAGTTTGGCACCAGTTTGGGGGGGAGGGGGAATCAGCTCTTTCATAATTTGTGTTTTGTTTGGCAGTGGGAAGAAGTGAGCATCATGGATGAGAAAAACACCCCCATACGGACCTACCAAGTGTGCAACGTGATGGAGCCCAACCAGAACAACTGGCTTCGGACAGATTGGATCCCACGTGGTGGGGCCCAGCGCGTCTACATCGAGATCAAGTTCACACTGCGCGACTGCAACAGCCTGCCTGGCGTCATGGGAACCTGCAAGGAGACCTTTAATCTGTACTACTACGAGTCCAACAACGACAAGGAGCGCTACATTCGTGAGAACCAGTTCTCCAAGATTGACACCATCGCGGCCGACGAGAGCTTCACACAGGTGGATATCGGGGATCGCATCATGAAGCTCAACACCGAGGTCAGGGACGTCGGGGTGCTGACCCGGAAGGGCTTCTACCTGGCCTTCCAGGATGTGGGTGCCTGCATCGCGCTGGTGTCCGTGCGGATCTTCTACAAGAAGTGCCCGCTCACCGTGCGCAATTTGGCCCAGTTCCCAGACACCACTACGGGCGCCGACACCTCCTCGTTGGTGGAGGTGCGTGGCTCCTGCGTGGACAACTCGGAGGAGCGCGAGGTGCCCAAGATGTACTGCGGGGCAGATGGAGAATGGCTGGTGCCCATTGGCAACTGCCTTTGCAATCCAGGTTTTGAGGAACGAGCAGGAGCTTGCCAAGGTAAAACCATGAATATTTACATCAAGTCTACCTTCTATTCTCCCTCGGTGCTTCTTGTTCAAATAGTGTACTACAAATGCTGCAGCAAAAGGAAAATAGAATAATATTTTGAACCTATTTGCTTTGGTTCTTGATTTTGTGGTTTGGTTCCTTGGTTCCTGCTGGTTTCTGATCGCTGCCTATTCCACATCAGGCTGTTTACCCACACTGCAGGCAGAATTCTGGTTCGAATTATTTTCTTTGGTGTCAGGGTATCAATTTATTAATTTCTGGTTTTGGATTTATCGAAGTTCCTCATAGGTCTTTGGGTCACTTGACTCTCCTGGCCTTCCCTGAAATCCCCTTACACTTGTGTTCATCAAAGAGGAACTGCCATTGTGTTGCAGGAAGTCACTCCCTCCCCTTCTCTACAATGCCGAGGAGCTCTCTCAGGCCTCACAAACTGCTTTTGTAATTCATGGCATCCTGAACACAGTAATCACCCAACGTGCTTGCAATTAACAGCAAAGAGATGGGGAGAAGAAAAATAAAAACAAAATAAATAAGATAAAACACATCTTTTTTATTATTAAATCCCAAGCTTCATTATATTCCCTCATCCAGAAACAATTATGATTTAAAGGAAGACAGGCAGTAACAGCTGGGGGCTCACTGGCAGGCATGGATTAAGAGGAAGCATTTCTAGTTAGGGGCATACTGACTGTGATTATGGATCTCTCTGTTTGAAATCAGAAACACCTCCCCCTGAGGAGTTGAAAAAATAAATAAAAAAATATTTGTGCTAATTATTTTCTGTTTGAGCAAGAGCCGCATGTTGTGTGTTGGGCGGAAAACTCTGTAATTAGATCATGAGTTTTAAGCTCCCGCTTTCACTCTCTGTTTCGCTCTCTCTCTCACACACACACACACTCTTTCTCTCTCTCTCTCTCCCTCTCTCAAGAGACGAAGGGCTTGTTACATGGAACTAGAGAGAAAAGGAGGAGAGTTTGTGAAAGTCTGAAAGGTGATCCTCCTCTGGAAAAGCACTCGTCTCTCTCTTTTCCCCCCGTTGTTCTGTTCTGTGCCCTCTCTCTACTCCGGTGTGTGTGAGCCGGGCTGGGTGGTTATGGAGAACTGGTCTAGTTTTGGGTGATATAGGGGTCATCGTCCAGAATAAAGAATGCTAGCTGGGGTAGGGGATATAATGGGGGAAGGAGAAAGGGCAGTGGGTGGGGGTGGTTCAGTACAGCTCCAGACAGTTTGAAATAGCAGCCCCACCACCCCTCTCTTTTTTCGTCTGTTTTCCCCCTATTCTCTCCCTTCCTCGATTCTCCTCTCCCCTGTAAAAAGCCCAACTGGCCAAGAAGAGGGTCAGAGCTTTGGCGGCGTGATGAACGGCCGCCTCACCTCGCCGCTCCTCTCGACTTTATTTATGGCGGCTATCTGGGCAGCCTAATTGCATGACAAATACAGGCTGTAATTTAGGGGTCCTGTGGGCTGGTGTGCGGGGGTGTTTGTGTGTGTGTGTGTGTGTGTGTGTGTGTGTGTGTGTGTGTGTATGAGTGTGTGTGAGGAGGGGTGGCTCTGGCCCTCTCTGCGGGCGGTCGCAGTTTGTGTATTCTTGTGTGGGTTTGTGTGGGCCACAGGGTGGGCGGCTCTGGAAGTGGTGGTGAGAGAAAACGAGAGAGAGAGAGGGAGGAAGAAAAAAGAAGACCTTTCTTAGGGTGCTGGTCCGCCATTTTTCTCTCTTTCTCTCTCTTTTATGAGCGAGGCAGGGGTGGCATGGCATGCACCAGGTTCCTCTATCTACCCCCCTCATTTGTTGCTCCTTCTGCTCAGCAAGGGAACAAGGGAGGAGCGCCAGTCTGAGTTATACATGGGGTAGAACGCATTTACCCCAGTCAGCTTAACCCTAGTTGGAGATAACACAGCGTGTCTCAATAAATGTGGTATTTTAACACGCAGGGCAGATAAGGGGGCCGTTGCTCAGCAAGGCTGATATTTATGCCTGTTTTAAGTGTCTTTCTAACAGCACAGGAATGGGATGCGGTCTGCTTGTACGTGCTCTTTACAGCAGAGGTTATGGTTTCTTTTTAATCTCTGGACAGTGTCCAGCAAGTCCTGCAAGAGCTGTGAAAGTAGGAGCGTTGATTTTGGCCCTCGGCAAGGGAACTTTATCCTGGTTTGATGCCTGTTTTGTGACCTTTTTTTGGCTATCTCTCTGTTGTCTTTTCAGCAGATATTGGACTCATTCACTAATAAGCCTTTTTTGTGAGGAGTGAAATGTTGTGATAGTGCCAAACAACAGTTTGTACTTCCTGCTGTTCACCTCACGAGGAGAGAAAGGAAGAGTGAGACGGTCGCCATTTTGTCGAGCGCTTTGTCAGCCCAAATGGGACTCATGTGCTCCTCACAGCACCTTGTATATGTTTCCTTTAAGAGCCTCGGCAATTAACATTTGGCTTGTGACGGGCTCCACTTACCATGGAACGTCTGTGTGGTGAGCCTTATGGTTGACTTTTACCTCGAGGGCTCCCTGGCTTCGTTTAGCCCTTGTTATGGGGCAACTTGGCGCTATACTCCAATAGCCCCCTTACTCTGTCCCTGTCTTTTCTCTGCCATTCTCTCTATTTTTCTCTCTCTCTCTCTTTCTTTCTCTCTGTCCCTCTAAGGCCTTGACAGCAGATTAACTCATCGCACATTTTTCCCTGAGGAGAGTCTCATCTTCACTAGGGTTAAAATGCCCTCTCTCTCTTTCTCTCTCTCTCTCTCTCTCTCTCCTCCTTTCTCTCCATGCCTGCCTGCGCATTCATAAAGGGAGTTCACCGTCTGTTTCACAGGGCCAAGTGTGCAGCCAAGAGAGAGAAGAAGTTGGAGCAGGAGGAGGAGGGCATGAGGGTTCATCTCCAATATGAGGCTCCTCATGGGGAGGTGGGGGTGTGAGGTTCAGGGTGTACGTGCCAGTGGGAGTGGGGGCTGGACAGGCTGGTTCAATAGTGTCCCCCTGAGTGAAAGGCCTATTGACAGGCCGGGAGGGGTACAAGCCTCATGGCCCGTGAGCCGTCAATAGGAGCCGAACCCCAATTGTTGGGGTGTCGGGGAACAGGGCGGGGCTGTGAGGGCCTGGAGGTGAGGAACACAGGACGGGGTCAAAGGTGCACCCCGGCTTTATCCCGCCCTCCCCCGCACCCGACCAGGGTCACGGCCGAGCTTGATTAAGACGTCAAAATTTTGACAGCTGCGGGCAAGTGGGGTATGCCCAGAGAAACCTGCGAGAGCGAGGGTTCGGTGGTGTCACAATCGACCAGCTTAAATTTGAATGAGGCGGGGAGAAGAGACGTGGCAAGCGGATTTTAGCTTTTATTTCTCTTTCTCTTCTCTTCCTTTGTCTTTTTTTTTTCTCTTTGTGCAATCTGTACCCACGCTGCTCATCTGCTGCGGTGCGGAGGTGGAAGTCACGCCTCGCCGGGGCGCCAGGCGGGCACGGCATGCTGGGAAGCCTTGCGTTCTGGGGACGCAGCCCTCTGTTTTCAAAAGTCTGCTCTTCCTCTCTCTCTCTTTTTCTTTATTTCTTTCTCTGTCTTTCTTTCTCTCTCTCCCGCTCTCTCTGTCTCGCCCACATACATACCCACACACACACACACTGTCTCTCTCCCTTCATCAAAAGCAAATAAGTGCTTCCACAAGTGATATCGATAAAAAGTTGGGAGGCTTAATCCACTTTGGGCTTCATTTAGGAAGACAAATGAGTCTGGGCCTAATAGAGGAGCTGGGTCCATTTGAATGGCAAGCAAATGAAGTTGTGTGAATTAGTGCAGATCAAGTCAGCGGTGACTCAGGCAGGGCCGTCTCTCTCTCTCTTTCTCTCTCTCTCTCTCTCTCTCTCTCTCTCTCTCTCTCTTTCTCTCTCTCTCTCTCTCTCTCTCTCTCTTTCTCCATAAGCAGCTTTAATGGGCTTCACAGGTGAGCCACAAGACAGATGGAGATGAGCTACAGGATGGAGTTGGAAAACTACAGGAAGAGAAAGAGCCCAAGTTTGTGGGTTAACTTCTGCGGAGAAATGCAAATAGTCTTTTTTTGGTTATGTTTGCTCTAGGTCATTAACCAGGAAAAAAGGAAAAAAGGAAACAATTTGTGCTAAGTATGTAATGAGAGGCACTAATTTATGTGTGACAAAGCCAAGCCTCAAAGTAGAGGACTTCATTACATCTTGTGCTGCCTTATTTTGTGTCTTGTGTGTGTGTGTGGCTGTATCTGCCTGTGTATAGCTATGTATGGTTTTTTTCTGAGTGTTGTGTGTGTCTGTGTGTGTGTGTCTGTGCGTGCATGCGTGTGTGTGTGTCTAATTAGAAAAAGCTTGCATGTTTATCTCCGTCCCTGTCATAATTGCAAGCAGGTGTGGGCCTCATCATCATATTCAGCTGTGTGTGTGTTTGTGTGTGTGTGTGTGTGTGTACATGCATTTGCTTTTCTTTTTCTCTCTTTTTTGTGAGACAATAGCAGGCGTTTGCCAAAATGTGCCTCTGTATGAATATTCATCCCTCTGCCTTTTGTGCGCGTGTGTGTGTGTGTGTGTTTCTGCGGCCATTGCTTTTGATGGGAGGCGCGTATGCTGATTCCTGTCACGATCCCCCTCTGTTCTCCTCCACACGGCCCACTCTGAAAGGAGGGAACGTCAGCTGTCTGAGGAGACAGAGAGAGGGAGGGAGAAAGAGTAGGAGGGAGAGAGAGAGGGAGAGGGAAGGAATGGAAAGGTGCCCTTTGATTTCTACCAGATTTGTCATTTGCATATTTTTTATGTCCATGAAATGCATAGACAGCAAAGTTAGTCTTCTCACCAAACAATGGCGGCCATCTCTCCCTCCTTTCACATCCTGCCTTTTTCATCTCCCCTTCCTTCCTTTTCTCTATCCCTCTCGCTTTTCTCCTCTCATCCATCTCTCTGCTTCTCTTCTATTCCTCCTCTCGTTCTCTCCTCTCCTCTGCCCGTCCTCTCCATACGCTCCTCTCCTTTGTCACAGACTGCCACTCTGCTCATCTTCCTCCGCCTCCACTACCAGGCACACAACAGAACAGAACAGAATTGTGGGTAATTAGTGGAGCTTTTTGTTTCAGTAGGATCCCATTTGAAACCCATGGGGCTCTCTCAGCGTCTCTACAGTATGCTGGCGTTAGTGTTTAGTGTTGTTGTTTTCGTTGTTGTTATTGTTGTTGTTGTGTGGGATGCTCAGTTTTGTGTGGGCCTCTCCCCATAGAGGCGGTTTGGGTTCGGGTTTGGATTGGCGCTGCAGTTGGCCCACACAGAAGAGGCACGCAAATGCTGTTATTCTTGTGCGGTATCCAGGCACAGTTGCCTTGTCCGGAACAATGGATGAGAATGAGAATGAGAATTCTCTGTGCATTCTCTAGAAGGACTGTGTGTCTGTGTGTGTGTGTGTGTGTGTGTGTGTGTGTGTGTGTGTGTGTGTGTGTCTGTGTGTGTGTTCTCCTTGACCCTGTCCTGTCCATCATTGGATGCCTGACTTCAGTTGAGAAGTGTCCCTGACAGCTCGTGGTACGTCAGCTGTCTATGGGTGATGGATAGGCCTGGTGCCATGTGTGTGTGTGTGTGTGTATGTGTGTATGTGTGTGTGTGTGTGTGTGGCCTCAGGGGGAAATGCCCATCTAACTGCTGACACTGGCACAGATCTCCTGTAGAAAAGTATGTGTGTTTCTGTGTGTGTGTGTGTGTGTGTGTGTGTGTATGCATCTCTCAATGGAACTCTCTACCTTTAACATAAGTTCTGACTAAGCTAAACATGTCATGAGTTAGCAGTATGTGATATACCACACCAGGTCTTTATAAGCATTATAATGGTGTAATTAAATAGTGACAGGAGGCATTTCAGACTCAGTCCTGATGGATTGTTTTCTCTCAGTAGTTTGGAATGTAGACAACCCACACTGCTACATTTGGGGGCATTTTAATCTCTTTTTCCTTCTCCTCATGTGCAATGAAAAGCAGATTAGCCCGTCGCCTCCATGTGGTTTAGCTGTACCAGTGCTTTGTCTCCCAGCGGTGTTTTAGTGATCATTTGATTAGTATCTCTACAAGAGCTTTGCCAAACACTCATTAAGCATGGCCTATAGCTTGACGGCAGCCTGTGCTGGAGCTAACGTTAGGCCCACCCCAACCGGGGTCCTGTGGACACCCAGCAGACACAGCCCCCCCTCCCGTGACCCACCACCCAGTAGCTTCACCATTGGTCCCCTGGCAGGGCCTCACCCAGGGCATATTGACTCTCCGCTTGAAGTAAGCCCCTTGGCTCTGTCTCTTATTAACCCACTGCACTATTGAGGCTGCACTGGTCTTTGAGGCTCCGTGCCGGAGGTTAACGTTCATTTGACAAGGTGTCTATCAAACCGGGCATGTGCGAGTCTCTGTACCCTCCCCAGCAGTTAGCATTTGTGCACCCCCCCCATTCTCAACTCTCCCCTCTTGTCATTGGAGGCTGCAGCATTTGATGACTGGCTTCCTTCCAGCAGGGTCAAAGGTCAACTGGGAGGTGGTTGTGGTGGTGGTGGTGATGGCAGCACTGTGCACAAGGAGTAGGGTGTGTGTGAGGTGATTGTGGTGGTAGTGGGGAGAGGGGGTCCATCCCTCCTTTTTAAGTGTTTAGTGTGTTGATGTGCACAGGGCACGTTCAACTTGACAGTCACCATCAGCGCACAGTGTTGTGTCTTTGTCTCTGATTAGCGCCATGCCAAAAACCCGGGCCAGACAAACAGGCCAGATGGGTGTGTGAACAGCAGACTAATGTGGCTTTAAATGAGGTTTGGTCACTCCACCCCCCCCACCCCCCCACACACACACCCACACACACACACACACACCACCCCCCTCTCCTTCAGTCACTTTCAATGCAAAACCTTAATGAACATTATGAATATTCACAGTGGGCATTTCTCACACAATGAGACTATTAGGCTCTTTTTTGGGGGGTGCCCAGCCCAGGTGAAATATGCCTTGGGATTTGGGGGGTAACGATATTGTTGTCAGCAAATGGAAATGATGAAACAGAGGCATGTAAGCATGCAGGTGCTGAGACAGAAAGGGAGCAATTAATTGAGAGGATTTTCTACTTCTCCCTGTGTGTGTGTGTGTGTGTGTGTGCGCACACCCGCTGCCTGCCTCAACTCATCTTCCCCTGCATCATATCTGACAGGATGTCAGTTAGCAGATGCCCATTGATGTCAGCTCCCGCTGCCTGATCAGAGGCAAGCACACACACACACACACGCACACACATGTTTGTTGGTAATGGTAGTAGGGTGTTCAGAGATAGATTGGGTAATGAGATTATTTTGGGTTGCCTTTGGCCCCCTCTATCCCATAATGTTGCGGTGAGACTGGTAATTGCACTGGAGGGGCTATGCCACTGACCTGAACAAAGGCCATTAATACCAGTAATTATTTGGAGGGCCGGTGAGCACAGGCACACGCTAATACTGGCGATTAGACGGCCAGGCTCGGCCTGTCTGTCTGCCTTTCACAGGAGCGGCAAGTGCCACACTTCAGCCCACAACCCACCACTCAGCAACCAAGCCATTTCATTTGGACTGGAGGCCACGCTGAGGATGGAATGGGTTTGTGTGTGTGTGTGTGTGTTTATGAAGAGGGGAAGCAGATGCTGTTTTCATTTGGTGCCATTGAGAGTGAGCCACAGACCTTTTTGTGTAGGAAAGCCCTTCAGTGTGTGTAAGAGAGTAGTGTTTAAGTGTGTGTGTGTGTGTGTGTGTGTGTGTGTGTGTGTGTGTGAGAGAGAGAGAGACAGAGTCTCCACAGCTGTCCCTTTAGAGTGCAGTATTTACGAACGCTCACAGTCTTGCTGTAAATGTTTTGGTTCCAGCACACGTTCCCTCCACTCTCATCAGACCATTTGCAGGCCCGCACCGTGAATCCCCTGGCCAGGAGCGACACTGAGCTGGGGTGTTTGTGTGTGTGTGTGTGTGTGTGTGTGTAAGATATTTAATCATCCTAGGCTGGTGGCGTTGTTGGTGTGGTCGTTAACAGCATTACTGCGAGGATGTCTCGTTCTGCTCCAGAAAACGCATGTGGGACACTGAGAGAGAGAGGGAATTGGACTTAATGCTTTCACAAACACACACACACACACACACACACACACACACACACACACACACACACATACACAGACATGCAAACACACACACACTTTCTTTGCCCTGTGTCAGTCTCTTGGCTCTCCTAAAACACACAAAAGGCATGCACACACACATGCGCATATTCACATGTATACATACACGCACACACACACACACACACTCACACACACACATTTTCACTTCTTTTTACCACGTCTCATTCCCTTGACTCTCCTCATACACGCATACGGATCATAGACCTACACCCCCTCAGTGTGCATGCATGCATGCATGTCTGTGTATGCGTGTGTGTGTGTGTGTGTGTGTGTGTAATTCAGCCCGTCAGGGCGACGGTGTTGACACACTTCTCCTTTGAGTGTGCAGCTGGACATTAATCATGGGCTCCAGGGCCCTTTCCCCTCTCTCAACGCCTCCTCCATAATGGCCTCTCCGGCCGGGCCCAGACCCGCCACAGGCATGGGGGCCGGAAAGGGTGACCCGAGCATGCGTGTGCAACACACACACACGCACACACACACACACACACACATACATACACACACATGTGCAATCAACACAGAGGTAAACACACACATACTACACACACACACACACACACATACACACACTTCCCCTCTCCTTCTGGGCTGGTGGTGTGTTGACCCCTGAGGAAACCTAATAAGTCACACGCCTTCCTGTAAACTGTCAACACAAAGCAAGTGAGGTGTGTCTATGTGTGTGTGTGTGTGTATATGTGTGTGTGTTGGCATGCGTGTCACTCTCTAGGTCTGAGTAATTTTGAGCTCCACTAGGCCTCTGTCCACACACACCATCACAGAGCTGCACTAATAGCCGCTGCACTGAGCCTGCTCTACCCTGTGCTCCCTGGTGCAGTATTGTGCAGATGTGTGCAGGTGTCTGTACTGCACAGAGGCCAGGTTGACGCTTTGCATGTTTACTAATGTCTAAATGTCATCATCAGAGGATGCGCCCATCAAAATGTTAATGGCCCCTATACCCTGTACTGCTTGGGCCAGGATGTACAATACGAACAACTACGTGTCCGTTGTGTCCTAAGATGTCCAGTAGTCGAAGTACTCTGCAAGTGATCATATTAACCAGGTGCACAGGGTTGATGTGTAGATGGTAGTGAACTGTGCTGCTGTCTAGGCCTACATAACACTTTCACACTCTTGTCCTGGCTTGTTGCTGTGCTGTTCACTGCTGTGCTGTTCTGCACTCGGCTTCACTGTGCTGAGCAGTGCTGTGCGGTGCTCTGCTGTCTTTGCCTGTGTTGTTCGAAATGGAACTCCTCCAGTGCCTTTGGTTTGAGTCTTCCTCTTCATCTCTGTGCGGTCCCTCCATTCTGCGGCCACGCCGCTGTGCTGCAGGCAGTTTAAACGAGCGAGCGAGCGAGCGAGACCAGATCGGCCAATGAGACGCCAGCCCTCCGCATTCCCCGCTCGCTTTTGTCAGCCTGGCTTTCCCTTTGAAGGCTCTTGGCTGGGAGGAGAGAAGGAGGAGAGAGAGAAAGAGAGAGGGAGAGGGAGGTCGAAGCTGTCAGTAAGAACATTAGCATGTCAAAAGCCCCCTGAATCAATAAGGGCCTTCTCCCACTCACCCCTTTCCCTTTCCCCTCTCTCTCTCTTTCTCTCTCTCTCTCTCTCTCTCTCTTTCTCTCTCTCTCTCTCTCTCTCTCTCTCTCTCTCTCTCTCTCTCTGCAGCCGTGACCCTCTCTGGCACAGTAGTGTTGAGTTCATTCTTCAGCTCCAAGCTCTGCTCACTCACCAGCTGGAGGAGAAAGAGATAGAGAGAGGGAGGACAGAGAGAGAGAGAGAGAAGGAGGGATGAAAAGAGAATGTAAAGGAAGTTAGGGGGTGCAGTAAAGGGGCACACTGAGAAACAAGTGAGACAGAGAAAGAAAAGAGTGTGAGAGATTGAGAGATGAATGAGATGGAGAGAGAGAGAGGGAGAGGGGGGCTCGGAGAGTGGCAAGGTGGAGGCCATGGCTAGAATAGCGAAACAGACGGAGCAGGGGAGCTGTAAACAGCCACAAAAGCCCCTGCTGGCTAGCGGGGCTCCGACACACAGCATTGTAATTCACCCCCACGTCTACACACATGCCCCAGCCAGGACGCCCATCAGCACAGGACCAGCAGCGAATGTTGGACCCAGTGACTCAGTTCTGGTGCAGACATGGCTAGAACCTGGCACAGAACCCCCTTCAGCACATTCCCTCAGCAGAGTAGATTCAAGAATAGAAAGAGAAAGGAGAGGGGGAGATATTGAACTTAAGAGCTCAACTTCTGGCAGAGGCCAGCGCAGATGGACAGATTAATGAAGAGCGTTCGCTGTAGTTAGGAATGGAGGAGAGGAGTGAAAAGAAGGGAGAGCAGAGGAAAGTTCCCCCCTATAGAGCTGCTGTTGTGCCTTAAATGAATGAAAAGCAGAGCGGAAGAAAGGAAATAGAAAAGAGGACAAAAAACGTCGTTCCTTGGTCGGGATCTGAGGGCCTCAGTCAGAATATATAAGTTTCATATAGTATGTGTGCTGTGATCCGGGCCATATGCTGCCAAACACACCAGCCAAAAACTGGGTAAAGAAGTGTGTTCACAGGAGAGCCATTTTCACTCTCTCTCTCTTTCTCGCTCTCTCTCTCTCACTCTCTCTCTCTCACACACACACTCTTTTTCTTTCTCTCCATTCTCTCTGGACACAGTCAGCAAGGCAATAAAAACGAGTGTCAGGAAAAAATAAGCTTGAGCGAGAGCCAGATTTGTGATTGGAGCTCGTCTTAAATTGGAGCAAAAAAAAAAAAAAACAAGCGCTGCAATTGGTGTCACAGTGCCCTCCAACCTCATAATTATCAAGTTAGACGCACGCTGGATAGAGAGACAGAGAGAATGATGGGGAAGAGGGAGAGAGAGAGAGGGAGAGAGGAGAGGTTTGTGTGGGGAGAAAGACGAGTCAATGAGAAAGTGATATATGTGGAGTACAAACAAATCACATCGGGTGTGTAGCTTCAGCCGCATGGCTACACACATGCATATTAGTAATCAGACACACACACACTAACACACACAGACGCGCACACACACACACACACAGAGGCCAGTTTTAATCAGAGGGGAAATTTAAAGGAATGTGAGATGCTTCCACTCCTACAGGCTCAGCTTTTGCCTGTCTTCTTTTCTGGCAGGAGAGAAAAACAGAGGGAGGGAGAGAGGGAGGAGAGGAGGTAGAGAAAGAGACAATGAGCTGCATATCTGGCAGTGTTTACCTCTGACATCCTGTTGCTTGCCCACCCCCAGAATCCCCTCACACACATACACACACACACAGACACAGACACACACACACACACACACACACACACACACACACACACTCCTACCGAGCTACTCGTGGAGAAGGGAGGGTGGCCTGTCGCATCACCTGTCACACCACACCCCTCCCTGAGTAGCTACATTCCTTGGCCAGCCTCCAGCTCTGGGGGTAGGGGTGTGATGGAGACGCTGTCCATCAGACACTCAAGAATATAGGAATCCACAGGCAGGGGTTTGGAAAGGTGTGTGTGTGAAGGGGTGGGGTGGGGTGGGGGCGTTGGGATGTGGGGGGAGTGTAAGTTATCAAAACTGTAAGTGTTAGGCCAAGTATCTGTGAATTGTGTGACTAAATGTATGTGAGACAAAAACACACACACACACATGCATACATCCTCATGCGTGTGCATGCGCGCGCACACACACACACACACACACACAGTCATTTAGCAGATGGCCACTTAGTAATGACTCCCTTGTGAGCTTTTGAAGCACTATGCATTTCATCTCTGAGTTCATTCTCAGACTACCTTCAACCATCTTCTGCCTTTCCCCAACTACACACACACACACACACACACACACAGGCACTGTGAGGAACTTCTGCTTGTTTCATGTCCTTCCCTAATGACTGTCTGAGGCGCTCCTGTGCTCTTTGAGAAGTGAGGGAAAGCTGAAAGATAGATGGGTGCAGTTGAGTGTATTTGCACAGATTAAAGCCCCTAAACTGCTCCCCCACACACACACGCATAGAGACATAGACACACACACACACACACACACACCGCTACTTGCATGACGGATGGTCCTCTGGTGGGCACGGTCCTCAATCAATCACAACGACTGCAGGCCTTACTGCTGCTGCTGCCAGCTCTGTACTGCACACACACACATGTTAGCGCACACACTCCTGTGAGTGAAAGGAGCCCACACCCACACACACACACACACACACACACACACACACACACACATGCACACACACACCCTCCTACTCACACAAAAATACCACACACACCCCTCACATGATTGCAGGTCTTCAGCAGATCTGAGCAGTCCCTCATCAGTCAAGTGGTGTGTATGTGTTTTTGTGTTCATATATGAGTGTGTGTGTGTGTGTGTGTGTGTGTGTGTGTTTGTAATTAATAAGCAGGTGATGGAGACAGCTCGATCGATGACTGAATCACCGGCAGGGCCCGCGGGACAGAATGCTAATGATCCACCTCTCTCTTTTTCTTCTCTTTCTCTCTCTATCTCTTATTTTCTTTCTTTCCCTCCCTTTTTCTACCTCTCGGTTTGTCACAGAGTCAGGTGTGTGATCACACACCTGAGAGAGAGAGAGAGAGAGAGAGAGAGATGTGTGAAAGACATGTCTAAAATGATTGAATGCTTTAGGAAACTCCGCTGGTGTTGGGGCCTCGGCAGTGTCTGTGTGTGTGTGTGTGCGTGTGCGTGCGTGTGTGTGTGTGTGTGCGTGTGCGTGCGTGTGTGTGTGTGTGTGCGTGTGTGTTTAGAAAGTGAAGTCACAGGCCGAGGGCGCATACCTCAGAGAGGCTTAAATAAAGGAGTCTCCATTGCAGGTGTCAAAGAGCACTTCGGAATGATTTACTGTAAATATGGGATTTGACACACATCTCTGTGAGGAGATGACAGAGGAACAGAGGGCAGTGAAGCGTCTCGAACTGTCTGTGTGTTTGTGGTGTGTGTGTGTGTGTGAGAGAGAGAGAGAGAGGTGATGATTGATTTATTCTCCAGGTTGACCCTATAAGCAGTGCAGGCAGATAGAGCTGTGAATGTGTCATAAATGTGTTAGCCGCAAGGCCTGATAAGACAGAGGCACCGTGTTCACTTTCCTTACAAACCTCAGAGAAAGAGAGAGGGGGAGAAAGAGAAAGAGAGAGAGAAAGAGAGAGTTTCTACTTCCAGCTCCTGAAAATCAAGATTGAACTAGAGGTGTAGCTACTGACAGGCCTTCAGACCTGCCTGTGTTCTCACAGACTTTACTCTCTTTCTTCCAGACTCTGCATAGAATTTGTGCGTTTGTGGGAGTGAGCGGGTGTGTTTGTGTGTGACCGTATATGTGTGAGAGACTGTGGGGCTGGTTGGCACTCAGCTGGGAGCTCATTAAGAGGTGTCTGCGTGTGTGTGTGTGTGTGTGTGTGTGTGTGTGTGTGTGTGTGTCTGTGTAGCCAGTGAGAGAGAGATCAGGCGATGCCATCCCTCCTCGTGTAGCTGAAAGGATGGAGCAGAGAAAAGGAGAGAGAAGGAGAGAGAGAAAGTAACATGTGGCATCATCAACTGGAAAACTCAACTAGATTACAGAGGGAGGAGGGGGTGGAGAAATTCAGCTTGTGTGTGTGTGTTTATGTGTGTATGTGTGTGGGAGAAGCAGAGAAACCTAACCTGGCAGAGATGTATCGTTGTCGAGTTTCCAGCAGAACACTGACACACACTCACACACACAGACTCCCTAGACCACCCAAACGCCAGAGCTATGCTTTTTTCTCTTTTCTCATCTTTCACAGACTCTCTCTCTCTCTTTATCTCTCTCTCCTCCCAGCTTTCTGTTATTTTTTTTTCTTATTCCTCTCTCACTCCCCCTCTCCCTTCTCCCCCCCCATCTCTTTTTTTTCTTTCTGGCCCTTCTGCTGTATTATTCTCAAAAACATCTCTCTCTCTCTCTCTCTCTTTCTGTCTCTGTCTCTATCTCTATCTCTCTCTCTATTTTTTCTCAGACGTTTCTCTCATCTCCCGTCTTGTTCTTTTATGCTGTGCAATAAAAGCCAGAGGATAATTTAAAAACATTAGGACGTCCTCCATTAAGAGTTCTGGACAGATCTCCCTATAAACCTCTCTGACGGCTACTGAGAGGAGTGCAGATGATATTATCATCATTGCATTGTGCTACTTTGAGCCCAAACGTCTCCATCGCCCCGTCCCATTGAACATGGTTATCATAAAGGGGCAAAAAAAGAGCTTCCATGTATGCAGTGATTGGATCACAATCCAATTGTTAGTCTCACATAACGAATCAAATTCAGGCCGAATACAATGTCCCTTGTGAGTCCCTTTTGTGAGTCGTCCCCCCCCCCCCCCCCCCCCCGTTCCTTTCTTCCTGGCCAGGGGACAACAGGTGAATGAACGGCGTCTGTAGATCCATAAACGTTCCTCCAGCCCACGCCTCCCCTGGGTGTCTCTGAGGGGAGACATTGTTCTAGCGAGGGGGCGGGAGAAGGGGAGGAGAGCGCTGACCCTTGAATAAGGGCTTACAGCAGCGTAATTACGCCTCTATTAAAATCTACCCCCACCCTCACACACACACACACACACACACACACACAATTTCATGCAGGGATGCAACAATGACTCAGCTTTATCTGCTTTATCTTCTCCTCCTCCACATCCACACTCCCAGATCCAACTCATTTCAGCTCTCTGCTTCCAAATGGACTGCATAACCAGCCATGATGATTGGGCATAGTTGGGAAGCCCTCAGCTGGTTCTGTTCCTGTTTGGGAGGAAGAGACATTCTTCATTCTCCTTCAGATGCACCTCCTTGATCCACCCTCTCTGTCTTAAGTCTATGAGTCTTTAGACACATTCCCTGGCTGCAGATTTGTAGAAACCAGCCTTATTTTTATTTATTTTTTTATTTATTTTTTTGCTCATTAGACATAGCCCCTATCTCCATGTCTGGAGTGCTGTGTCTTATCTTAGGAGGCCTTCCACAGGTCCTGGAACAGAGCTCTGCTCTAAGTGACCTGCTCTTGGTTGGATTGAGCACAGCAGGGGGTTGCGGGGGGGTGGGCGGGGGCGGGGGAGGTTTAGGCAGGGGTTAATGGCTCTGGGTTGGTGGGTGGTTTTGGGAGGGGGGTGAGTGTCCTGTTCAAACAGTGGACAGCTGTGGACCTCCTTCAGGCTTGGGTAAGCAAGGAAGCCTGGAAGCAGGTGGACAGAGTCAGATGAGCTGATAGCAGAGGCAGGAGGAGCCATTCCAATTAACACACACACACACACACACACACACACACACACATACACACACACACACACACACACACACACACACTAGTGTTGCCTGCCATACACACAGGACATACCCAAGTCTATACCATGATGGTCTTTTGTTCATTAAGTGAAATACTAGATTCTATCTCACTCACAAGAAGCCAGCAATCATAGACCCACTTGCTCTGTCACACAGTCATGATCATATGCACACGCTCAGACACACACACACACACACACACACACACACACTCCCTCCTCTTGTTCTTTACAGCTTCTTAAGTTCCCCTTAACCAGCATCTTCAATTAACCCTCCCCCTGATGTCCAGTTAAAAAGATCCCTAGAAGATCAGATGGAGCTGCTCTCTCTCACTCCCCCCACCCCTCTCTCTCTTTCTCTCTCTCTCATTCTTTGATTGCTCTCTCACTCCATCTCCTTGCTCTGCTCATTCCCCTCCACTGCACGGGCACAAAGCCTGCCATCTTCCCGAGGTCCTGACCCCTGGCGATCCCTGAGAAACCCTGAGGCTTCTCCTCTGTATCTCTATCTCTTTCTCCCTCATTCTCTCTCTCTCTCTATCTATCTATCCATCTATCTCTCTTTTTCTCTCTCTGGCTCCCTTGTGTTTCCTCCCTCCTGTTCATTCACGGATGCTGTTTGCACGGATGAGAAAGAGAGAGAGGGGAGGGGGTGTTATAATCCGTCTTTTAGTCTGAAGCTGAAGCCTTGTGTTCACTCTCATCTCGGATCGAGGGGCCCATTGTGCCTGATTGCCCCTGATTGGCTTCTGGGAAGCCAGAGATAGAGTGATAGATAAAGAGAAAGTTACAAAGAGAGCGAGAGATGGAGGGATGAGAGGGTCCAGAGGGGTGTCCTGGGGTGCAGACTAATCGGACTCCCTACTGGAGCTCATCACTTGTGCAGGCCACAAGAGGAGAGGCACCGGTCAAACGGGTCAGTGCAGAAGGCGGTCATTGGAGACTTGTGTTTCCTCAGTCAGACACCCTCATCCTCCCTTTCAACCCCCTCATCCTGTGTGGACAGACACCTGCAACAGCCAGCATACAGTCTATCAAGGGCATGTTTGTCACTGAACTCTGCGAGCGAATTGAGTTGAATAAGTCTACATGGCTTAACTGTAATTTCATGACTCTTAAACCAATGTTTTTTTGAGGATTTGATGCTTTTGTTTGCTTGTTGTTGTTGTTTTTATTGTCTGTCTCGGTTTGTTTTCATGCGTGCGCTGGCTGAAAGCGGGTAGGTGTCGGGGCTCTGGGACGCCCCGCTGGGATCTCTTGTGTAGCATGCCAGCCGACCCCAGAGGGTGGCACTTAGCGGTGCCGCTACCGCTGCTGCCAGCGGATGGAGGGGCAGTAAAATGGAAAAAAAGAGCAAAGGCATAAATCGATAAAGGCCCAATCGCCTAGTGTGTGGCCATAAATAGCTAACCCTGTGGTTAGTGTGTGGTGCGTGTGTGTGTGCATGCATGCTTGTTCATGCGTTAGGGTGCTATCAGGCTTTGTGCCGCATATCGATGGGGCTGTAAAGGAAAAACAAAATCAATGACAGGCCTGTGAGCTTTCTTTGTTACCATTCAGGCGATATTATGAGAGCGTGTGTGTGTGTGTGTGTGTGTGTGTGTGTGTGTGTGTGTGTTTGTGTGTGTGTGAGTGTGTGTACGTGTGCCTTAGCACGTGTACATGTGTTAAAGGGAGAGAAAGACAGCGGAGAGGATATGGCAAACAACTGGACATGTCATTTGGAAACCACAATGGAAAATCACAGAGCGCAAACAAACAGTAAAAAAAAAGGCTTTAGTGGAGGAAGAGTTGACCAACTACACACACACACACACACACACACACACATACACACACATTCAAAAAGAGACAGAGAGAGAGAGAGAGAGAAATTCTCAGGTTTACTTTTGTTTTTGCTCCGCTGGTTGAAGGATTAAAAGACAGACAGGCATTCCTCTCGTATCACTTCCTGTGCTGATTACAGTGCCATAAAAGTCCAGCGCTTCTCCCTCTCATTGGGACATTCCACCGCTAGGGCAGCACCACACCACTGGAACTGGGCCGCCAGAGACGGCCGGCCGGGTCTATGATGGAGCCTCGAGCCCTCAACGTCCGCGTCTGAAGTGTCGGGCAGGCTGGGTGGAGAGACCAAAGCCTGGGAGAGGAGAGGAGGGGAGTGGAGGGGGGAGAGGGAACAAATGACAGAAAAAAATGTCTGTGTTGGTTTGGCGGGCAGGGCAAAATGTAGCAGCATTGTTTACACAGATGTCACAATTCATAGCCATGTCATGTCATCTCTCTCTGTCTGTTTTGCTCCCTGTCTGTTTCTTTTGATGCTCCCTATGTAAAACATATCCAAGCTTTATACCACAAGAGCATCTCCAAAGCAGTGCTCATGAGAACAGGCTTGCAGTAAACTTAAAACTAAATTCCAAAAAACCTCATAGGGTCCAAAGGAAAAGAAAACAGCTGTAAACTATATCTCTCATATTAAAGACACAGAATACAATTATAGTCAGAGACAACAATGACTCTATCCATTGCCAGGCTTTGTCCAACACATTGCCCGTCGTCTAAGTGTTGTTCATATCGGTAAGAATGTTGTTGTTATGGATGCTGTCATTGTTTTTTTATTAGAGACTGACGTCTTCCTCACCTTGTGTGTTGTTCTCCATCTCTAGCCTGCAGGATTGGCTACTATCGGGCTCTGGCCACCGATGACAGCTGCTCCAAGTGTCCCCCCCATAGCTACTCTGTGAGCGAGGGCTCCACATCCTGCGCTTGTGACAAGGGCTTCTTCCGGGCCGAGACCGACCCAGCCTCCATGCCCTGCACACGTGAGTAGGCCACAGCTGCTGATAACACACAAGTCTACACACACACACACACACACACACACACACACACACAAGGACACACAGGCACTTTACGCAACAAAATTTACTGTTGTTTATGAACGTGTGTAATGTGTAGTGTAAAATCTACACTAGACTAAGCTTAAATCAAAACATTGACTTCAAGGTTAATATCTGTATGGTCTTTTTTTGCTACAATTACATTGATGCATTTAGCAGACACTTCTGTCCAAAGCTTTTGTCCAGGCTACTAGCACGCTAGCCAGGTTCCTGAAGCGCTACGCTACCACCGCTACTTTGCTACTGAACAAAAGTCATAAAACTCTATGATCTGTGGTTCCAACTTACAAGAACACATCACAAGCATACCTCCAGGCGGTGGAAATTCTTTCACTGGGAATAGAGAGAAAAAAATTCCCAGGCAGTTCGTCACTGTCAAAATTCAATCACGATTAGCGTGCGACAGAGTTCACTAAAGCATGTGTAGTGTTGCCACCATCCCCAGAGATATGATGTCATATCGGGACAGATGAGGTCATGACTTAATCAGAGTCCCAGAGCACACCTGGCCCAAGTCAGCTTGAGCCTCTAATAAGGATGTCAGACACGCATGACTGTTGAGCTAAATAAGCACCCACGGCAACAGCTACAGCAGCAGCAGTCAGCCCAAACAACCAACACAGCAGAATGGAGCTGGGGAGAGTTGAGCCGACTTGCCTCAGGTGTTTACTGGGAACTTTTAGTGAACTCCGGAGACGCCAGTCCCTTTGAAGTCCCATTTAGAGGTTTTAAGAGCAAGTCCAGGTTAAGTAAAGTTAAAGTTAAAGTTTTTTTTTTTTTTTTTATTGTTGTCAGTTGGTTCCTTTAACGGTGGCAGGGGCTCAGCAATGCTTTGAAGCACACGCTTGACCCTGACTTTGCACTTCCTTGAGCTGTTTACCTTCTACTGCTTATTGCTATCGACCAGGAAGCTACGCTGTGCTAAAAATAACATGTATGCACAGAGTGTGGGATCGGAAGTTCTCTCTGTGTGTGTGTGTGTGTGTGTGTGTGTGTGTGTGTGTGTGTGTGTGTGTGTGTGTGTGCACGTCTCGGTCTCTGTGTGGGGAATGACTCAAGATTGATGTGTGTGTTATGGTGGGGCCTCAGGGGACCCCAAGTAGTGATAAGGTGTGTGTGTGTGGGGGGGGGGGGGGGGGGGGTCTGTGTCTGTGTGTGTGTGTAAAGGAGGTTTAACTGCAGGGGTTGACAGGTACATGCCTGAACTATGAGCTGTGGGGACTGTAGGTTAATCATAATGTTATCACCCAGCTTCCGTAGGATAATCACACGGATAGACCACAGACAGACAACACACACACAGAGTGGGTGAGACAGACACATGATTCCACATGCCACACATTTCCAGACAGGGCATACTTTAAGACACACACATACACACACACACACACTGCCCTCTTCAGATTACCACAGATTCCACCTACTTGAAGTGGAAGTCTGTTCACCCAAAGACACAAGCTAATGGAGCTTTCAAACTGACAGCACATTGAGCCTCACACACACACACACACATATGCATGTATTCACATACACACACACACACACATTCAGTGTAATTTTCTCTCTTTTTTTATCTCACCTCTTGCCCTTGCCCTTACCCCCACGCACAATAAAAGGTCTCTCTCTCTGTCTCTCTCTCTCTCTCTGAGGTACAGAAAAATAGAGAACAGGGGATTGAAGGACAGAAAGAAAGGAAGAGTGGTGGTGAGAAAGAGAGGGAGAGAGTAGAAAGACAGAGAGGGAGCGAGTAAAGTGTGTTGACCCTGGTTGCCTCTCCCCTGGTCTCACCTTGGGGTATTAAAATGCACTGAAGCTGATAGACTTAATCAGCTGCTGTCAGTCAACACCACTGGCACAGAGCCACCCACTCAGTTGCCCGAGTTCCTGTGGGCCAGGGCAGCCTCGGCGACGGATGGACTGACACTGGGGTGAGGAGAGATAGAGAGAGATGGAGGAGAGAGAGAGAGGGAAAGAGAGAGGAAGGGAGAGGGAGAGAGAGAGAGAATGAGCAGAGGATAGAGAGGCTGTGTTCCTGCAGCTGAATCATATCTCACCCTCACCAGGGTCACCAGTTCTCCTCAAATTAATCACACAGACATACACGCACACACACACACACACACACACACACACACACACACACATGCTGTGAGTCACACCTGGGTCAGACATTATTTTCTTTCCCTCTTTCCTTGCATAAACGATTCAGTGGCCATATTTAGAAAAAAATCATCACCAACTGAGTTATATGCTGGTGTGTCTGTGTGCATGGTCATTCAGTCTACAAATTTTACCCATAACAGGCCTTATCTCAATAAGTCAGCATAAACCAAATATAATAGTGAGTGCAACATCAGTGCACGCAAATTTCCTACATTGTGTGTGTGTGTGTGTGTCTCCGAGTGTGAGGTGTATGAGGTTGTTGATGTGTCGCTACTTTATTTACTGAATGTGATGCTGAAACTTATTCGACTAAGACATGGATGAATATGATTGCTTCGGTCTTACCCCATGTTGACAAGCACAGGAGAGCCTCTGTCATTTACAGAGAGAGAGAGAGAGACAGAGAGATGGGGAGAGAGAGAGAGATCCAGTTAGTCCTAGTCACTCTAGGGGTAGCAGAGCACATCTCCACTCAAATGAGCACGGTACCGAGGGCAAACAAATTAGCATTGTGAGATTGTCATCACTGCAATCCCCAATTATGGAGATGTAATCATCTCCCTCTATCTATCTTTCCCTTTCTCCTTTTTTCTCTCTGTCGTCTACCTTTTATTTCTCTCTCTCTCCCTCTCTCCCTCTTTCTCTCTCTCTCTCTCTCAGTCTCTTTGACACTATTAGTCTGCCTTGTTGTGCCTGGCTGGGAAATTCTCTTCCTCAATGCGAACCCTCTCTGCTCCATGTGGCGACATCTTTGCCATAAATGTAATTATCCCTAAATTGGGCCGTGACTGCTGCTTTACAGACACACCGCAGAGGCAAACAGTACGGCACATATGCGTCACTGCGCCGGGTGTCAGAAGGGTGTGTGTTTGGAAGATGTTTATGTTTATTTGCCCTTGCTTTCATGTGTGTGTGTGTGTGTGTGCGTGTGATGTTTTTGTGTGTCATAGTTTGGTCATAGGCATTTATTTGTTGCAGTGTGTGAGTGTTGTGTATGTAAATGTGTGTCTGAGTGTGTTTATGTCATAGGTTAACATTGCACACCACACCCTCAAGAGATTTTGTCTGACTTGCTGGGAAAAAAATGTCTTTTCTTTAATAACTCAGTCAGCAAATATTTTTTGAAAATGTCAGTGTTGCATTAAAATATATAATTTGAACTAAAATATATAAAATAATTGAAATGAAATTATATTGGAGAAATAAATTCCGTTTTGATTATAAAGTATTAGGAAATGGTTGAAAATACATGAAAATTCAAGACATTGAATTGCAGCAAATGTAGGAATGAATTACAAATCATCCAAATTAAGCCATTATTATTAAGCCATTATTAAGCCAAAATTTGCCATTATTTTCACTGAGCTTCTTTTTGACTCCTAAGTACTCAACTGTATCTCTTTTTCCATTCCCAGAGCCCCCATCAGCTCCACAGAACCTTATCTCTAATGTGAACGAGACATCTGTAAACCTGGAGTGGACGCCGCCAGCCTCCTCAGGCGGCCGTTCGGATCTGGCCTACAACGTGGTGTGTAAGCGGTGTGGTCCGAGCCCGTCTCCGGGGGCCCCGCGCCCCTGCGCGTCCTGCGGCAACGGCGTCCACTACTCACCCCAGCAGCTGAGTCTGCGCGCCACCCGCGTCTCCATCACTGACCTGCAGGCCCACACCAACTACACCTTTGAGATCTGGGCCGTCAACGGTGTGTCCACGCAGAGCCCCGGGCCTCAGCAGGCCGTCTCTGTCACCGTCACCACCAACCAGGCTGGTAAGGCACCTCTAGGCTATGTGTGTGTGTGTATATTTTCGATGAATTGTAGGTGTAAATGTATCGTATGTGTGTGTGAGCTATGTATTATATATATTATAGTATGTATATTGCATATTTACTGTGTGTGTGTGAATATTTGTGAGTGTGTGTGTGCATATTTACTGTGTGTGTGTGTGTGTGTGTGTGTCAGTGGGTGCACGAGTGTGTGTTTCAAAGGTATGCAATAGCTGTGATCGGGGGAATCCAATGCACTGACGTCTGCTAATGCCTTACAGATGTGCTTGTGTGGCGTGCGGGTGTTCATTGTCTTCTCGCAATATTGCACACAATTGTGGAGATTGGGTTACTCCAAACTGGGTCACTCTAACACATCCAGAGAGCCTGAGCACAAATGTGGGAGTGATTTGTCCCCATGTATTCACTGGTTGGGCAACTGAGGATAGACTGCAGGCTAGAATCTGTGTTGTCAGCATTGCTGCATGGGTGTTTATTTCAAACAAGACGACACACACACACACACACATATTTGTTTAAGTGTATGTGAGTGTGTGTGTGTGTGTGCACGCGTGCAGACGAGCTCTTTCCAGGGCAAACATTTGGTTGCGTCGGGAGAAGTGTAAAGTTTTACAGGGTGTTTAATTTCAGGTTGTTCAGGAAGTGTGAGACAGGAAAAAAGGGCTTTTGTGTCTGGCTGCAGGAGGTCTCTCTCTCTCTCTCTCCCTCTCTCTCTCTCCTCTATGTGCCCCTTTCTCTTTCCCTTTCCCTCTCAGCTTTTCACCTCTCTTCTCACAGCTCTTTTTATCAACCTTCCTCTTTCTTTTTTCTCCTTTTTTCCCTCTCTCAAACCTTTCTCTACTGAGAGACCTTCACCTGTCAGTACAGTGGCCTTTTGCATATCCACATTCAGGCAGTCAACAGCTCCCCACATCCTCAGACAGAACCCTCCACACATGCACACACACACACACACACACACACAGACAACTTCCCCCACCACACACACATGCACACATTTTTCCTGTTAAGAGCACCTCTCCTATCTCCACCACCAGAATGGACGGCACTGCAGCCTTGGCCCAAGGGCCCAATTCCAACTCTCACGGCGGATGCTGCGCACTGTGCGGAGGTGGGGGGGGGTTGGAGGTTGTAGATGAAGCCATATAGATTACAGATAAAGCACAGGGCTTTTTTTCCCCACCCACTCCTCCTGCCCCAGATGATTGTGTCTCCGAGGCATGCTGGAGGAATAAGGCATGGGGGGGGGGTTAAGGAATCCGCTGGCCTAATCTGCTTTCCAGCACAAGGGCTCCGTAATTACTGTACTAGCGGGGCCGGCTGTGCGCTGGGGCCAAGAGTCTGGGCCCCCTCCAGTGAATTGGGCCCTTTGTTAGCAGGGGCCAGAGCCTCCATTGATTAAATGTCGTTATGATCACTTAGCCTCATTGATAAAAAATCTGCCCCCACCTCAGCCTCTTTAGGCAGACAGTGAGGTCCTCCATCCCTGCCTGACGATCCTGGCATGGGCCTGGGCCAGATATGGTTTTACTGCTTTATTGGGGCCATTTGTTTGTCTGGGGCCCCCGTAACATGACCAGAAGCTAAAGCTCCAAAGCTCCTGGGAATCTCCTAGCAACACTTTAAACTCACTCTCTCTTTTTTCTTCCCTGTGTCTCTCTCTTTATCTCTCCCTCTGTCTGCCCTTGTTCTGTTTCTTTCTCTTATCTCTCCCCCTTTTTCCCTCATTCCCCTCCACCCTCTCTCCTGCCCTTCTTCCCTCTCTCGTTATCTCTCTACCTCATTCTTTCTCTTTCCCCCTGTCTGCCCTTGTTCTCTCTTTCTGTTCCAACCTATCTCTTCCCTCTTTCCATCATTCTTTCCTCTCTCTCTCTCCCTCCCTCCTCTCTCTTTCCCTCACCCCCCTCCTCCTTTCTCTCTCTCTCTGCTCTCTAGCTCCGTCTCCTGTTACGTCCATCCAGGCCAAGGACATTACCAGGCACGCTGTGTCACTGGCCTGGCAGCAGCCCGAGAGGCCCAACGGAGTCATCCTGGAGTATGAGGTCAAGTACTATGAGAAGGTGAGTGGACTGCTGGGAAACGTATTCCTCCTGAATCACCACCAGACACAGGAGACCGAGAGGGAAGCCTGCTGGTTGAAAGGGATTGGGCCAGCAGGTAGCCGCTGCCACAGCTGGGCCAGATGTCAGCCACATCTGCTTCCAAAGCCCAGTTGTAGAGTCAATAGCTATGTGTGTGTGTGTGTGTGTGTGTGTGTGTGGTGGGTGACAGAGTAGTAAAGCTCTGTTCAGCCATGGGATCGCTACCTGGGCTTTGTCCTAGGGAGTTTACAGGGTAAAGTCTGAGGTGTTTGAGCCAACTAATGTGGTCATTTGCATTGTCACTGTCAACCCCGTGTGTCCACTTTAACAAGTATTTTAGGTAGAAAACAGTGTGTGTCTGTGTGTGTGTGAGGGGGGGGGGGTTGAATGATAAAGGCCAGTTCCCTCTCTTTTGCCTCTCCTCACGTAGGTGGGAGGAAGTGGAGTGTTTGTTCCCTGCTGGGTCCCATGATTACTCACACTCACACACTCGCACTCATGAGAGAGGGAGCAGAGAGAAGAGGAGAGGAGAGAAGGATAGAACATCACTGAAAGAAAAAAAAACGAAGAAAAAAAACTCTCACACTGAACTTTTATTCCTCTTTCCAGCTGGACCAGGACCAGATTAAGTGTGAAGTGCAAAGAAGCAGACGCAGCTTAGAGAAAAGCAGATCAGCAACAGATTTTTTCTCACAAAATTTAAATGAAACACCATGTTAACATGTTTCAGGCAGAGACAAGATTGCCATTTTGGCATGCGGTGACATTTTGTTTTGGACATTCCGATTCTGACACATCAGGGCACATTTAATGATACGGACAAAATGGAGCTCTGTGGCTGGGTTTTGTTAATTTCCTCTCTCTCTCTCCTCTCTCTCTCTCTCTCTCTCTCTCTCTGTGTGTGTGGGTCTTTCAGGATCAGAACGAGCGTAGCTATCGCATCATGAAGACTGCGTCTCGCAGTGCTGATGTCAAAGGCCTGAGCCCCCTGACTGTCTACGTGTTCCATGTGCGGGCCCGTACTGCTGCTGGCTACGGAGAGTTCAGCGCGCCCTTCGAGTTCATGACCAACTCAGGTATGACCCAACAGCCCATCAGCACCGCATTTATGGGGTATACCTGTTAGTGTGTGTGTGTGTGTGTGTGTTTGAGAAAAAGTGTGTGTGTGTGTGTGTGTGCGCGTGCATATGTGTACAATAACCAGTACAATAAAAGTGGGTGTCAGAAGAGGAAACACAGAAAGTGAGCACAGCCGCACAGAAACCACCAAGTCTCCATTCCCACCGTAACACACACATATACACACACTCACATGCTCATACACACACACTCATACGCACAACACACACATATACACACACTCACATGCTCATACACACACACTCATACGCACAACACACACATATACACACACTCACATGCTCATACACACACACTCATACGCACAACACACACATATACACACACTCACATGCTCATACACACACATCATACGCACACACACACATATACACACACTCACATGCTCATACACACACACTCATACGCACAACACACATATACACACACTCACATGCTCATACACACACACTCATACGCACAACACACACATATACACACACTCACATGCTCATACACACACACTCATACGCACAACACACACATATACACACACTCACATGCTCATACACACACACTCATACGCACAACACACACATATACACACACTCACATGCTCATACACACACACTCATACGCACAACACATACATATACACACACTCACATGCTCATACACACACACTCATACGCACAACACATACATATACACACACTCACATGCTCATACACGCACACTCATACGCACAACACACACATATACACACACTCACATGCTCATACACGCACACTCATACGCACAACACACACATATACACACACTCACATGCTCATACACACACACTCATACCCACAACACACACATATACACACACTCACATGCTCATACACACACACTCATACGCACAACACACACATATACACACACTCACATGCTCATACACACACACTCATACGCACAACACATACATATACACACACTCACATGCTCATACACACACACTCATACGCACAACACATACATATACACACACTCACATGCTCATACACACACACTCATACGCACAACACATACATATACACACACTCACATGCTCATACACACACACTCATACGCACAACACACACATATACACACACTCACATACTCATACACACACACTCATACACACAACAGTGTGTGGGGTGGATCACACGGTGCATCTCAAATAAACAGAGCCCACATAAGTGTCCAGCTGTAGACTGTGAGTGTGTGTGTGTGTGTGTGTGTGTAATTGCAGAGTTTGTCTGGGCCACTGCAGTTCTTTCATGTGTCCCCTTTTGTTTGTCTGGGGTGCCCTGCCACAAGCACTTTTATTGGCACTTGAAAGAGAGCCTCTGTGTGTGTGTTTGTGTGTGTGTGTGTGTGTGTGTGTGTGTGCGTGCGTGTGTCTGTGCACAAGACCCTTGACCCAGAATGCGATGCGTGTCCCTACTCCGATGTTGTACACAGATGAAGAAACACACTTTGCTTTTGTGGCGCTGCTGGATGAAGATTGTTTATTCTCTCACACACACACATACACACTCACACACACACACACACACACTCACACACACACACACGGTGAGAGCTCTCTTGGCAGCAGATTAAGCATTGCTTTTATAGAATTTTGGTATAATGCACGGCTATATAAGGAGCTTGTAGAGGCTGCTAGGTGCCTGGAGTGCTCACTCAGCGCGAGGCTGCTCCGTGCTGGAGCTGCAGGCTTGTACTTATGCCCCACTGCCTGCACATGACTGCTATATTTATGGTCCAAATTAAACGGCGGTAGTGGGAGCGGTGGAGAGCTGAGGGTGTGAGACTGGGGATCCTCTCAGCGCTGATTGCAGAGCCATAATTTGGGACTTTCTCATCAGATCATTTGTTAGCACCGGAATGTTCTGTTGTTTTTTTTTTTTTTCTCTGTTTGGTTTTGATTTGCTGCAGTGATGTGTTTTATCGAGTACTTAAAAAAGAATCACCCAATAATCAACATTCAACTCCAACACTCAGTTGTTCAAGGTGTCTGAGGTGTGTGTGTGTGTGTGTGTGTGGTGGTGTGCTGAGTGCTTGTGGTGTGTGTGGTGTGGTCTCTGAGAGTGTGTGTGGTGTGGTTTCTGAGTGTGTGTGTGTGTGTCTGTGTGCACGTGTGTGTATGGTGTGCTGAGTGTTTGTGGTGTACGTGGTGTTGTTTCAAAGTGTGTGTGTGTGTTGTGTGTCGTGTGTGTGTGTGACTGTGTGTGTGGTGTGTGTGTGTGTGTGTGTTGTGGGGAAGTAAAGGGGGAACTGAAATAGCTGTGTCTGGTCTGGTTTTCAGTGCCGTCTCCCATCATAGGTGACGGAGCCAACTCCACCGTGCTGCTGGTGTCCGTCATCGGCAGTGTCATCCTCCTCCTCATCTTCATCGCCGTCTTCGTCATCAGCCGCAGGTAACCGCCGCTTCGTCACACCCCACATTACACTCCACCCCCCCCCCCTCCCCCAGTCCTCTGCCTCTGCTCTCCTTATCTCTCTCTATCTCCCTCTCCGTCACTCACTCGCTCTGTCACACACCCACCACCTCCCACCCCCCGCCGCTATCTCTCTCCCTATCTTTCTCTCTCCCTCATTCTCTCTATCCCTCCGTCCACTTATCTCACTCTCCTCCTCTATCTCTGTCTCTTTCTGAATGAGTCACCCTATCTGTCCATACCTCTATCTCTCTGCCACTATCCTCCCACTATCTATTGGCCTCTCTGCTCTTTGCCTTTTTCTCTCCCTCTCTCCTTCTCCCTTATTCCCTCTGTCCTGTGCTTCTATCTCTCTCTCTCTCTCTCTCTCTCTTTCTCTCCCCTCTCTTTCCCCTCTAGACAATTTTATGCACCAGTCTACCCCTAAAGCTTCGCAAAAGTGTCTCGGTCCATGTCCCTCTGGGTTTGCACTTTTTCTTCTTTCCCGTCATGTCTGTCTTTTCTCTCTTTCTCTCTTTCTCACTCCCATCTCCTGTCCATCAAGCTGTCTCTCTGCCCTGCACTTTTAATCTCTCTCTTCTTCTTTCTCATTAACTCTCCCCTCTCTACTCTGCTGCAGTCTTTCTCACCCTCTTTTGCTTTCTGTCTTTCTCTCTCTTTTTCTCTTTCTCCCTCTTTCTTTTGGTCTCTCTCTCTCTCTCTCCATCTCTTCTCCTTCTCCTTCTCCTTCTCCTTCTCTCCCTCCCTCTCTCTCTCTGTCCTGCGGTGCTGGCTGCTGGCTGTGTTTTGACAGGTGGGTGGCAGATCAGGCTGATTAGAGGCTGAGCTGTGGTGGAACGGAGCTCTGCGTCATGTGTCAGAGTCCACAGGGAGTGTGTGTGTGTGTGTGTGTGTGTGTGTGGTGTTCCTGCCCCAGTGGGGTAAGTAGTGCGTGTGTGTGTCTGTGTGTCTCTAGAGGTTATGAGGTTGTGTGTGTGTGTGTGTGTGTGTGTGTGCAGCTGTTGTCATAACCCCACAGGCGAGATGACATTATTCCCTACACCTCAAGTATCCCAAAAATGTCAGTACCTATACCACCAAATGGGCCACCTGCTTTTTAAAGAACTCCCTCTCTCTCTCTGTCTCTCTCTGTCTGTCTCTCTCTCTCTCTCTCTCTCTCTTTCTCTCTCTGTCTCCCTTCTCTGTCTTCTCCCGAGCCACTTAAGGCAGTCCTGAGTGGGTCTTTAGAGTGGGATGAACAGTAAACAGTTCAGTTTGAGTCTGGGCATTCCCCTCGCACCTCTGCTAAAGAGCCTTCACAAGAAGAGCCTTGACACAGTGGCATTATCTCAGTGATAATCACTGCCCCTCTCTCGCATACACACACACACACACACACACAGTATCCCACAGTCCCCCCGAGGAGCTGAGAATAACAGCTCCAGCTCTAATGAATGGACCCCATTGTTTTGTGAAAGCACCCATTAAGTACTTCCTCCCAAAACAGGGTATAGGGAGTGAGGTGTGGCGACAAGCAGAAAGGGTGTGTTTGTCCATGTGTGTGTGTGTGTGTGTGTGTTGTGTAGTGTGTATGTGTGTGCGTATGTACCTGAGTGTGTGTGTGTGTATATACCTGTATGTGTCTTAAGTGAGGTGTAGAAATAGCTCACTGTCATAGTGAAACAGCAACCCTCACTTTCTCATGAGAGTCTGCCTGGAAGGCACAAATACTAAAGAAATAGGTAGCTTCCCTAAAAAAAGAGAGAGAGAGGGAGAGAGAGAGGTAGAGGTAGAGGGGATTACACAGGAGAGAGAGGGCGGGGGGGGGATTACACAGGAGAGAGAGGGCGGGGGGGATTACACAGGAGGCAATGTGGGCTGTGCTCCTCTGATGGCACACCTGATAATCCACTTGTTCCTAAAATACCTCAGCGGCACTGTGGCCACGGGGCGACAGAGAACAACAGTGGCCACAGTGTCAGCTTCCTCTCGTCATCCCCCCCCCCCACAAAACACACACACACACACACACTAGCTCCCCTGCCTATTTAATGACAGGCCCCTTCTCCCCACCCTGTCAGGCGCCGTGCGCTGGAGCGTCAAAGCAAAGCTCACCTCCTCCTCCCTTCACCATGCGTTCTACCTGTGGGTGTTCACCTCACACATCCTGTTTTTTTCCATCCTTTTCTCTCTCTCTCTCTCTCTCTCTCTCTGTGTGTCCTCTGGGAGTCTGCTTCTGTTGAGTGAACCTCTCTAAACAATAACAACACCCCCTGCATTCCTGGGAAGGTGAGCCCTGCTCACAGTAGCAGGAGCGTTACTCCACCACACCAGGGCTCTCTCTCTCTCTCTCTCTCTCCCTCTCTCTCTCTCTCCTCCTTATGCTCTCTGTCACTCTCTCTCTCGCTTTGTCTTCATCTTTATCACTCTCTCTCCACTTACAACTCTGTCTTTCACTCACATCTCTCTCTCTCTCTCTCTCTCTCTTTCTCTGCCCCCTCCCTCCATCTCTCTCTGGCCAGCACTCTGCTCTGCTTCACTGCACTGGGTGGCCTGGGGGCTCCTGCAGGGGTCAGCAGGTGACAGAGTAGGAAATTGGAGAGGTGATGTGTGTGTGTGTGTGTGAGAGAGAAAGAGAGAGAGAGAGAAGAGAGAGACAAGGGAGAGTTGTAAAGGTAGAACAGCAGGTAGGCTGGAGCCGGGGCTCAGAGGGAGGTGAGGTGAGGAGATGAGAGGCGAGGAGATGTGATGAGAGGAGAGGAGAGGAGAGGAGAATGGTGGGGGGGGGAGGAATGTAAAATACATTACCCAGAGTTCACCTTCTCCCTCCTGTGGCAGTGTGGTCTCTTTTACCCTGTCATTGAGTTCATATCCCATCTTTCTCTCCATTTCTACTTCCTCTTCTCTTCTCCTCTCATTCTCATTCTCCCTCTCTCTCTCTCTGTCTCTCTCTCCTGTCATTGTTCCCTGTGGTGGAGATGAAAGACAGTGGGCCAGAGGCCTCCACCCTCTGCTTGCGCTCTCCGGTGCTGTTGCAGTGATTACTGTCTGTGTGTCTGTGTGATTTACAACCCCTCAGAGGCCTCAAGCACACGCAGGTGGAGATGATGCCAAACACAAATAGCCTCCACACAGTGCGCGCACACACACGCACACACAACGCACACACAAGGACACACATAGATGCAGACTGAAACATAAACACACATACACACACACACACACACACACACACACATACACACACCATCACCTCCACACACACTCACTCCTACAGTGTACCAAATAGCCAAGCCTATCATTTTCCCTCTAAACAGACAGATATTACTGTGCAGTTAAATCACCTGTCTGTCTCTTTGTCTCTCTGCTATTCTTACAGGAGGAGCAAGTACAGCAAAGCCAAGCAGGACTCAGACGAGGAGAAACACCTCCATCCAGGTACGCCCCCCTCTCTCTCTCTTTCTCTCTCTCTCTCTCTCTCTCTCTGTTCTGCTCTCCCCTCCTTCTCTAGCCTTTCTCTCTGGTTTTTTTTGGGTGGGTTAGTGACAGTCTGAAGCAACAGGGATGAGTGCAGAATGGAAAGCAGGTGTTTTATATTCATCAGGTCATCTGACTCTGATCTTTTCCTCCCTCTCTCTCCTTCTCACTCACACGTACACACACACACACACACACACACACACACACATGCAGGAGTAAGGATATATGTGGACCCATTCACCTATGAGGACCCCAACCAGGCTGTGCGCGAGTTTGCCAAGGAAATTGATGCATCTTGCATTAAGATTGAAAAGGTCATCGGCATCGGTGAGCAGCCCAGTCTTTCCACACACTCCTCTCTGGTCTGTCCAGACACACAATGCCACTAAATTCACTCACATTTGTTGTGACAGACTTTATAAACTGTGAAACAAATCACTTTTTAGCGAAATGATATGATACTTATGTATTAAATTTTAATTTATTTCACACACATACATACACATATATACGTGTGTTTTATTGATATGTATCCACCAACATATTCTGATATGTGTGTGTGTGTGTGTGTGTGTGTGTGCGTTCATTTCAGGAGAGTTTGGTGAGGTGTGTAGTGGACGTCTGAAGATGCCAGGGAAGCGGGAGATCTGCGTGGCCATCAAAACACTGAAGGCAGGCTACACGGACAAACAGAGGCGGGACTTCCTGTCCGAAGCCAGCATCATGGGCCAGTTCGACCACCCCAACATCATCCGCCTGGAGGGCGTCGTCACCAAATGTAAGTACTCCGCAAAGCAGGAAATGACATCACAAGGAAACAATAGCCTGATTTAGACTTCTATTAATACAGTAAAAATTGTATGGGTTGTTTGTATGCATGCGGTGATATGATATTGCGCATGCTGATGTGATAAGGCGATCTCTTGGCTGTGCTCCAAGAACAGCTACAAACTGACCTGACACAAACAGGCCCCTGCTTTTACATTTGCGCTTAGGGCCCTTATCAAAGCCGGCATATAAGCTTGGCCCCAAACACAACCAAGTTAAGGGTTGCGATATGGAGCTACTTACTGGCTGGCTGACTGTCGATGTGTTAGACAGTGAAGGAGTGCAGTGGGAGAGATAAACACTAAAAATTCCAAAACGAATATGACATATACCAGACGAGACATAATCCAAAAGAAAACATCTCTAATTACTCCCCATGTGCTGTGCTGTGTGTGTGTGTGTGTGTGTGTGTGTGTGTGTGTGTGTGTGAGGCTTGCAGCATGTGTTTTGTGGGCACTGCACAACCCCCTCCTGTCCTACCCATTGTCATAATGCAGTAAATTGCACAGGCTGTTGTTTTAGTTTAAGATTAAAGTGTTCGCGCGGGCCATCAGGCGTCTCCCCAGAGGGTTTTAAATTCTCATCGACCCCCCTCTCTCAGCGTTCTGCTGGACATAAATCGTCTTGGCACGGGGGAGAAAGATGACGCAGGGCCCCGTTCAGAGCTGATGAAGATCAAAACAAAGGGGGTGGTGGGGAGGTGGGGAAGTGGGTGGGGTCTGGTGGGCTTGGCAAGAAAGGAAAGTTGGCAGGTTAGTAGATGTGACATCAAGACTTTTTTAATTTCCCTTCTCATCGACCGGGAGACTGACCACTTAACTACATTTGGGGATGAAATTTAA
>PYXC01001975.1:677500-692500 GCA_015244755.2 Tenualosa ilisha | reverse complement strand
TCTCTCTCTCTCTCTCTCTCACACTCTCTTTCTCTCTCTCCATCTTTCTCTCTCTCTCTCTCCCTCTCTATCTCACTCTCTCTCTCTCTCCCTCTCTATCTTACTCTCTTTCTCTCTCTGTCTCAGGTGATAAAGGCCATTGAGGAGGGCTATAGGCTGCCACCGCCCATGGACTGCCCAGTGTCTCTGCACCAGCTCATGCTGGACTGCTGGCAGAAGGAACGCGCCGAGAGGCCCAAGTTCAGCCAGATCGTCAACATGCTGGACAAGCTTATCCGCAACCCTAGTAGCCTGAAGAGGACTGGAGGAGAGACCCATAGGTGTGTGTGTGTGTGTTTGTGTGTGTGTGTGTGTGTGTGTGTGTGTGTTAGAAATTCAAAACATTCAGTGAATTGCGAATTAGTTAAATTTGAAATGAGGTAGCACACAACATGCAGAATTACAATTCGAATTTGAGTAAAAGGATGCAACAGAGGAGTTCTAAAATTCTGAATTTTGCACAAACCTGGTGTTCGTGGTGTGACTGTTCAGTTTAGATCTTTTTTTTTTTTTTATTAATTCTTACTTTATTTTCATTATTTTATAAATTAAGTGCATTTATTAAAATTACTGAATCAAATCAAACATGCTGACGGCATGAAGTAGATGCTGAAATTAAAACGTGCTCTCTGTCCCTCCTGTCTGGTGTCAGGCCTAACACCGCTCTGCTGGAGCCCAGTAGTCCTGAGTTCACCTCCACACTAGGCTCAGTGGCCGACTGGCTGGCCGCCATCAACATGGAGCGTTACCGCGACAACTTCACCGCCGCCGGCTACACCACCCCAGAGGCCGTGGTGCACCTGACTCAGGAGTGAGTGTCATTACAGACACACACACACACACACACAAACACACATGCACACACTGACCTCAGTGACACCCGAGTCAGGAGAATTACATGCATAGTCAGGAGAAAACACACAAGAGCCTGTGTTATTCTGTGATCTCTTATATATATATATATATATATACACACATATACATATATTATTTTTGTGAAATATAAGACTCAGTTTAAAGCTATCTTGAATATCTTCTATTATAACCAGCATACAGCAGGTTTTCTCTGTATGTGTTCATGAAGTATTGACTGAATTCTTTCTGAGGTGCTGGAGAGTGCTGGAACAGAGCTGTTGGCACAGAGAACTCTCTTTGCTTATCTTTGCTCTCTTGTCTTTTCTCCCCATTTGCAGGGACATGGCTAGAATAGGAATTTCCTCTGCTGCACATCAAGACAAGATTCTCACCAGTGCACAAGGAATGCTGTCCCAAATGCAACAGATACAAGACAGAATGGTTCCTGTTTGAGACCAGTATAAATGGATAACAATTTCGAAAACATAATTTTTTTTGGTTTGTTTTCTTTTTTATGTTGGTTTTGAACTATTTTTTTTTTTTGGTTGGAAATCCATTTACCTCATCCATGCACTTTAAATTAAATACGATTTTGAACATGAAAAGAAGACGACGAAGACGAATTACGCAGCAAAAGAGACTGGAGGATGAGAGCTATTGAGCACTTTTTAATCCAGCACCCTCCCTGTCCTTTAGCCAGTGGAAGCTTGTGTTTCACATCCACAGACTGGAAAATCGCTTCTGGAAGGCTGAAACTGCTGGACCTTCTGCATTTCAGTGGATCTTAAAAGGGTGTTCCTCTTCTCGACTTTGTTTGCTTTTTTTTTAAAGTATGTATCAGTGTATAAATGTATAAATAGTTCCTCGGGATCCAGTTTTTTTCCTGCCATTTTAAGACTTTTGAGCTGAGTTGGTCCACCTGGCAGTTAACAGCGGTGGAGAAAATGGCGGTCTCAGAGATGTAACGATTTTCTTTTTTCTCTCTTTTTTTCGAGATTTTTTCCCCTCTCCCCTTTTTCTTGGCTCGACGGTGCTCTCATGCTGTGGGGAGGCATTTATCTGCGGTCGGGTTCTGTGCCGAGTGAAGCGCCTCTCTGGTCTCTCGTCCAGCTCTGGACATTCTCCAGACCTCCACCTCCACCTCCACCCCCACACCCCACCCCAAACCCGCCTCCCCCTCCAGCCACCCATCTCACCCCCACCCCTTTGAAATGGAATATCTGTCTCCACTCCGCAATACACCAACGTGTTCCACTTGGCCGAGAATCTGTGTGCACCAGTTGGATTAGAAAATCTCGCTTCATTTTGCAGCTCTCTCTCTCTCTCTTTCTCCCTCTCTCTCTTTCACATCCTCCACCTCTATGGCTCTCCCCGATCATGATCCCTCACTTTTGTCTCCCTCGCCCTCTCCTTCTCTCTCTATCTCTCTCTCTCGCTCGCTCGCTCTTTTTCCCTTCTGTTTCCCTCTCTGGAGTCTTCCTTACTGGAGGCTGCTGGCCGGCTGTAAAGTCAACATGGAGCACACCCCGCTCCCACTCCACCCCCCTCCGTGGAAGTGCATGCAGCCCAGCTGGCCAACTAAGGTAAGCCCCCCCCCCTTCCCGATGGAAGCAGTCACTGACCCCACTCTCTTTATGACAGGGTGTTTCCATTTACAGCTTCTGCCCCGTAGATATTTATCCCAATATTAAGACGCAAAAGGACTACGAGACCACGAGCTCTCCGGCTCACTGGCCCCTGTGGATGTTGGCAGGCCATAGTGATGTTTAAATGGATGATCTGAACGCGAGAATGCATCCACATGGCTCGCGCTATACACATTATTTTCTCCTCAAATGCCACGCAGAACCAAACAATAGACCTTTGTCTCCCAGAGTCGTAGAGTATATGTACTCTAGCAAGCGTGCATGGCGAAAAGAGAGCATTAAATTTCAGTGCATGTCTATGTATGTTAACCATTGCAGCTTGCGTGTGTTGGACCGTGAGGTTGTCCAAAGGCACCGTGTCTCATCTTCTCTCTCTTCTTCCTCTTCTTCTTTTTCTCTTTCAGCTGCAGTGCTGTCTGTGTGGACGTCCAGCATGGCAGCAGCTCTGGCTTAGACTCTCTCCAGCCCTACCAGGACTTGATGCACATTTTGAGATTCCTGATTTGTGCCAAGTTAGCCTACCCCAACTACCCCACCACCTACCCATCCCCCCAACACACACCGACACACACACACACGCGCACACACACACACACACACACACACACACACACACACACACACACACACAAACAGACCACCACTCCAAGTGACAGAACACAAATGATCAACAGCAAGAAGAGAGAGCTCAAGGGGCTCTTGGCCTGTCTCTTTGGAGATCTTGTCAATGATGAGAGCAATACTCCTCTGTTTTATGCTCCTTGTTTTTTTTTTTGTTTTTTTTTTTGTCCTTCTCTTCCTAGTTATTTTTTTTTCCATCATCTTCCTCTCAGCTTTTCACAGCTGCACAATGTGTTTGTGTACGCCCGTGACAGAATGTCTTCGAAAAAATCCGCCGCAGCCCCCACCGTGAGCTTTCGTCTATCCGACAGATGACAGACTGTTTGCGAGGCAAAAAAAACCGACACATTTCAAAAAGAAGGGAAAAAAAGGAGTACGCGGACTCGAAAGAAAGTACGTAGGACACGTGCGGAGACTAACCCGCCGGGCGCTTGACGTCGCAGCCGCTCGCTGCTCGCGTAAAAAGCAAAAAAAGAGATCCTTGGCGCTGAATGCTGTTTGCTAAGCTTGTGCTGCGCGTGCTGTGTTTTTCTGGCAACCGCAAAGGATTATGGGAGACTCAACTGTAAATCTAGAGACTTTTTTGAGTCACCCCTGAAGTTTAAAAAAAAAAAAAAGAAAGAAAAACAAAAAACTGGTGACATGGAGCTACACTACTGTAAGCTGCTCCAGGACATGGGTCAGAAACGACTTCAAGAAGAGGCACATGTGTTTGTATCTACAATAAACTACGGGAATGTTTTCACATTTAAAGAAAGGGAGATGAACATTTGTGACTTGATTTCCACATAATGACACACATTATGTCACCAACGCAGTCCGTCCTGTTGTAAGTGTGCTCGGTCATGAGGGATTTGTTTGGTTCTGTTTTGTTTTGTTTTTGTTTTTGTTTATTGACACGTTTTTCTTCCCTTTCCCATCTTTGTGACGCTTGCACATATGACAATGTCTCGGACCTCTGACTGTGTTTCCATAATGCTGTCGCTGTTTGGTTAGGCCTTTTCTTTTGGACAGGTCTGTTTGGAATATGCAAGGACAGTGTGAAGGACAAGGAGAGGAGAAAGAGAACTAGAATGTACTGTGCCAAGCTTCTTAATGTAGAATATTTCAAAAGATTACACTAACAACACTATCATCTCTCTCTCTCTCTCTCTCTCTCTCTCTCTCTCTCAGTTGATCTAGTCATATGGATTAACATTGTGCTTATTTGTGTCTATACTGTCATTGTTGTTTTTTATGATTTTAGGTACATGAAACATGTCATTTATTTATGTTATTTTTTATCTAGTTTGTAAATTGTAAAATAGAAATATGAGTAAAATAAATGATTGCCCAGTGCATTGTAATTAACGTCTGAACAAATTCAGTTCTTGACTGGAGCGAGACGTGGGAGAAAAAAAAGGAAGAATAACTAGCTTATTGATTTTGATGTGAGGGTGATTACCATGACGTGCTCCCATGCTGAGGCCAGTGGAGAAGTGAGGGCTTTCATCAGCCGAGGTCGGCGTTTCAGGGTTGGTGGGCGGCCTAAGCATCTGCGGCCATCTCAGCCTCAGGACATTGAGATAAGTGTCCGACAAACTTGAGATCTAAATGAGTTAAAGACTTGTATTAAAAAGGAAACACCAAATGTATGACTTACATTTTTTTAAAGAACCATGTTATAACTGTAAAGAAAAGAAGAAAAAAGAGATAACTATCTTAGAGGGAAAAAAAAACAAGAAGCTACGGTCCTTGAGTTTGCGAGGGCGTGGGATTGTCTGGCTGACTGAGTAGCCCTTAAGAGATCCAGTGTTTCCTTATTTTTTTCCCTTCTTCTGGTGTTTTTTTTTTGCTGGTCTGCAGGCAGTGAATAGGCTGTAATATGGGCATTTTGGCAGCGCTCTCCGCTTTAATCAGCAAACATCTGTTCCCACAGCCTCAGCAGCGGCGATGAGCGCTGATTGTGGAAAGCCTTTGATAAATAAAGAAGGGAATGGTAGGCGAAAACACACACATACACACACACACACAAAGTCTCAAATCTAAACACACACACACACACACACACACACACACAAACGATTTCAGACTCGCACAAAACCCTGCCTTCAGCCAAGCAATGTTTTTCCTGTGACAATCATCTTAATGAGGAATGCATATATTATGCATGTGTTTAGGCACCCATCAAACTCTGTGAAAGGAAGCGAAGAGGGCGAGAGGAGAGAGAGAGAAAGAGCTGAGGAGGAGATGATACAGGGATGAGGGGGCAGAGAAGAAGAAGGGAAAGAGAGGGAAAAGGAGAGAAAGTTAATGCTTAACTTTACTAGAAAGGACACACATACACACACACACACACACACACATCCTCAGGTTCAGTCACACACACAAACACACATCCTCAGGTTCAGTCTCTCTCTCACACACACACACACACACACACACAGAGAGAGCCAGCAGGACGATTTTCGAGTGCAATGAGGCGAGGAAGCAGCAGTCTCGTCCAAGTGCAGCAATGCTGGAGACAGAGCTATTTAGATGCGTGTGAGGCTGAACAGGGGTGCCTGTCACGAGAAGTTTACCCAAAACACACACACATACACACTCGCAAACACACCGCTCAGTACACAGGCCTTTCCACAGGATTTTGCAGCTTTTGCCACCAAGGCAACAGCAAGCACGTTGTAGCCTAGTGTACGAGTGTGAGCCCAACTCCCACACCAGCGAAATCCCTGCTTGGGAGTTGGGTTTAATCCACAAAGCCCCTGTTCCCCTGGAGCAATAAGCAAACGCCCCCCACACTAGTCATTAGAAGCCAGAGCGAGACGCCCCAGTCTAATTCCCCCAGGCCTGTTTGCCTAACAAGCAGTGATTAACTCATATCTGACAAATCTCAATCACCCCCAGCGCTGGTTTCCCTGCTCAGCTCCAGCAAACACTATGAAGCAAAAAAAAAGAAGAAGAATAAAGAAACAAACTTCCCAGAGGAATGCAAAGACAAGACAAAAACAGCACTAGGCGCCTTCACCACTCCACTGACATCCATCATACGTTAGGAAGAGAGTAACTTTACTAGATCTCAGATGGAGGTCTCCACTTCCTCCGTGTTCTACACACACAACAAAGCTCATCCATCTGCAGAAATTGATGGAGTTTGCTTTAAGGAGAGGCATAAAACATGAGAAGATGGGCCACAGTGTTTTGCTTACACATAATAAAAGCCCTGTAGATTGTCTAAACAGCCGAAAGCAGAGGGGAGCCAACACTTACCCACTGAACAGCGGCCTGATTTATTACACCTAATATTTATTCTGTGTAAATCCCCTGCTTGTGATCGGGGCTCATAAATTACTTTATGCGGCTCCGCAAAAGGTCGCTAATGGTTTAAGCCTCCGTCAGTAGCGAAGAAAGGCGTGCGTGGGTGTGTGTATGTGTTGGAGAGGGTGGCTGGGGAGGGTGGGCGGGGGGGGGGGGGGGGTACCGCCATCAAAGCAGCTACGTGAGGTTTGTCTGAAATGCAACACCAATATCCGGCCTGTGATGTGCCAGGCAGCAGCTGTCTGAGGAGATGGCTTTGGCATGGGCTGCTGTGGACCTCTGCCAGACCAGGGCAACATCACCGCCACGTGTGATCAGGCATCAAGCCCAGAGCTGGGCAAGAGGGAGCTGCCATCTAAGGCTCCTCGACACCTACACTCTATCATTACATCTCTTCTGCTGGAAGGCTCTAGCAGATGAACAGACAGGAGTGCCAAAGGCACCTCAAGGGTTGATTTTGATGAATCTGTGCACATAACAATGCACCAGGTGCAGTATGCCACAATACTCTGAAAAACCTGCATGTAGCATATTATTTCAGGCTGAGGTTTCAATGCATACATGCTATAGAATGAAATGTACCTGCAGGAGAATTAAGTCATTCTAATACATCCTTTAAAATGTCTGTTACTGAAAGACTTCTAAGCAAATATAGGGTCTTACAGGGAGCATTTGAAGATGAGATGGTCTTAGTCTGGACCTGGAGTCTAGTTCGTACCTCAATCAGGATTAAGAGGGGGGCTGGAGATGAACAATTGACTTGAAGCATACACTGAAGCATTAAAAAGTCTTACCAAAACTGCAATTACTGCAAACACATCCTCCATGTAAAGATCTTTTTCAATTCCAGTTTACTTAAATTGAAGAAAAATACAGTTCCATGGTTTGCTGCAAATATAAACAGTAAAACAGAATCCTTCAGCTGGTACGAAATGAGCTGCTGTGATTGGTTCCTGGGTGGAAAAGGGCTGTCATGGGCTTGTCCCCAGGTGGACCTGTGGAGCAAATTTTAAAACCGATAGAGGTGTGTCTAGGTTTACCCAGGCTAATAATATCTCATCAGATGTTATGAAACTAGAACCAATAATATAGCACGGTAAGGCATCCTGTCTCTATGTAGTCTGAATTCTAATCATTTTCTGCGAGTCAGCGCTCCATGTGACATTTGGGTAAAGGTGAAATAAGATTCGAAATGAAGGTGGAGCCCCCCTGCAGTGTTACTGTGTGTGTTTGTTAATTGTTGAAACCCCTCCATGAATTCTGTAGAGGTCACTTAGTGTGTGTCTGTGTGTGTGTGTGTGAGAGAGAGAGGGATGGGGGTGATAGAGAGAGAGACAGAGAGAGAGAGAGGGAGAGGGAGAGAGAAAGAGTAAGAAAGAGAGTAAGGAGAGAGAAAGAGAGCGCTCTTAGAATGGAATATCCGTCTCCCAGTTCAGACTCTAATGTGTGTGTAACTTATGTGTGTGCATGTGTGTGTGTGTGAGATATAGCAGAGGCCCTGATCTTACTTCTGTTTGCTGTGTTTGAGTCATCATAACCTGCAGTGGAGGGCTGAGTTTTCATCAAGACCTCATTATACTCACAGATGATTGCTTTCTTTCTTTGCTCTCTCTCTCTCTCTCTCTCTCTCTCTCTTTCTCTCTGCTTCCCTCTTTACCTTTTACTTATTTTCCTACATCATCCTCTCCCTGCATCTCTCTCACTCTCTTGCTCTAAGCACACATAGCTGATTAATGGCCAAGACATGACAGAGATAATGAGGTTTGCCTAATGCTGTCAGACACACACAGAGAGAGAAAGAGAGAGAGAGAGAGAGAGAGAGAGATGTGGCGAGGCTGATTTCTCATTCAGAGGAGCTATAGGAGAGGCAGTGGGGGTCGACGCAATTAAATGTTTAATTTGTTTTGTTTTCCCCCAGTGCTTTATGCACTATTTCGTTTCTCCAATTAATTTGTTTTTGGATTGTTTGTGGATTTGTTCCTCTCTTATGATGGAATCCTCAGTAATGATGGGAAAATGACAGGGAACGAGTGTCTGATTGATATGAGGCCCATCCCTCCCTCACTCATTCAAACAAGAAACACACATACATACATACACACACACACATAGACACACACACAAACACACACATTCACACACACAGAGAGAGACAGAGAGAGGGAGAGAGAGAGAATCTCAAGACAGAAATGATGGATTTGTCTCTTGCTCTCATCCCAGTGTCCCACAGGGTTTCATTGGTTCACGCAACATCTGAGGGAGATATCTGGAGAACATGTCCACACAACACACACACACATGCACACACACACACACACACCACACACACACACACACGCACACACACACACACACACAAACAACAAGCAAACAAATAAACATAATACCATATCCACAAACACAAATACAGACCTACACAGGGCGCAGACTCACCCACAGGCAGAACAATAAATTACAGTTTGATTACTCCGATCATTGCAAAATGTTGTTGAGCATCCATGTTTGCTCACTAACTGTTGGGTTACAGTGAAAGTGGACAAACAGGAAGCATGGGAGGAGAGTCATGGGAGGAGAGTCATTTATAATTTTATTATGCATGTAAAGAAACTAGTTTATGTTGACCACAGTATTCTAGCAATCAATTTCTGAGATGACTTTAATATAAACTCCTATTTGAACAGTCAAAATTCCCATTTATAAGTTTGGATGAAAATGCTGCCACTGAAGCTCCTCGGGTTATAAACAAACTCTTAGATGTCCCTTGGCACTGTGAAGTTGATGCCAGATCTTTCTGCAGATCTACATCACCTGTCAGCTGATACCCATCACCTGTCACCTCACAAACGGGATGTCAGGTAGGTGGTGGTGAGGGTGGGGTGGTGGTGGTGGTGGTGGGGGGGGGGGGGGGGTTTGGATGGCGGAGGTTGGAGTATAATGACCTGTCAGGCACCCTGACAACCTGTCATAAATATTTACCAACAGAGGTCATAAAGCATGCATTCTGTGCACTTAGCACTACAGTGACCTCGGCTGTTAGATGATGTAAGAGGAGTGCAGACAGAAATGATGTGACTCGAGTGAAAAGGAGTGATTGTTGTGTTATATTCTTGAGATATACCGAAGAATATTAAGGGCAATATTAACCTGTCTATGTATGTCTGTAGATGCTTTAACAACACAATAACTCTATAAAGAATCTGAAATTGAAATGAGAGTCAGGTTCACACAACCTGCAGGTGTCATACAGAGGTAGGTGTGTATATCGGGTGGACAGGCAAAAAAAATGATAAAAGCAGGTGAGTGTCCTTGTCAGGAGAGTCATGGGATAATGACAATGAGATAGAAAAGAGAAAGAGGGGGAATGGGAGGTGTTTGATGGAAAGAATCAAGTCAAAGTGACAGGATGAGTGGTCGGATGGTTGGAATAGAAAAAGAAATAGAGAAAGAACAGCTAGCTGGCAGAAGAACAAATGATAGAAAGAGAGGGAGAGAGAGAAAGAGAGGGGATGATGGACTGGGACAGAATGAAAGATAAAGAGAAAGAGAGCGTTTGTCTGGCTGTATTAGAACAAGAGAGAGAGAGAGAGAAAGAGAGAGAGAGAGAGAGGGGCTTGCTGGCCAGGATCCATGGCTGCCTCGAGGACTGGAGAGGCAGGTGGGACAGGGAGAGGAGGATGCTGGGAGCCGTTCTGTTAAAGCGTTAAGAGGCCGAACTCAGCCATCTGCCTGCTCTGCACCCAACGGCAGCACAACACAGGCCAACACACACACACACACACACACACACACACACACACACATACATACAAATATAAACAAAACAAAGACTTGATACAGACTTTCTTGATAAAGAAAACAAAGACAAAACAAAGACACTAAAATGCTTACATACAAAAGACACACATACACACACACACACACACACACACACACACACACACGTATGTACATTCACACCTGCTGACTGATAATACCCAGGATGTTGGGCCCTCTAAAATGCTACACAAACAATCAGGCATAGAAAAGAATATCCTCAACATTTCTTTTTCTTCTAAAAAAAAAAAAAGTCTGGGAAGGCATGAAAAATATATTCTCCACTCCTATTGTGTGCTGATCAAAAATCCAATTTTCTGTCTTTTTATCGCGCCCAGCGTGTAATACATCCTTTTAGGCTGCTCGATGTATTGACAGTTGCCTTTTTCATCAGGTGAGCATGTAAATGACAGACACTTCCCTTTAGAAACACGCACACACACTTACACACAGACACTCTACACACACACACACACACACAAACACACACACACACACACAGAGACACCAGAATGGAAAGATAAGGACATTTGTTTACAAGGAGAGACGTCTCTTTAGCGAACTTCATTGACATTCCTGCCCTGTCCTCACATGCAGAGGAGATAATGCAGTGTTGATCACTTTTGTTTGTGTGTATGTGTGTGTGTGTATGTGTGCATGTGTATGTGTGTGTGTGTGTGTGTCTGAGAGCGAGAGAGAGAGTGTCAGTCTGTCTCACTGTGTGTGTGTGTGACTAGGTGTGAGTGTATGTGCATCTCTGCGTGTCTGCATGTGTCTGTGTGTGTGTGTGTGTGTGCGCGGGCGTGCGCACTTGCACACATAGGCGCAACATAAATATGCACAGGCCATCCGCTCCAAACCAATTGATTCCACATTCAAGGTTACTGATAAGATAGCATCCACGCTTGAATTCAAATGTGTGCGAGCGAGAGCTGACTTTGAAGCACAGCAATCACAGGCTTCAGAAATTAGCCTGTAAGCCCCCCCCCCCCCAACACACACACACACACACACACACACACACACACACATCAACGCCAAAGCTCCTAACTGACTCGCAGCCAACCACTGGGCTGCGTCCATCTTTGGCGTGGCGGGGAAGAGTGGGAGAAAGCCATAACCTTCATGTTACGGTGTGCGTGCATGTGTGTGTGTGTGCGTGCGTGTGTGTGTGTGTGTGTGTTGTGTGGAGGTGGGGGGGTGATGATCTCACGCACGCCTGATGAAGATGAGGTGAGAGAGGGATTGGTTTCTCTTTTTTTCATTTTTCACTCTTTTTTTGTTTTTTTGCTGCTGTGCCACAGGGACTCTAATTGCTCTCAGTCCTGTCTGGTATCTTATTAGACTCTCCTCTTTCCTCCCTCCTTCTCACTTCTCTTTTAAACCTCCTTCTGTCCATCTCTCTTATTCTCTCTCTCTCTCTCTCTCTCTCTCTCTTTCTCTTACTCTATTCTCCTCTTCCTGTTGTTCTCACTCTTTATTTCTCACTTTCTCTTTCCTCTTTTTTTCTCTACTCGTCTTTTCCACTCTTTAATCCCTCTGTCTCACTACTCCTTTGTCTGCATTTATACACTTTCTCTCTGTCTGTCTCTCTTTCGCACACACACACACACACACACACACACACACACACACACACACACACACACACACACACACACACACACACTTTCTCTGTCTCTCACTCTCTCTCATACACACACACACACTTTCTCTCTCTCTCAAACACACACACACCACACACACACACACACACACACGCACACACACAAACCCCCTTACCTTAGTCTTTTTGTGTGTACTGTTGAGCTGTAGACCTTCAGCCTCCTACCCTATATCCCTAGGTTGTGTCTAATTTAAGCTATAATTATCCTATATCTAACGCCTCCCTCTTGCCTCCCATTCCCCTGAGCGCTGTCTCTCTCTCTCTCTCCCTCTCCCTCTCTCTCTATCTCATGCTAACTTACTCTCTCTCTGTCCCTCCATCTCTCTTCCCATCTTCCACCTATTTTTTCTCTCTTTCATGTTCTTTTTCTCCATCTCTCTCCTGGTGAGGCTGTCCAGTGAGGTGTCTAAGAACAGAAGTCAGATTTCCATCACTCTCTGCTCTGCTCCATCTCCACAGGAACACTCTGTGTGTGACATCATCGCCCTGTCACCGCCCCTCCCATCTGTGATGGATGGCAGGGGGCCAACACTGCTGACGGGATCCGCTATTGGACGCCAACGTTTATTTATCCTGTGCTATGTCTCCTATCCGTCTTACATGTCACACACTCACTCACACACACACACACACACACACACACACACACACACACACATGCACACACATTGCACACACTCACACACCTATCATTCCCACCCTGACCTGTAATCGCAGCCATCTGTGTATGAGGGACAAGAGACTGGGTCAGTGGATATGTAAATGTGCGTATGTGTGTGCGTGTGTGTGCACGCTTTGTTATGTATACCCAATGACATGCCAAGGCCAATTAGCCCTCTGCTTTCAATTACAGACATATCCACATATCCACACATCCACTGATACGTAATGTGAACCATCAAGCATCAGATATGAGGATTTCTCTTCACCACCTGACGCATTCACACAAACACACACACACACATCCACACACACATGCATACACACACATGCACACACACGCTCCCTGTATCCTGTATTGCAGTTGAATTAAAAAATACATGAATTTAGACACAAATGCTCAGTGGAGGTGGTTCTTAGAAAACAACCTTGCTGGACTGGGGTCAAGCTTCAGGAGATCAATCAAAAGTCTGAAAAAAATGCCTCTTTTGCCTCTCTAACACCCCTGAGTGGTGTGTGTGTGTGTGTGTGTGTGTGTGAGTGTGTGTGTGTGTGTGTGTGTGTGTGTGCATGTGTGTGTCAGTCAGGGTTGGAACGGGATCCCTGCAGGCACCCCAGAGTGCAGTACTACTCAAAGGGCAAGTCTAGTGACCCATCGCTGTGTAGGCGCTGATTTCAGTCGGATGATGCTCTGATGGTCAGTGATGACTGGCCACTTCACTGTGCTGTGCGGAGCCCTGGGTGAGCAGACCAGTGGGGAGATGATGGAGGGGTGGGGAGGTGGGAGGTTGGATGGAGGACCACAAGGAGAAACCCCTCGAGCCGGAGGAGTGTCTACACAGGCCCTGTTTACATGTAGCTGGAAATCTATAAAAATGAATACTTTTTTAAAAGAATAATCTGATTAATCACAATAGAAAATTGAACATGATTAATCACAATTAATTACACATTTAAAGTTCCAGAATTCACCTTTTTTCATTTTCTCCACAAAGATTTTGTCACAAATGCCCCTGGTTAGCGCAGGCTTTAGCAAAGTGGTGCTCCTCGGTTTCCTACAGACCCAACGTGAAGGAGTGTCCAGGGGTGGCCGACCACGTGATTTTTTACTAAAAGTACCTACAATGGCTGCTGACACACACCGGCAAACGAAACAAACCGAGTGGATGAACTCAACCAATCACAGCCCTTGCGCTGTGTATAAATGAGGAGGGCACTGGCGGGTAGTGTGACGTATGCGAACGCATAATTAATTTGTGTGAAAAAAGGTAACTTTAAAAATCTTTAGCTTTAAAAAATTTACTACACTACACTACAAAAAATCCACATATTTATTTATGCGGTTGCATCTATCTGGTTTCAGTCGCTAAAAACAGCTGCTTTTGAAAACTTTGGCCAAAACTGAGATCTCTGAAAACTTTGGAGTCAGATACTAGGTGCAGACGGGGAAAACAGAGTTTAAACATTGTGATGTGACGCTCCATCCTCGGTTTTCATATCGCTGGTTGCCTGTCTATTTGTTTGACATCTTTGACAGCCTTCTCTGCTGTTTTGAGCATTGTGGAAACAGAATAATTCTCTATTATGGAGGAAGAGAATATACTCGTTTTCAGAAATACCCAGCTATGAGTAAGCGCAGCGTCGCTGCTAATGGTAGCAAAGGGAGAGTGAGGTGGTGTGAGGCGGTGTGATCTGATGTGAGCTGTTCTAAGGTGGTGTGAGGTGGTGTGAGCTTATCCAAGGTGGCGTGAGGTGGTGTGAGCTGTTCTAAGGTGGTGTGAGGTAGTGTGAGGTGGTGTGAGCTGTTCTAAGGTGGTGTGAGGTAGTGTGAGGTGGTGTGAGCTGTTCTAAGGTAGTGTGAGGTGGTGTGAGCTGTTCTAAGGTGGTGTGAGGTAGTGTGAGGTGGTGTGAGCTGTTCTAAGGTGGTGTGAGGTAGTGTGAGGTGGTGTGAGCTGTTCTAAGGTGGTGTGAGGCGGTGTGAGGTGGTGTGAGCTGTTCAGGGGTGGTCTGAGGTGGTGTGAGGCAGTGTGAGATGGTGTTAGGTGGTGTGAGATGGTGTTAGCTGGTGTGAGATGGTGTGAGCTGGTATTAGGCAGTGTTAGGTGGTGTGAGATGGTGTTAGCTGGTGTGAGATGGTGTGAGCTGGTATTAGGCAGTGTTAGGTGGTGTGAGATGGTGTTAGGTGGTGTGAGATGGTGTGAGCTGGTATTAGGCAGTGTTAGGTGGTGTGAGGCGGTGTGAGCTGTTCTGGGCTGGTCTGAGGTGGTGTGAGGCAGTGTGAGATGGTGTTAGGTGGTGTGAGGTGGTGTGAGCTGGTCTGATGTGGTGTGAGGCAGTGTGAGATGGTGTGAGCTGGTGTGAGGTAGTGTGAGGTGGTGTGAGGCAGCATTAGTTGGTGTCAGA
>PYXC01001975.1:660000-667500 GCA_015244755.2 Tenualosa ilisha | reverse complement strand
ATGATTCAGCCAGAACTGTCATTCTAAGACTGTCTTAACAGTCTTAACAGATGTCTACATACAAAGAAAACTGAATAAAGTAAAATATTAGGCAATGGAGACCTCTCAAATAGCAATGTAATATCCTTTGGGATTTCCTTTTTTATTATGTGAAGGTGACTCACACTGGAGATTTACTGCAGAGGTGAACCATGGGCGTAATTTCAAGCTTGCATCACAAGTGAAGTGTGACATGAACGATTAGCGAATGTGAATGTGAATTTTATAGCTTACCACAACACAATAATAGTTGTGTTACTGCTGACTAGCCTTTGTAATTGCTAAGCAGTGGTTTAGCTTAGGTAGTATTCACAGTGCTGGGACTGACCCACTTTTCAGCAGCTGGTAGAGGAAGGTGCCCAGAACTAGTTCATCCATGGCTTTGGTGCCCACTGAGCACACGTAGCCTACTGATGACAAAACCCAGGCTGTCGGTGCTGTGTGCTGTACTGAAAGTCACTTGGGATAAAAGCGTGAAAGCTGAATGGGTAAACAAAACTTCTTATCGGTTGTCATAAAGGCCTCCTAAAATTGATGAGAAAGCTATATCTAGGGGCTTGTACTCTGCAATATATCACTGCCCTATTTCCCTCACTCATACCACTGATGCAGTAAATCTCAGTCCTTAAAATAAGAGTGACAAGTTGGCTTGTGATGGAGAGGAAGTCACAGCCCACTGGTGTTGTGAATCTCACTCCATAAATATCAGGTGTGAGAGCAGCTTTGCAGCGCTGTGGCGTAGCACTCTGGGAGATCTCATGCCCTTCAAGAGGAATGCAAGGTCATGACTTGTCGACCCTGAGAAACACATGAGCTCGTGACAAGCTTACCCATCAAGCCCAGCGAGAGATGAAAGGAATCAGATCCAAGGAGCATCTTCACTTCTCTACCCTTTGATGGGAGGTTGCTGTTGCCTCTGTGACCCATGTAATAACATCAACAGTAAAATACAAAAAACCTTGCAGTGTTGTTTGTCATGCTTGATCCCCGTGTATGCATGTGTGTGTGTGTGTGTGTGTGTGTGTGTGTGTGTGTGTGTGTGCATTTAGCAACGCAAGTGTATGTTAGATCCATGTGTGTGAAACCTTTGTGTCTGTATGTGTATGTGTGTGTGTGTGTGTGTGTGTGTGTGTGTGTGTGTGTGTGTGCATGCACGCGTGTGTGAGGTGTCTAGGTCAGTGGGCCCAGTGCAAGGTCTCTTCTTTCAGTGTGCCTTGCCGCGGTCCGACAGGGGAACAGGTGCGTGTAAGTGAGGAGGTTGCACTGACAGCAGGTATTAGTGGCTGTGACGTCTGGGGTAATCCTCCCTGGCGTCAGACGGACGGGGACTCCCAATGCACCACCATGGGGAAGCGTAAAGGGTGAGGGGGGATTTCTGTCCAGGTGTGGCCCTCTCACAAACACACACACACACACACACACACACACACACACACACACACACATGTAAGAATGGAGCCATCCTGACACATTCACCTGTGTAGACACAAAGTCTTACACACAAAACACACATTAATGGCAGCACAAAATGCATTTGAGGATCCATCACAAACACACTCAGCAACATCAAGACTCAAATGCTCACACACATCCACACGCACACGCACACAGACACACACACACGTGTATACACAGACGCACAAACACACACACTCACACACACATACACACACACACGTATACACAGATGCACATACACACACACTCACACACACATACACACACACACACACGCTCACACACACATACACACACACACACACACATACACACACACACACATTTACACATCTATCACGGCAAGATGAAAGCATATCTTGAGAGCAAGAGAGGATTTTGCTGTGCCCTGCTCAGGTAGCTCTCAATAACCCTAATGGATTTCAAAGAGACACTCACTCATCTGAGCTCAAAACAACATCAGAGGAGCTCTGTGTGTGACAGTGCAACAGGCCTGATCTAACACGCCATTCAACATACAAAAACACCACAGTCAAAGCTACTGCATTGGTTCACATTGTGTGTGTGTCTGTGTGTGTGTGTGTGTGTGTGTGTGTGTGTGTGCTCTGCTCAGGTAGACTGAGCTCAATGTCTCATTGAATTGAGCAGTGAGGCACTCTTTGTCAGTGTTAGTATGGGGTGTTCGGTGTCAGAATTTCCCTCAGGCAGTGGTAGTTTTATTAGTCTTTATTTCTCTCTCTCTCTCTCTCTCTCTCTCTCTCTCTCTCTCTCTCTATCTATCTATGTATCTATCTGTCTATCTCTCTATCTCTATGTCTCTCTCTCTCTCTCTCACACACACACACACACACACACACACACACACATACACACAAACACACCAACATGTCTTACTTGTTTTCATCATCACCCTGTCACTCAGGTAACATGACACACACACACACACACACACACACAGACACACACACACACACACACACACACACACACACACACACACAGACGTTTCTATCCCTGTCCCACTGGCCCGTAAGGAAAGACCTGACTCCCATGACCCATAGAGCAGGGCCACCCCTTCCAGGCACAGCCTGGGATCATCTGTCCCTGTCATAGAGCAACAGAGAGAATGCACACACTCACCACCTCACCCGCAAACACACACAACACACACACACACATACACACACACACACACACACACACACACACACACACACACACACACACACACACACACACACACAATCTCTCTCTCTCTCCACTTCCTCGGCCACTACCTGACCTGATTAAGACGAATCTCCAGCACTTAGTCAGAAGGAAACTCTCCAAAGAGCCACTCAACAAGCCAGACAGCTCAATGACATCTGAATGGCTGGGGATATGAAAAGGGCCCTTATGCTACTGCAGCAGCAGCTATATTTAAAGACAGACAAGTATGAAGGGGCTGATGGAGTGTCCCTGGGTGGGAGTGGAGTGTGTAGGGGAGCGATACTTGAAGTGTGTACATTATAGAGGTTGTGGGGGGGGCCCTCTAGGGTGTGTTATTAATGATTGTGTGTGTATGGAATTGGTCTGTATATTTAGACATGGAGGGCTAATCAAACAAAAAGGGTACAAGATACGAACAGGTTTACTTTTTCATGCGAACTTGAAAGTCATAACATTGGGTCCACCAGGACCATGTGTGTAGGTGTGTGTGTGTGTGTGTGTAGGTGTGTGTATGTGTATGTGTGTGCCTCTCTGTGTGAGTGGGTGTGAGAAAGTACCTATGTGGGAAAGGAAAGAACATGTTTGTGCCTATGTCTGTTGGTGCCGGATTATGTTCCTATGTCTACGTCTGTGGATGTCTGAATATGCCTCTCTCTCTTTCTCTACCTCTCTTTCTCTCTGTGTGTGTGTGTGTGTGTGTGTGTGTGTGCGCGTGTCTGTGTGTAATTGTATTCATGCTCAGATGAAAGCGACCTATCTGACCGTGAAGCAACTGATCAGAGAAGACAGGCAGAGAGAAAGACAGAGAGAGATAGAGAGGAAGAGGGAAAAAGAGAGAGCAACAGGCAGAAAGATATAAACAAATAACCTGAATGTAATGATGGGGACACAGCAGGCAGGAGAGAGTGATTGAGTGGTCTCAGTGGCCCGACGCTGATTCTCCACACCGCATCTCCACACCTCATCTCCACTCTGGATGTTATTTCACACGGAGGCTGGGCCCCCCGCAGGAGGAGGGGCGGTGTGGTATGTTGGCTGAGCAGGGCGCTGGATCCCCCATCTCTGGTTGGCTCTTGGTGGTCCCCAAGGGCCTCACACTCCTCCTCGTGCCATTAATCCTACCCAGCGCACCGCTACCCGCTAACAAGCGCACAAGCCAGCAGACGTCCAGCCAGCAGACGCTCCCCCCCGCCCCCCCGCCGGCTCTCTCCTCCACACCTGCATCTCTCCAGGTGTCTGTGCCAAGCGGGGAGGATTTAAATGTGGAGGCCCCATTTACTGCTGTTGTTGTGTGAACCACACCATGGTTTGGGGTCTGTCCTCTTTCTCTCCTTCTGTCACAGTCATTTCTGTCTGAATTGCTTTGTCAGTTTATTATCTCTCCGTTTTTCCTTCCAACATTTCTTTTTCACTTCTCTGTCGTTCTGTTTCCTTGTATTTCTCTCTCACCGGATCTTTTCTTCCAGTTCTTCCTCCTCTGCTTCCTCTTCCTCTCTCTCCTGGTGTCTTTTTCCACCTTATCGTTTGGTTCATACAGCTCTCTAAACTACTCTCTCCATCCATCTTCCTCCTTCTCTCCATCTCTCTCCATCTCTCTCTCTCTCTCTATTTCCTTCCAAGTCTTCTACCTCTACTTTGCCTCAGTTTCTCACACTCTTCTCTCTATAGCCCCTCTTCTATCTGTCTTTTTTCATTCCATCCATCCAGCTTTCTCAGACCCCTTCTCTCCCTCTCTGTCTCAGCCCCTCTCTGTCCCCCCTCATCACCACCCCCCATCCTTGGCTCCGGCCCCTCGTGTGTGTAGGACACTCAGACTGATGGATGATGATTATGTTGTAACTAATCTCTAATCCCTCCTAGCATGCTGCCTGCCTGCCTGCCTGCCTGGGGACCTTGTGACTTCACGTCTTATTTATTTATTTACTGGGGGACTGCATTAAATGATCTCCCAGGAGACCCACAAACACACACACACACACACACACACACATTCATGTATGCACCCACACACATTTGTACACGTACAGAAAGACACTGAGGCAATGGCTCTGTGTGTGCACGTGTGTGTATGTGTGTGAGTGTGTGTGTGTGTGTGTGTGTGTGTGTGTGTGTGTGTGTGCGTGTGTGTGGGTGTGTCTGTGTGTGTTTCTGTCTGAGTGAAGGCAATTACGCTGACACTTATATCAGTGGCACTTTACAAGGCTGACATACAGAGTCGAGGAGAGCAGAGGCTGGTATTCCAGTGACGCCCCGACAACCAGCAAGAAGCACTATTTACATGTTTATCTGGAGCAGGCAGGCAGGTAAGCACTACAAGTGCACACACATACACACACACACACACACATTACACACACATACACACACATGCACACACACACACATACAAGCACACACAATCCCATAATCTCTTCGCTCTCTCTCGCTCTCTCCTCTCTGTCACACACACACACACACACACACCACAGCGCTGCTGGGTTTTTCCTGTCAGTGTGCAGTTTAAATTATGGCCCCAGGCCTTCACAGGAAGATATGTGTGTGCGTGTGTGTGTGTGTGTGTGTGTTTGCAAGATGGGGGGTTGGGGTAGGGGGAATTTGCTCACCAGTCTCCAAGCAGCAAAGTCAGTATGTTGAAACTGATGAAGACGTCAGAGACCCATGCCGTTACCACTGCCCCCCTGTCACTGTGGCACAAACACACACATACAGAGAGAGAGAGAGTTGGTCTGATTCTATAGAGAGACGGCGTGCTGAAAGACACATGAAATGCCAATTAGTCTCCCTCTTTACTGAGAGGCAGTGATAAAAGAGACCCAGACCATTAGGGGGTTTGATGCCACAGCAAACAGAGGACTATGGAAAGTAAATACATAAATATACAGAAACACTCACACACACACACACACACACACACACGCTCTCTCACACGCACACACTCACACATATTGCTTAAACTGACAAAAGAAGACATACATTCATAAATTGTATGTGTTTACTGTATACACACACACATAAACACACACATGCACAAACACACACACACAGACACATAAATTCACAAAAAAAAGCTTTCTGAAAATAGACATGTGGAAGTACACACAGACAGACATGAATGTTCAAACGACACACTTTGATGTACAGACACAGAAACACACACACACACACCACACACACACACCACACACACACACACACACAAACAGACACGCACACACACTGGTGGAGTACTGGCTGCATCAGTGCTTATTTAGGTCATGGGTTTCTATGTAAAAGCTTTGCTGGGAATTGAAAGCATGCAGATTTTGCCATGACATTCTTTGCATGTAGATGTTTTGGGACAAAATGTGAAAAAAAGAAAAATAGAGTTTTGATCCAGATTCCATTCATTTATTTCCCCTGTCCCATTTACTCTTTCTCTCTCTCTCTCTCTCTCTCTCTCTCTCCCTCGCTCCTTCCTCAACAAGAGTTGCAGCACTCTCTTGTAATCCTTTCTTTTTCTTTCCCCCACTTTCAATTCCCTCTCTCTCTCTCTCTCTCTCTCTCACACACACACAGGCACACACAGACACACACAGACACACACACACACACAAAGACAGTCCTCCCACTTCTCTGTCTCTGCCTGTCTCCTGCAATAGAAGGTCAGTGTTGACTTAAATAGAGCTGGAATGTTTGTCTCTGCAGCCTTCACCTTGATTGGTTGTAATGACGGTATGTGTGTGTGTTTGTGTGTGTGTGTGTGTGTGTGTGTGTGTGCCATACATGCCATACATGCACATGCACATGTGAGTGTGTTTGCATTGAGTGTGCGTATGTGATAAACTGTGTGATTACACATGTGTGTGTGTGTGTGTGTATGTGATATACTGTGTGATTACACATGTGTGTGTTCATGCGTGTGTGTATGTGATATACAGTGTGATTACACGTGTGTGTATGTGTCTCCGTGTGTGTGTGTGTGTGTGTGTGTGTGTGAATTGGTCGGGTGCCCTTGGTTCGCCTCTCCTGTGCGTAGCCTCTATGGAGCACTCTGCTCTTGGCTTCTCATGTCTCCAGACCTCTGCTACAGCTCATGGCTGATTACTGGGAGCAACTCTGATTAAGGCTGAGAAGCAGGAGAAGGAGGAGGAGAAGGAGGAGGAGAAGGAGGAGGAGGAGAAGACGATGCTGTGGCCAAGTTTTCAATATTTGGAACCTGACTTTGATCATTCCTAAACGCTGGTAAGAGATATATGCCCCATGAGGTGACGGCAGGAGAGGATTGGAGTGGGAGGAGGAGGAGGAGGAGGAGGAGGAGGAGGAGGAGGAAGAGGAGACTGGGAATGGAAGGGGAAAGTTGGAATCAAGAGGATGAGGAGGACCCTGAGGAGAAAGATGAGGGGCGAGGCCTAAAAATTACACAAATCGTACCTAATTTGGTGAAGAGGAGGAGGAGAAAGAGAAGGAGGAGAAAGAGGAGGAGGAGGTGAAAGAGGAGCAGAAATGAAATGATGGAGATTACTGTAATAATTAGTGGTAGTAATAATAATAGGAGGAGAAGGAGGAGGAACAGCGATGGATGAGTGTAGAAGTAAAGAGCAGGAAAGAAACGCGAGAAGGAGAAACAGAGGGAAGAAAGAGAAAAAAGAGGAGAAGAAACGAGGGAGGAAGACGAGGAAGAGGAGATGGGGGTTGGATGGAAGAATGGGGGTTTTAGAGGGGAAGAACTCAGATTACTCCTAGACGTCCTGGTGAACAGGAGGAGGTGGGGAGGAGGAGTGTGTGTGGTGTGTGAGTGTAAGTGTGTGTGTGTGT
>PYXC01001975.1:647500-655000 GCA_015244755.2 Tenualosa ilisha | reverse complement strand
GCACAATTAGGCCCACAGTGGAGGCATAAACCGAAGACACTAACCAAAATAGAGCAACATAAAACGTTACGATGGGCGCAAATGTGAATGGTTCCGGTCTGCATGAGTGGGAGTGTCACATAACATCACAAAGTAAACTTTTCAGTGATCTTCTGTATTACCACATGAGGGCTCGACTCTGGTCTGCATAACGGGGAACACAGAACTTAACGACCTCTCCTGCCTCTCGCTCCACATTTACCCACACTGCCTAAACTGTGCTATGGAAACTGAACTAAGTAACAAACACGCAAGTGCTGTGCAGCACTCTTGGACTCTTGGTGGAGATTCAGTGATAAAGAGGAGGACTGGGCAGAAATGGCCATAGTAGGAAATACAGCGGTAACCTACACTCTGACAGTTACTACTGGCTGTGGTTTGTGAAGGAATTATGCAAGGAGACAAATCTGCCAAATCTCTAGGCTTCACCCTCACAAAGACTCATTTCAACTAAAATTGTAAAAACATGTGAAAATGAAATGGCCTCGCTATGCTTACTGGAGCTGGCTACAGTTAGGACAACCATGGTGGTCTGAGCTCTGCCACAGAGCCGGCACTGAATACAGAATGGAAAACAAAGCAACAGACATACTGTTACCATACTGTGAAGACGACAGGAGTTACGACTCCGAAGATGTGAGCGTATCGGAGGAAATAGAGATTGAGACAGGGATTACTAGCCCACAAGATCAGGGTTGGATTCAATCTTTATGTCCAGGAAAATTAGGAAAGGGCAAGAAAAGGGAAGGACAGGAGAAGCCTCAAATATAAGGAGAAAAAACATGGATTCTGACTATGTCCTCAAACAAGCTCAAGGGTATTTCTCTCAAAGTGTCAGAACAATTGCGGTAGGATTTTGCACAGGGATTGTGCATATTTAAGGAAACAGCGGTGGTCTACACTCTGCCAAGGCAACTGAATACAATAGGAACCACCCGAGTTCCATGTTTGTGTGAGAGAAGAAGATGTTAGAGTTGAATAGAAAAAATGACAAACATCAGTGAAAGGCAATGTCAAAGAATGAACAATAGGAAAGTAAGAATAGTCTTCAATCCATTAAAAAAAAAATCTCATCATTATAACAAGCCTCCACTAATGAAATGTCTAGGCCAGCTGTGATTGTACAGATTACTTTGTTTTGACATTAGCACAATAGACAGTTCCAGGACACTGATACTCTTCATTGTTAAGAGCTGTTATTAATGTAAGGCAAGTGTCACACAATGAAATAATGAATGAGCTGAAATGGATATGTCAGTCCAGCTGAGGCCCAAACTATTTCTTGTGTATTGTGAGCGATCTTTTTCCCCTGTAATGGTTTTCAACAAGTCATTTTCGGTCTGCTCGAGCTGTGGCTGGTGTGTGTCGGGAAGCTGAAGAAACAGAACAGACATTTTTGAGGCCTGGAGTTGATACCAAACAGACTGACTTGGATCACTTTCAGCCACACATTGCTTACGAAACACGATCAAACACCAACCACATCCTCATCCCACTCAGAGACTAGATATGGCTCAGTGACATACATGAGATAAACTCAGAGCTTCCTCTGATCCTCGATCTGCTTCAGCTATCTGTCTGTCAAATATAAGTTATCCAGTGAGTTTACAATGAGAAAAAAAATTAACCAACTCAATACAGGACATTATGCATTGTGCATTGCATATGCATTGTGTCCCTCACAAACCTATAGAAACTACTGTCTTGCTTACTCCTATTCTATCTATCTATCTATCTATCTATCTATCTATCTATCTATCTATCTATCTATCTATCTATCTATCTATCTATCTATCTATTTAATTCTCAATCTATATATGTGAAAAAGCTTTTTAAGCCTGTTGACCAAGGACATTTAGTCAGACAGACTTAGGTACATGTTAGATAAAGCAGATGCTAAGTACTAGTGCACCCAAGCTTGATTGAATGGCATTAGTGCCTGGCTCTGATGACTCTGGGAAGATGGGGACTAGTGTGGACCCCACACAGCCTCCCCCAGTTATTTGCTTAGGAGGCCTTGGGAAAACCTCTGTGATTAAGCAGTAATCCAGAGCCTCTTTTCTCAAACCCTTACAACCCCCTCCCAGGACTGGCCAGCTCCAAAGGGTCACAATAGTCCTCTCGTCACACACACACACACATACACACACACACACACACACCTCCAAAAAGAGCCTTGGTGTTGGACAAAGAGCCTTTATTTATTGTTGGCCACAAAGGACAGTGGGAGAGAATTGCAGTGAAGAACAGTCTGTTGTTCTTAAAGGAAACACACACACACACACACACACACACACACATACACACACTTCCCACACACTCCTTGTCCTCCCCTGCAGTGTGTGTGACTGGGGTTATCAAAGTGGGAGGTTTATGTGTGAAATGCGTGAGTGTGTGTGTGTGTGTGTGTGTGTGTGTGTGTGTGCGTGTGTGTGTGGTACATTTTCACTCTCTAGATGTGTGTGCAGAAGAAACTTCTCAGCTCAAAAGTATACTGTTATGTAGGTTTGAGTACCTTCTCCATGACTGTATATTTGTGTGTGCATATACTGTAAGTGTAACATGTGGGTTATCAGCGTAGGATGTTGCCTGCATTTGTGTATGTGGGATGTGTGTGTGTGCGTGGTGTGTGTACGTGTGTAGGAGAGCGATTTAGATCATCCTCCTTTGGTTTTCCAATCCTGACGCTGTTTCTAAATCTTCCTATCTCCAGTTGATAATGATCACACTGCAGATTTCATTACTACTACAGCCCTGAAACAGATTTCTGCCTGCTGTGAGAGTGTGTGTGGGAGGTGTGCATTCGTGTATGTGTGTGTGTGTGTGTGTGTGTGTGTGTGTGTGTGTGTGTGTGTGTGTGCATGCATGTGCATTTCTCTTCTCTCTCTGTCTATTTGTGTCTGTGTGTTTGTGTGTGTGTGTGTATGTGTACACATGTTTAACCTCAGAGGTGTTGCAGGATGTTGCACTGACTGTGAATTTTTGGGTTGATTTATAAGAGGGATCTACTGAATGAGCCCCCAGCCCACCATCTCTCTCTCTCTCTCTCTCTCTCTCTCTTCCCCCCCATCTCTCTCTCTCTCCCCATCCCTCTCCCTCTCCCATCCCTCTCTCTCTCAATCTCTCTCTCTCTTTCTCTGTGGTTGCTGGTGTGTACCCCCCGCCCCCAGTGCGTTTATGTTTATCTCCCAGGGTCCTGTTAGAGACAAGGCCCAAGCCAGACACCCCCCCCCCCCCATCCCCCGCGCCACCAGGCCTGTCTGGTGTGCATTAGTTGGCCCTGCGACGTGGGCTGGCGTGCCAGAGATAACCACTGTTTTCCCTCACCCTGTTACACTCCCTCGAGTCATCCTCGAGAAGAGTGTCCAAAAAGCACACACACACACACACACCACCCCTTTGGAGGTGAGAGGCAAAGGAGTGGCGTGGCAGTGATGCCAGATCTCGCTAGAGAAATAAGCTGCCTGGACCCTGAAAACAAGCCCAAAATAAACAACCCAAGACCAAAAAAAAAAAAAAGACAGCTTCTACATTGGCCAATGAAAGAGACAGGTCGTCTGTAAAGGTAATGTTCAGCTATGTCAGCAAAACTAGGCTACTACAAAGGCTACTATGAGATGCTCTCTCTCCCTTGTTCGTTGTCAGAGCTACACGTTTTTTAAAGTGACTTCACAAAATAACAAGCCCAAAGTCGCTTATAATAACCCTGCTGTGCGTGTGTGTGTGTGTGTGTGTGTGTGTGTGAGTGTGTGTATAGGATTATGTATCAGTGTGTGTGTTTTTAAAATCAGTGTGTGTGTGTGTAAATACTTTTTTATTATTATTGGCCATGAAGGTTTAATGTGCAATCAGGCAGTCCTTGGGTCAAATATTTAGAGCGTGTGTGTAGGCGCTTGAGCAATCGAGACGAGCGTGAGCCAATCGGTGAGATTCCACTCATTCACTGTTGCATTGTGGATTTGGAAGACTCGAGACACTCAGCATGCTCAATTACATGAGAATTTGCAAATGGTGAGCGACGCCCCAGTTCTGTCAACAGACTAGACTGACACTCATAAACACAGCAGGCAGTGGAACATTGTACCTTTGCGTGGTGGGGAGGGACAGGAATGGCTCTTATTAATTCTTGTTAACTCTTAATAACTCTTATTTCTTACTTCTCATAACAGAGCAACAGTCTTCCCCAGTCAGACAGAGGAGATCCTTCTTCACCTTTTCAGAGCAGTATTCACAGTTCTTAATAAATAAAAAAAAAACAGGAAAGTGTTGATCACTTTCAAAAGCCTGTGATGAGCTCAGAATTCGTATATCCCCAAATAAAGAGTTTGAGATCTGTGATGTGGGTTTAGAGTTCTGAAAAGGTTTGTTCTGATTATAGAAAAGTGCAAAGTGACTGACAGCAGCCGTAATAATGATAGATAATAAAGAGTCTAGATTGAACTGAGGAAGTATCTGTGATATGCTTATAATCAAGGGTAGCAGACAATTTGAGACATGAAATGTGATGTCTCTATGTTCCCTGGCCCCTTCACTGGCCCCTCAGAGGTGTACCATGCCAGTCTATTTCTCCAGTGTGCAGTGCGCTGAAACTGCCTTATTTTCACATTCCTACCTCTGCTTGCTTCACTGACCTGACCTTCATCCCCAGATCCATCTCTTTTTCCAACCCTCTTATCATCCTCTCTCTCTCTCTCTCTCTCTCTCTCTCTCTCTCATGTTTCCCTCTCTTTGCCAAACTGATGACTGATGTATGTCTTTTTCTCAACTTTTTCATCTAAGTGTGGATATTAGCTTTCGAAGGACTTTGGTGTATTTGATGACACCCGTGTGATGTGTGTGTGTGCGTGTGTGTGCGTGTGTGTGCGCGCGTGTGTGTGTGTGTGTGTGTGTGTGTGTGTTCATGTCCATGTCAGCTCTTGTGCTGCATATGGTTCCACATAGCCCCCTAGCTATCCCCTCTCAATGAACTCGGATGAACTGGGCGAAGTGTGCTCGCTTAATAGAGCATGTCCAGCACTCTGTTCCAAGGGGCTCATCAAATGTGCATTACACACACACACACACACACACACACACACATACACATCCCAGCCCCATCCTATCCTTTCATCAAGACTCCTTCACGGGTATCTGTCAGTGGAATTAGATGGCTCAGACTGAGCCAGAAATCGCAGTAGATGAGAAGAGAGGAAGAGGGAGAAAGGAAAGGAGAAGAGAAGAGAGGAGAAGAGAGGAGAAGAGAGGAGGGGAGAGGAGAAGAGAGGAGGGGAGAGAGCAAATGAAAAGCAGGACAAAGCGAAGAACCGCTACCAGAGTGGTCCTCCATCCTCCATCTGTTTCCAGTAGGGTGAGTAGAAAAGACAGGCTGAGAGAAAGGAAGATCAAGAGTCATGGAGGAGAGAGAGAACAGCAAGAAAACAGAAAGAACAGAAAGAAACTGGGAAAATGGAGAGGGGTAGTGTCTCTCTCTCTGTGTGTCTGTGAGTGTGTGTGTGTGTGTATGTGTGTCTGTGTGTGCATGCGCGTGTGTGTGTCTGTATGTCTGTGTGTGTGTGCGTGTGTGTGTGTGTGCGTGTATTTGCACCTCTTTGCATTGCAGCTCATTGCATCTTTAAACAAGTGGAGAGAGTGAGACTTGAAACCTGCACAGCATTGTGCCAACTTTATTCATCTTTTCACTAGCATTGATTAGATTAATCTCAACTTCACACTGGACTCAAGCACATAACCTTAGGCCATTTGGGTGGTGAATGTGTGGGACAATGAGGCTACTGCCAGTGTTGTGCTGTAAAGTGTATGACAAATGTCACTGCACAGTACTCAGTACTTTATACTGAATGAATAGATACAGGGAGGCATCCACAAGGAGAAAGAAGAAGCAAAGAAATAGAGAGAAAGAGAGAGAATGGAAAAGAGAGAGAGAGAGAAAGAGATTTTGTTGTTATGGGGCTGAACAGTTGGTGAGGTGTTTCTGGGCGGCTGGGTAGAGCAGTCCTCCTGCTACCTCACCCGAGATAAAATGGCTCAATCGACAGCGCTGGCTCTGATGCTGGCATCCGTTCGCCGTTCGCCGCTCACCGCTCGCTGCTTGCCCGCCCCAGCCGCAGGGACTCCAAGCGTACGCACACACCCTTGAAGAGGCGCCTTGGCATGGGACACCGCGGCCCGCGGCCAGACGTGCGGGGGTGCCAGAATGTGGCCCATCTGCCACCAGCGACGCCCCACCGGCACAATACCACGCTGCCCTGATTGAGTGCGAGAGAGGGATGAAGAGGGACGGAGAAAGAGAGAGGAAGAGGAAGAGAGAAGGAGAGTTGAAAAAGAAAGAAGAGAGGAGAGGAGAAAAGAGGGCGAGAAAAGTCAAGAGAGTAAGAAAGAACTGACGGTGAAAGAGAAAAATAGTGAAGAATCGTAACAAAGGGAATGGTAGAAAAAAAATACAAAAGACACTATATTTCACTTTTGTTTCATTTCAATTAATTTCATTTATTCCTCTGGTTTTTGTTTTTTTTTGTCTATTTTGTCATTTCTGACAAGCAAGTATGTTTGTTAACGGCTCACAAAATAGGTAAAGTGCACAGTCAAGTCAATGAAGCACATGGAATGAAACCTTTGATCAAAACCAATAAACCACTAAAACCAATATAAACACTGCACTTAGAGTGGAAACAGAGGACAAGAACACCATATGCCCCTTTCCAAGTGGTGTCCTATGTGGGCAAAGCCGAGAAGGACAGGACGTAACCACGGAGACCCCACAGAGGGGGAGGTTCTGTTTGACAAATGTGCCTGTTGGCGTGGTAACAGGATAAACCCCACTTCAACTGATGTAGCCTCAGGTACCACACACCGGGCACTTAATTAATTACCTACATACCAAACATTTAATCCACCTCTACACTGAGCATGTGTGCACAGCACGTGTTAAGGATCAGCTTCAGTTATTTGTAATGTGGATTTAAATGAGAAACTGGACAAATATTATAATACCTCAGCATACAACATATTAATGCCAAAAACTTTTGTAGCTACAAAGTACAAAGTACACACACATTATGCAGTAAGCTATGTCGATGTCATTCATGTCATGTCAATGTCAATCATGACTAACATATAAAAACCCTGCTAAAATACTGGTTCAGTACAGAGCATTACAAATTAACAACAACTATGTTACACTGTAATGCATGGTATATCAGTGACCTGTAATATACAGTTTTGTATGTATGTGAAATATTGTGCCTAAGCAAATTGTAAGTAAATGGACTCGATTAGAGACATGATGTGTGAAATCATCACTTTCTCATCTAAGTGTCAAGTAACAATGTCAGCACAGAGAGGAGTGTCGGTGCGCATCAGTAGAGGGCGGTTTTGGGGGGGGGGGGTCGGTTGGGATGATTTGTCAATCATGCTGAGCAGACAAATGATGTGCTGTTGCTGTGAGGGTTCTGGGGTTAATGC
>PYXC01001975.1:632500-640000 GCA_015244755.2 Tenualosa ilisha | reverse complement strand
CACACTTTGACATGCTTGCACACATGAGCATACACACACAAGGAATACAGACACAAATATCGCAGAGTTATTGCTGCAATTAAACTGCTAGAGGCATCTGTCTTCAAAAATAGAGAGCAAATTTAAGTTTCCTCAGCTTGTGCTCAAGTCCATTGGGAAACATTAGCGCTAGTATCAGGACAGCTCTCCCATTCTGGAGTGAATTACTTTTGGTTTGCGTTCGCTTTTTTTCCACTTCCCCTTTTATATTTCTAAACTAACAACAGATCAACGGGAGGAATCGATCAACCTTTTGGGCCTATAATTTTCCTTCTGTGGGACATACAGTTTTTGGTTCGACGACCACCCCGCTCTCTCATTTGGCCTGGCGTGCTCTGGAACAAGCCGTATACATCATAAGAGTAAGTCAAACAACATCGGTACCACCGGGACAGCCATTTCAGTTTGCCGCTGAAAGCTGTTACATGCTTCAAACTCTTGATGGACTCGCTCGCAAAAGCACACACACACACACACACACACAAAATCAGCTATAGTTAAATGGTTTGCATCTGCGTATTCCTCCTCTTTATTATAGCATATCTGGCATCTGGATGCTGGACTCAATAGGCAAATAGAGTGCAATGCAGCAGGGTAATTAGCCAAAGTAACTCTCTCTCTCACACACACATACACACACAAGCACACACACATACACACACAATCAGCCATAGTGACTTTAGACTGAGGCTGATGAATGGAAGGGTCATGTGATGTGACTCGCTCCCCGTGAAGAGTGTAATGAGCACTAATCTCTCTCACACATCCAACACAATCACTTCACACCCCCCTCTGGTCTTTTAGCATGCACTGAGTCAGAGCATGGCACACACACACATGCACACACACGCACGCATGCACACAAGCACGCATGCACTACACAGTCTGTACACACACAGAGTCTGTTCACACACACATACACACACACACACACACACACACACACCACACAGTCTGTACACACACAGAGTCTGTTCACACACACACTTGCTCACAAACACACATACACACACCACATGATCTGTACACACAAAACTGTCTGTACACACACACACACGTACACGCACACACGTGCACACACACACGTCTGTACACACACAAACTGTCTGTAGAAAACTGAAAAATGTAATTAAAAACTTGATGAATATGAAAATGAATATTCTTCCCAGTTAACACTTTAGTTAAATTACAACCATATTCTTTACCTTATTCTTGCTCTACTCTACTGACATTTCGCCAGCTGTCAGTCCTCTCTATCAAATAGCCTCCCAAGAACCATTTCAGTTGAGTAGACTGTGTGTTACAGTAAGCAAAAACAAATGTGGGAAGTATTGGATCGTAAAGCAGCAGGAATTCACTCCATTAAACTGGAATGTGGACCACAACCTGGAACGCTGAACCCACAGTAGACCTCAATGCAGGGCGCTTATCTGTTGAATTATAAACTGTGTATTAAATGACTGGGCAAGTATTATCGCTATCATATTAGCGCACAGCTCCCTGTCTTCTGAGGAAAGCTAATGCAGATAAATAGCTTTGCCCCTGTGAAAAAAATCATACTGGATGATATGATATCTACTTATGTAAATAAAGCCATTTATATTAATATAACTGTGCTCTGCTCATTCAATGCAATTATTTTAAAGGGCTTGTATTAGGCTGTGCTTTAAAGATGGAAAAGTCACTGGCCTCACATAAATCCTATTCTTATCTTTAGCTCTGTGCTTAGTGAGTGAAGTATGCAGCTCCCCTGAGGATTGAGCTTGTCCATGGCAAGAAACTATGAGGATATATTGTATAAACACCTGACAGGTACAACACTTGATCAATCTGCCAAAAAAAAAAAAAAAAAGACTTTTTGGTTCATTTTTAAATGACACCTTCCTGAATCCCAGAGTGCTCCCTTTACTGAAGTATGTGTGGAGAAGTAGGGTTTACAAAACAGCTTCATATTTGACTTGGAGTACAAGTGTTTACCATCCATCTGTCTAGGGAGAGATGGAATTCTGGCCGCCTGTTTTACCTAAGAAATTTTCATTAACTCTCAGAGTCTTCTTCTCCCCAGCCTGGGCCTCTGTCACTCCATCCATCAGTGCAGAGAGAGGGATGAAAAGCGAGGGATGAGGAGGAGGAGGCGGAGGAGGAGGAAGAGAAGAGTGGTGTGAATGTGTGTGTGTGTGTGTTGGGAGGGGGGGTGAGTGGATAGGATGTGAGTTTTAATAGGTGTCAGTGTGTAAATCACACAGCCCGTCATAACAGACATGCTGAACACAGCCGTCCTGTCACAGACACTTCACTCCCACCTACAGCTCTACAGCTCTGACACACAGTGTTGAGTCTCCTCCTAGTGAGTACACACACACACACACACACACACACACACACAAACACATATACCCCAAGATAGATGAGGGTTCTACACACATCGCTCTCACATGTAGAGTGTGCAAAAACATACATATACACATAGATAGAAACGTACAAACATAGGCTCTCAGATAGACAGGAACAGACATAGAACAGAGATGTTCATATAACAGTGTACAAAAAGACTTTGGGGAGACGCTCCATGGAAGCTTTTAGAATGTTCCAGATGAACAAAAACAAATGTTAGGAAATTATGTGAATCCCACTTGAACTTTGACCCTGATTCATAAATAGACTGGAGCGGCGAGGCATAAAGCCACGTGTTTCAGCTCAGAAAAGGGTTGCATGGCTGCTCAATCACACACACACACACACACACACACACACACACACACACACACACACACAATCCCTCTCTGTTCCTCTGTCAAACACCTACATGCCTGCACATGCATGCACAATCAACCCCCCACACATGCACAGACACACACACACACACACACACAAACACACACACAGCCGTTCCGCACGAAGGCCAGCTTGTAGTTTGCAGTTCAAGCGTCACCAAAGTGAAATCTCTAAGACTTTGCTTGAACGTCTTTGATCCCTTGATATGGAAATCGGTAGCCGTGGCCCGTGAACATAGCAAACCCGACACCAGGCCACCCCGACCCGCTCAGCCATGTCGGAGCACGCCACTCCGCGCCGGCAGACCCCACAACTCCAGCACATCGCCTCTCGGCGACCCGATCCTGTGCTTTTGAAACGGCCTCTCCAAGATCAACTGTGAGTCCCCATTCACGGGTGTTGGTGGATGGTGGAGTCATAACAGCGTGAGTGGGAGCAGCGCTGCTCGGGCCCCTTGGAAACCTAACACCCCTTCCTCTGCGCTGCTGTCTTCACCGCTGCCCAACTAAACCCCAACACACACACACACACACACGCACACACACACACACTCACACACCCCTCCAAAGCCATGGATTCAAACAAGACATTCTTTTGATGCTTTAAATAGGATGCTGACGCGCCTGCCTCTGGCCACAAATACACACAGCACAACATGGAGCCGTGGGGGAAACATGACGTGGTTTTCATTTACGGCTTGCCGCTGTGTTGCTGTGGCTCATGTTGGGAATGGTAACCAAAAAAAATAAAAGCCACAGAAAAGGCCATTATTCCAGATGCCTCAACAGATACCCCCCCCCCTTCCTCCTCCTCCTCATCCACCTTTTTCTCCTCCTCCTCCTCCTCCTCCTCCTCCTCCTCCTTTTCCTCCTTTTCGAAGCCATGGCTGCAATCGATAGCCATCATCTTGTCTGTTATGAGTGGCAGAGGCAGTCGTCAATGGGATCAATTCATTTTGCACACGTTCAAGCTCTCCCAGGAGAATGATCCATTTGACGGAGAATTCTGTTTGGAGATCAATTGTTCTGTTGTCACAGTATCCTATTTGAAAAAGGGGCAGCCAGTATCGACGTGTAAGGAACCCATGGTGTGGAGGATGTCAGAGCTGACAGTGGGAAAGATAGATGAAAAAGCCGAAATCTTAGGCTTAGAAAAAAAAAAAGTCAAAACATCACATATCAAATCTCTCCTGATTATCAGTTCACAGCAAGAGAGAAAGGAGAGAAACTGTTGATCCATTTTATCTTAGTTTATTCTGTTTTGTTTGATCAGACTGATTGTTTTTATTATTTTAAATCAACCACTGTTTTTATTGTAACTACCTGTTTTGGCAGTATGGAATGTCAACAGTCATGCCAATAAAGTCCATTTCACTTTGAATATGAGTGTGTGTATTTGTGTGTGTGTGTGTGTGTGTGTGTCTGTTTGTGTATCTGAGTGTATGTGCGTGTGTGTGTGTGTGTGTGTGTGTGTGTGTGTGTGTGTGTGTGTGTGTGTGTGTGTGTGTGTGTGTGCGCGTGTGTGTGTTACTTGTAACACAGAGGCTAAAGCCGGCTAAGTGTTTGGCAGTGCTGAGTTTCCCGAGCAGACAAAAGTATCGTGTGTGAAGAGGCTCTCTCCCTGCTCAGTAGCAGCTGGCTGCGGGATCCCAGGGTATGGCTCCTGCTCCCTGGGCGCTACAGAGCACCGCAGAGTCACACACACACATACACACATAATTCATCACCTGTGGAGATAAGAGTACTTCTCCTCATGCTTATCAGCAACAACACAGCGAGAAGCAGAAGAGACCCCTGCACAGAGCTGGGTCTTAACTGGGCCGATTTTAGGCCAGATTCGGCTGACACAGAGCCAGATCAGGGATGGATCCATTGCAAAACAGAAAGACAAAAGAATGTGAGGAAGATTCACATCTATATTTTTTCTGCATATAACTGCATTCAAGCACTTGGAATTATCAGTGTGTTGAATAAACATTGCCTGCCAACTCCTCCATTTCTTTCATCTCAGTTTTTTCTGTGAATCTCTTTTTCTACCTCCCTGCTTCTTTCATTTCATCAGTCTGTCTTTCTGGCTCTGTCTGTCTGTTGCTCTCTCTTTCTCTCCCTCTCTCAATCCCCCCCCCGGCTGCCTCTTTCTCAACATAAAGATATACGGGGAGCTGAAACTGAAAACACCCAAATGTGCGCCACAGGGACAAAAACAATCCTGGGGCCAGTGTGTTAGGCCATGCGGCGGCCTCGGCGCGTCCCGTCTCGGCGAGAGCGAGAGCGAAAAGGGAGAGGGAGAGAGCGTTGGCCAGGAGAACCGCAACCCTGGGAACAAGAGAAAGAGAAAGCCTCCTTGAGCCAAATGTATTAGGTTTCGCTCCTCTGAAACCTCCAAAACCACAGGCTCTCTTTCTTTCTTTCCTTTTTGCGCTTTCTCTAATTCTTTCTTTTGCTCCCCACTTTCTCTCTCTCTCTCTCTGTCTCTCTCTCTTTCTCTGACCCTCCTCTGCTTCTTTGCTTTCTTCTCTCTACCACAGAGCATGGGGCCAATGGTGCCGTCACACAACACCAGCTCTATACCGTGCCACTCTATAACACACACACACACACACACACACACACACACACACACACACACACACACACACACACACACACACACACACACACACACAGAGACATCCTCCTCCTGTGGTGTGTGTGTCTGTGTCTAACTCTCTCTTTGGTTGTGAGTGCCATGCACCCATCTGCCACCTCCTGCCAGCTGTCTGGCACCTCTGCTGGTAGCTGGTGCCGTTGCTGCCACTGGTGGCCCAGTCCTCTGTTCAGATTTGGCTCTTATACCAGGCTATGGCTTATGCCATGGCTAATAACTGCCCCCCAGCCCCTGCCCCTGCCCCTGCCCCAGCCCCAGCTCTTATGCCAGGGCCATGCCTAATAACTGCCCCCCCGTCCAATCTATCCTCCACCATCCCAGTATTGAGGGCGCTGTGGTGTAAGAGGCTGTATAGTATTTGAAGAGTTCAGATGCTAAACCCTCTAAGCCTTTTGTCCTTTTGAATTTACCAAATATATTATATATGTATTTATATATTTTGATCAACTTTTATTACTCCAACTTTATAACTCAAACTGGATTGTTTTGACTTGATTTGTTTTCTCTGGATAATAACATTCAGATTGCAGTTTGATAGAGTTGATACATGGAAATGATTATAACTACAACTGAACTTTTGCATGTTTCTGAAGTAGGACTTAAAGGGTTTTTGCATCTGAACTCTTCTTTTGCATTCAAGTACTCATGGGGGCCTGATCCATCTCTCTCTCTCTCTCTCTCTCTCTCTCTCACTCACTCTTCACTATCCTTAAAGACAGTAGCCCAAAATGCAATTCAAATAACCCTGTATAGTCTAAATCTAAGTCTAAATCCCCACTGAAATGATACATTTTAGGGGCCCCTGTCCCTTGGCTTAAATCCTTCAGGGCTCTTACACCCCTTGCAGTCCACCCAACTGCTGCTGGTGGTGATCCGGTGTGAGTGGAAGGTCCAGTGCATTTGGGTCCGGGCCGGGCCGGTCCGGTTGAGTCCAGAACCCAGGGCTCAGAGGCCGGAGTGATCCGGGCAGCCCTGGCTCACTGCACTCCTGTTCCTCAACTTCCTGCCATTGACTGCTGCGGTGCAGGAGGAAGTGTTGAGTTCCAAGGCAAACGGACCGCACCGCAGGTCACACAGGCGGAGGGTCGGACAGAGAGAGTGAAGGAGAGAATGCAAGAGAGAGAGAGAGAGAACCAGACATGGGGGTGGGGGGTGGCGGGGCAGAAATGAGGAATGAGAGACAAAAAGGAGAGGTTAGTGGTCAGTTCTGAGGCAAGAGGGCTAGGATAGCTAGGAGGAAACTTTAAAGATAGTACAATACGTGTGTGTCTGTGTGTGTATGCGCGCGTGTGTGTGTGTGTGTGTGTGTGTGTGTGTGTGTGTGTTTTATGTTTGTGTAGCAATTCTCTAATGTATGTGTTTTTATATTTTTTTGTACATTTATGCATAGCTAAACCCACAGAGGGTTTTCTGTGTGTGTGAGAGAAAGAGAGAGAAAGAGAGAGAGTGAGAGAGATTGAGAGAGAGAGAGCAAAAGAGAGAGTGACTATGTCTTAATGGATTTCAAACCACACATACACAAGAGTATAATTGAGACTCTATTCAAAAACTGAATTCTGCACGTGACTGACTCTCAAGTTTTGTGTGTGTGTGTGTGTGTATGTGTGTATGTGTGTTTGTAAAGGTTTATGTTGATTTCCTGCATATGTTTACGTGTGTATACATATGTATTTGTGTGTTTGTGTGAGTGTGGTTATGTGTGTGTGTGTGTGTGCGTGCGTGTGTGTGTGTGTGTGTGTGTCGTGAGGATAAATGGAGGGTGAAATGGTAAGCTGAAATCGGAGAGGATTCGCGTTTGAGTTTGGAAAGATGCCGCAGGGCAGGCGAGGAGATGCAAACAAATACAACAAGCCTAAGCCCCTACAGTCAGCCGAGTGGATTGAGATGTTTCTCATTACGCCCTAATGCAACATCAAAATACCCCGCGCATTACCTCACCCGTTCCCCAAAACCCACCGCAGGGGACACAGGCTGCACCCTCCGTCAGAGGGGAACACTTTATTTATGGGTCCTGGGTGTGTTAACTTCCACAAAGAAAAA
>PYXC01001975.1:615000-622500 GCA_015244755.2 Tenualosa ilisha | reverse complement strand
TAGTGGGTGATTGTGAACCACAGGGGGTTTTATTTCATACTGGTAGCCACGGGTCGTCAGCAGAATTCTCGGCGTTGCTTTCTAGATGACCAAACGCTGCGACACAACACCCAACCCCGCCCTCCCCCCCTTGCTCCCCCGCCCCCTGCACACACACACACACACACACACACACACACACACACACACACACACACACACACACCAATGGCTTCCTTCCCCCTCCCTCAGTGATCAGCAGTGTGCACTGATCTCATCAATGCTGTTCAGTCTAGTTCTCTGCCGAGCCCCTGCTGAGACAACTGCTCGCTCCCACTCACTCCACACACACACACAACACACACACACACACACACACACACCAACACACACACACGCGCCACACACACACACCACAGACACACATCTCTCTCCTCTTCCATCTGATTCTTCGCGGCAACCCTGCGCCCCCACCCCCTCCCGTGGCTGATGTGCGCTGATGAAATGGGAAGCTGACTGGGGGCAATGTGCTGCAGACAGACCCCCTCTAACGAGCACCACCTCCAACTCTATTTTCAAGCAGAGCACGACTCACCGGCTGCATAGTGACTGTATGTGCATTTGTGTGTGTGTGTGTGTCTGTGTGCGTGTGTGTGTGTGTGTGTGTGTGCGTGTGTGTGTCTGCGTGCTGTGTGTGTGTGTGTGTGTGTGTGTGTGTGTGAGTGGTGTGTGTGGTGTGTGTGTGTGTATGTATGTGCGCGTACGTGTGTGTGTATGTGTGTGTGTGTGGTGTGTGTGTGTGTGTGTGTGTGGTGTGTGTGTGTGTGTGTGTGTGTGCGCGTATGTGTGTGTGTATGTGTGTGTGTGTGTGTGTGTGTGTGTGTGTGTGTGTGTGTCTAAGTGCGTAGGAAGGTCTACATCTGTTGCCAGGTGTAGACACGTCCCCAGCCTGTGTTTAAAGGTCGTTACACAGAGAGTACCCAGTGTCTTCTCAGATCTGTATGGTATTTCTCCTTCTTCTCTTCTCCCATTGAAATATCACTGCTAAGACCTCACAATGGAACAAAGACAATAGATTGGGAGATAGCAATGATGTCGGGTTTCTTGATATGGTGGCTCCACCACCACCACACACACACACCACACACACACACACACACACACACACACACACACACACACACACACACACACACACACTCACATACACACACACATAATCAATTGTGCAAAACACATTGAGAGTTACTGGGTGGAACCTTCATCCTGCTCAGACACAACAGGATACCAAGCACAAAACACACACACATACACACACACACACACACACACAGAGAGAGGGAGAGAGAGAGAGAGAGAGAGAGCTTCATATAAAAAACACACATTTACACACACATTAACACACACACATTAACACACACACACACACGCACACACACACACACACACACACACACACACACACACAGAGGAACACATCCACACAAACCACCCATGCAGTAGCCTCTTGCCAAAGAGTTGGGGACTCTATTGTGAGTCAAAGCCCAAAAATAAACAAGCGTGTTATTACGCAGATGGCCAGATAATGCATTACTGCAAACGAGCCCTTTCATCTGCACGCTGATGGGCCAAGTGCAGGCATGTAGTGTGACCAAACATGTTGTTGGGAGTGTTTTGACCACATTCTGTGTTTGGACTAAGTTCACTATACTGATGTAAATACAGTCTATCTGACCTTAATACTCTCACTTTTTCTCATAATTTCTCATTGACTCTTATGACTGGGGACTCTTTTCTCTTCTCTGTCTGATCCGATCTGGAGACAAAATTTCCATAAACATCTGAATCCTTTATTTAATTTGAGCGCTCGCTTGAAAATAAATATTTGAATGGGCGAACGTTTTACTGGGTACAGTTAAACAGTGCCCACACTCACATGCACACCCTATGCACAACTACTACACACACAACCCTCGACCATACATGCACACGCAGTCACACACACACACACACACACACACACACACACACACACACCGAGTGGCACTGATCTGATCTCTCTGTGGTGACTCCCCTAGAGTCATGGCAGAATATTCCAGAACGTATGGGGTAGGGAGCGGTCATGATAGTGTGTGTGTGTGTGTGTATGTGTGTGTGTGTGTATGTATGTGTATGTGTGTGTATGTCCACGCTGCAGGGCTCAGGAGGAGCTGGGATGAGTGTGCGGTCAGAAAACCACAGGGTGAATCCTCTCTCTGACCTCATACTCTATCTATCTATCCATTTATCTCTCTCTGTCTATCCATCTCTCTATCGCTCTATTTTTTCACTCTCTGACATTCTCTCTGAACTCTCTTTTTTCTCTCTCTCTGACCTCACACTCTCCTTCTACCTCTCCATCCATTTTTTCTCACCCACTCACTCTCTTTCACCTTCTCTCTCTCTCTCTCTCTCACACACACACACACACACACACACTCACACACACACACTTTCTCTCTTCCTTCTGGGACAACATGCCTAGGGCCTGTTGGGTGGGTGCTCCCCGCCCTGCATCTGATGACTGCTTATCTCTGTCGCTCTTCAAACGCTCGGCCGACTGGAGAAAAAGGACGACCGGGTGATGAATGCTCCACCGTGGCTTTGAAGTCCAGCGCCTCGCCAAGCGGAACATGACTTCCAGGAGCAGTGTGAGCGAGCAGGCAAGCGTCGCCGTATCCCCGCCACAATCAGAGCAAGATCAGGGAGCGAGGCGAGACGGGGGAGCGCGGCAGAGACGAGCAGACCGGAGCACAACGCCATGTTAGGGTCAGTCGGCTGCTTTGAAGTGAAAAGCAATCTGGGTCAGTTGACCTGTGTGTGTGTGTGTGTGTGTGTGTGTGTGTGTATGTGTGTGTATGTGTGTGTGTGTGTGTGTGTGTGTGTGTAAAATCTGTGTCCATGTTTGGTAAATGAGCCGTTCTTATCACTGTGAAGTGATGGCTGGCCAGCTGGTCAGGTGCACCCCAAACACCAGCAATGAGGATAAGGAATTCTGGCCCTACTCTGTTGCGGCTTGCCCAGCACGTGGCCCTGTTGCTCAGCTAGTGGGAAAAGGTGTTAACAAACACTGAGGTCATGCTTTCAGCTTCCAGGGAGCTCATGATGTAAGAGAGGCCGATTGGCCCAGATCTTGTTTACAGCCCACACAGACACGCTATTGATTTCAGCTAGCTGGCTAGCACCCTTGGTAGCACAGATGCTTCAGGCTTGAGGCCAGCGTTAGGCTATGTTTCCACAACACACGATAAACACAAATGCTGTTCTAATATCTATCTTATTATTTGTAAAAGCAGCTTCTTTTAATAGTACTTCACAACGTATGAAGTAAACGTAAAAATCTTGCGTTAAAACTGCATTGCATTGCTTTGTATGTTTTCTGCTCACACTGAATTCATTAAATTTGCCATTCTCTTCTGTCATGTGTCATTCAAGCTAGCAGAACCACAAGGGCATCTGAAAGAAAGTACAACTGGAACGAGAAAAAAAAGTTCTCTGAGAACATTGCACCGCATAGCACTGGGCAGCATTGCCTCACATTGTGCCCAGTTAGGAATTCAATTGAAAACAAAGTGGTGGAACTGACTTTGTCACTCACGCTGGCTCTCTCGTTGCATGCAGAGAGGACACTGTGTAACTGAGCATGCAGAGAGAGGTAATAGCAGTCTGTGTGAATATGCACTGTTTTAAGTTCTTCACTTTTTCCATCACATGAACAGACTGAGGACATTTTCACTGCCAGGCACTGAACTGGCTCCTTAAGGTGCAGAGAGGCACGTAATCTCGCTCCAAGTTTAAGCTGGGCAAAGTAATAAAACACCTCATTTAAAACCTACCAGATGCCACATTTTTGAAAAACTTGTTAAATAAAATAAATCAAATGAAATAATGCATTCAAACACTCATGGGTAATATTTTAAAATAAAATAAATGAAACTTTTTTAATAATGCATTTCAACATTCATAGGGTGATGTTTGATTTTGGATCACTCATCACAATAACTATTTACAGCATCTCAAATCCAAAGTTGTTGTTTACAACTGCAGCCAATGGCTATGTGTACAAGTTGCATTGCTATGTGTACTGCTGATGTTGCCGATGGTCAGTCAAAGCTGTTGAGTTATCCTATCATGCAGCTCTTTCTGTGCTTGCCTGCACTTGTTATATTTAGCCTGGAATCATGTTTAATAGCTGAAGTCACACAGCATCAGCTGCCAAACTCTGACTGGCATCTGTGCCACCTGCAAATGCCCGGGCGGGCGCCACCAGGAAGCCTATTTTGGTGAGGCCACTGGGTATTGGTACGGCCACTCGCTTGGCATGGGCACCACAGCAGCCAGATCCTTCATGGTTCACTCAAGGTCGCGCCTGGCACATGAAGTGGTGGAAAAAAATCAGGAGTGCGTCTGTCTGTGGGGAGACAAGGAGGCGGAGAGAAAAGAGGCTGTGTGTGATTCCAGCCAACCGTGATAGCGGCACCCCAACATGATCACAGCACATCACTGCACAAAACACCTAGGAGGAGGAGGAGGAGGAGGAGGAGGAGGAAGAAAGGTCGTTCATGGCTGACCTACCAGTGCCTGATCAGGTGTGATAAAAAAAAAAAAACACAGAGACATGGTGTGAGGGAGAAAGACAGACAGAAAGAAAATGAGAGCAGAAGAGAAAAAGAAAGAGGAGAAGACAGAGCTTTATTTGCAAGTGTATTTACATGCCATGCAAATAAAAGAGACAAATTAAAAAGAGCAGGAGAACAAGAGACACAAAGAGTAAGAAAAAAGAAAGAGAGCTGAGAGTTTTGCTCATGTGATAAAAGTCAACGGCCACCTCTGGATGACGCCCAGGAGAGTTGTAAAAGCCGGCATTCCTGCCTTGTTGGCTGCACTCCTCCTAGCCCAGCCGTTACAATACGAATACTCATTTGCTCTTTCTCTCGCTAACTCTCTCTCTCTCTCTCTCTCTCCCTCATTCACTCACTCACTGCCTCTCTCGTTAACTCACTTGCCCTCTCCCTCACTTGCTTCCTCACTCTCTCATTTTCTTGTACTCTCTCTCTCTCTCTCTCTTTCTCTCCCTCCTTTCGTCTCTTTCCTGTTTTATAGTGTGACAGCGGCCTGCGCTGGGGCTGCGGCGGCCCATGTTTGGGTATTTGTTTTTACTGACTGAGAGCTGAGGTCGGCGTGCATTCCCCCTGTTTTACAGAGTAGGACCCGCTCCGCCTCCCCCTGGTCCCTGTGTGCCTGTATGCTTAATTGTGTAAGAAACCAAAGAGTGTGAAGAAACCTGCCAAAGCCCCTAAAACACCTTAACTAGGTCATAAAAGCCAACGAAAGGCCACAGTAAAATATTTACTTTCAAAGACTTTCTCTCTCTCTCTCTCTCTCTCTCTCTCTCTTTCTCTCTCATTCCCTCGTTCTCTTCCTCTCTCCTGCACTCGCAGTAGGGAATACGTTTTTTCGCCTCCAAATGAAATGTGTTTAAGCCATTAACATAGCAATGTGAAACCATGCCTTAGCCTCGTTGCCTGTTCTCAGTGCAGTCCACAGCTGAAACAGAGCACGCTCCGCTGGTGAGCCGTATATAAAGGACCATCAAAACTTCTTCCTGCGCTGAATCCAAAGTTTGCAAAAGGGGTGGGGAGGTGCGGGGTCGGAGGGCGGGGTGCGGAAAAATCTAGAGACGCCTTATGCGTGTGTTTTCCAGGAGTTGAGCCACATGGGGAGCAGATTTGTTTGAACATACTCCTCATGTGATGGTGATGCCCTGCCTGTGAGGCCTGTCTGAGACTACCACATGATACGAGTTAAATGGGGAGGATGGGGGGGGTGCGGGAGAGAAGGGGCTGCAGAAAGACGACACAGGGGCAAATTGCTTTTAGTACACAGCCTTTGGGTAGCTGAATACCAGTCCATATTTCTGGCCCTCACGAACCGCTGCGTAGATGAGCTCGAGCTGAGCTGGAAGATGAAACAGTAATGTCTTCATTGCGTCGCGGCTTTGAACCCATCTGCTTTGTGTTCGGACGACAGAACTCGCCCCCCCCCCACACCCGCCCGAAAGAAGAAAGCCACAATTTCCACTCAGGCGCTTGGTTGGGATTGTCATAATTAAATACTTAAGCTTTATGGGCCTCTCCTCTCGTGCACGGCACTCGCACACAGTCAGTGTAGAGTCAGTGCGCGGGCTGGAGGAGCCTGCAGGTTGGGACAGATTAAGTGAGAGGCGAAGTTCAAAATGAGTTCAGGATGGAAGGGCAGAGGCACCAGCTTCGTATCTTCCCACCACTTCCCACAGCGCAGAGCAAGAAGCACAGTGCTTTGGCCCCACAGCCAAACCAAACTCAGTAGCACACTTACACACACACACACACACACACACACACACACACACACACGCACAAACACACACACAAACATATACAAATGTCTTGTAAAACTGTGTCCACAGCTGTGCTACAGTGGACTGGTCAGTCTGCGGGCTGACCAGATGCACATGAGAGAAGGGGATGGATATTTATTTAAAAACTCAATATGTATTAAGTGGTTTCAGGGCAGCCGCTGTGGGAGACACAAAGCTGAAGTGTTATCTTGGAGGCTGGCCCGATGGAAGTCAATGAAGAGAGACTGGTTAGTGTGTGTAAATATGGGGAGCGACAGACCAGGATGTGTGGCTTTGCCATCATTTCCTCAAGGGCCAAGGCTTCTATTAGAGTGACTGGGAGTCTGAACTCGTATCCCAAGCAGACAACACATCTTGGAGTTGGACTTTTACTTGGACTTGGACTTAGACCTTTAGAAGATTTTAGACATGAATCAGATACAACAAACTTTTCACTCCATTTCTTGTCCAATTCACTAAATAGTTTTGAGGAGGTTCACAAAGCCTGACTTAAACGCTGCCAAGTAACCATCAGCATCCCAGTTCTGATGTTTTCCATATTTTGTGTGAGTGAGCAGCAGCCATGTACAGAATGACCACAGCAGTAACATCTGATTGAGACAAGAAATCAACTAAATCTGATGCAACTTAAGAAAAGTGTACAGTGTCTGCCCTGTTTTAGAGAAGGAAGGAAGGAGAAAGGAAAAAAAAGAGAAGGAAAGATAAGGAGAAGAAAGACAGGAGTGGGAGTAGACAAGAGAGGCAGAGGAGTGGAGAAGAGAGTAGAGAGACAAATAAAGTAATGGAGAAGAGAAAGAAAGGAGAAGATGGAAAAGGAGAGAAAGAAAGAGGTAGAGAGGAGAAGAGTGGGAGAAAGAGTGGAGGTGACGAAAAGGAGAGGAAAGAGACCGAAGGTGTTGAGCCAAAGCTTAGAGAGATGTGTGAGAAAACAGCACAGAGCAGAACAAGTGAGGCAAGTGAGACGTAAGGAAAAGAAACAGCAATAAAAAAGAAGACAGGCAGGTGATGAGGTGTGGAAGGGTGTGAATGAGGGAAAAAGGAGTCGCTGGAGACAGGAGAGAAGAGAGAGAGAGAGAGAGAGA
>PYXC01001975.1:605000-610000 GCA_015244755.2 Tenualosa ilisha | reverse complement strand
CAAGAGCGTGTCAGTGCTCTGCGCTCTTTCCATTCCCCTCTGTGTTTTTCCTTTGTGCTGTGTTATTGACCACTTTGCTTTGCCTCTGTTCAAAAAGCAAAATAAACACTATTGATGAGCTGATGAGCACTATGCTGAGCTGTGGACTTGAAGAAGAGATTTTCGTTCCTCCAGAATTTGTTTTGTCTCTCGTCCAATTGTTTCCACCAGCAGCCACAACCAGTCATCAAATAAGCACGTTTGTGATCGTTTAGCTTAACGCAGCCTCAAACCGAACAAACATGTTTGTGATTACATGACTCAAGAAGAAACGTTTGATAAATCAATATTTTTGTCATCATCAAGCCTCAGCAAAGTTATGGCACTTGAGTATTCAGTTTGAACAGAGATGTTTAGCGACTAACTTTTATGATTACTCTGCACAAACATTTTGATGTTTTCAACTAACATGTGTTTTGAATTAATGAGCGTAACCAGAGCCATGATATTCAGTGCCTGGAGCATTCTCTCTCGTTCACAACCTTTGGGTTGAATAAGGCTTTTGAATTATACTTTGCACTTTTTCAAGTGAATGGACTTGCTTTTAATGTAATGTAATACAGCATCCTCTTTGTGTGTGGACTCCATTTAAAAGCGCGTGTAGCATGGCAGGCATTGTTACACAGAGTACACACACTGCTTACCTATGAGGGGGCATGGGAGAGATGGGCAGGTGTCTGTTGAGTAAATATTTGTGAAGCATAATGTTTTTTTAATATTTGGGCAGCATATTTTTTTCTTTTCATGAAAAAACAAAAACAAGCTAAACATAAAATCAAGACAGCACAATAACTTCCTAAGCATGGAATCTTTTTTAAGGACAGAAAAGCATCATTATTCAAGAGGTAGTTCAGCTTTTGATTTCACCAGAATCTTTTGTACAACCTTCAACCCACACCCCCCAACCCCAAACACACACATACATACAAATCCATCTCACCCACTGAATTCACAAAACACATTGAAAGATCAAAATTAGTCTCGGAGGGCAGAGCAATACTAGCATAAACTGCACACATGCATTTTGATCACCTGATCCAGTATATGGAGTACACCATGCACAGGCAGCGTCCACAGAAGTACCCAGCATTTTGTTGTAAGGCTTTACATCATAAGCTGTAATATTTTGATGAAGCAGTTGTCCTCTTAAGATAAGCAACAGAACTACCATAAAACTAGGTGAAATTATGTTCCTGTTATTGCCTGCTCACACTGAATATTTGCCGGTGTGGTAGTTGTGTGTGATGTGTGCGTGTGTGTGTGTGTGTGTGTGTGTGTGTGTGTGTGTGTGTGTGTGTGTGTGTGTGTGTGTGTGTGTCTGTGAAGATTCTCATTCCTCCAGGTCATGATAGTCAAGGTGTTCAGTTATATTCAACTGGACACACACAAACAACACACACACACACACACACACACACACACACACACACACACACACACAATCTAGGTGTTTAGTTATATGCAAATGGCCTTCTTGGAGCTTGATTTCTGAAGCTCCAGAAAAAAGTCCAGTTACATATAACACATATGACTGTGTGTGTGTGTGTGTGTGTGTGTGTGTGTGTGTGTGTGTGTGTGTGTGTGTTGTGTGTGTGTGTGTCTGTGTGTGTGTGTATTTGTGTGCACGTGTGTGTGTGTGTGTGCGTGTGTCCCAGTCCTGCTCATTGTTTGGTCATCCCAAAGGCTTGGACAAATCCACCCCAGGAACATGTACAAAGAGACTGGCCGTTTTTTTGTTTGTTTGTTTTGTGGCTGATCTCCCTCTGTGTGTGTGTGTGTGTGTGTGTGTGTGTGTGTGTGTGTGTGTGTGTGTGTCTCAAACAGTGTTAAAAAAACTGTGCGTGGGTGCACCAGGCGGACAGAGGGAAGGACAAATGGGGGACTGAGCTAACACAACCAATCAAACATAGCCAATCACAAGTGGCCAATCAAAGTCAGCATCAGATGGAGGAGAGAGCTGTGGGCTTTCACAGTGGCTGCTTGGGCACCTCTGCACCTTAATCCCTTACACACACACACACACACACACACACACGCACACACACCACACACACACACACACACACACACACACACACACACACACACACGCATACACATACACACACACACACGTGTGCACTTGCACACACACACACACACACACAGACAGACACACGTACACACACTTTATCTTGTGTGGATGAGCCCCTAGTGTGCAGGGGGATTTGAGGCAGCGGAGAGTGGGATGGCAGCCAGTATGAGGATAGTGTGAACACGGCCATGCATATGACAGCTCGGCAGGCAGTTTGTGCATGTGTTTGTGTGTGTGTGTGTGTGTGTGTGTGTGCATGTGTGTGTGTGTGTGTGTATGTTAATGGGGCTGAGTTTGTGTTTTAGACATGTTTGTTTGAATGTGTACCTATGTCAGACATAAATGGGTGTTCATGTTTGTGTATCTGTGTGTGTGTGTGTGTGTTCGTGTGTGTGTGTGTGTGTGAGAGAGAGCTCTGTGGGAGAGTGTGTGTCCATGTCCAGTTCTTGCTGCTGCAGTGCTAATCAGATCACCCCTGGGGTTTGTCTGACAGACGCATATGGTCCCTTTACTTACACCAGTCCTTTCCACAACACACCAGCTTTACACATGCTAGCCCTTTTTATTGGACGACGTGTGTCTCAGTCATGTTCTGTATGTGGGGATGATGTATTTCTCATTTATGACTTTCTGTGTTTATACGCATGTGTGTTATGCATTTGTGCCTGGCGTGTGTGTGTGTGTGTGTGTGTGTGCGTGTGTGTGTATGTGTGTGCGTGTGTGTGTGTGTATGGTGTGGGTGTGTGTGTGTGTGTATCGTGTGTGTTTGTGTGTGTGTGTGTGCGTTTGTGTATATAGTCTCTAATCTCTACCTCCAGTAGAAAGAAAAGGAAATGTATTTCTTTTCAAGCCTCCCAAGTTTGTTTGTTTTATCTTTATCATTATTCTGTAAACTATGAGCCGTCTATTTCTCCACAGGCACACACAAACAGACACCACTTCCCTTTCATTCTTTCTTTTTCTTTCTTTCTTTCTTTCTTTCTTTCTTTTCTTTCTTTCAGTACAGTGTGTAAGCCTGTCTGTACACACATACTGTAGACACACTCATAATATGAGTGTGTGTGTGTGTGTGTGAGTGTGTGTGTGCGCGTGTGTGTGTGTGTGTGCGCGTGTGTGTGTTTACTTTGAGCATGGAAATAAAGGTACGCAGAGGCGTGTTATCACCCTATGCCATCAGGAGCATTCCAGTGAGAACACGCATCTGGGTTCCGTCAGCCACAGCAGAACCAGATGTTCCCCCCCGTCCCCAGCTCCCGGCTCCCTGTCTGTGGAGGAAACGGGAGTGGTGGCAGCCCCAGTCCCTGGCATGGCCACAAGCCGCTTTGACCGGGCAACGACTGCAATACCTGACACTGAGCCCACACAGGACCCGTCTTCACCGCCGCAAACTGGACCGCTGACGCCACAAAGGTCCTTCAGGGAAGCAGAAAATTAGAGGAGGGACGCTTTCTCTCCTTGTCCATATCTCTCTCTTACTCTATCTCTCTCTGTCTATCTCTCTGTCCCTTTCTCTCTGTTTCTTTGGAACTGTGGGGTGTTGGGAGGGTGGGGTGGGGGGGTTTGTCTTGATGATAACCAGAGTAAGGCTGAGTCAAATTCGATACACTCTCTCGCTAAATTACACATCTGCTTTGGTAAGCAAACTGCCGGCTGTATTTTCCCAGGCTAATGGCTGACTGCTAGCGGACGAAAAGCAGTGAGACGACATCAAACGGGCGAACGCCGGCCCACCCCACCGCTACGGACATAATCAGTCCCAGCGTTAGCGGAGGTTAGCGACAAAACCGAAGCGCTGGTTGCCACATTGTGGCTTTGCGGAAACGTGCAACAACGGCAGAGACAAGAAAAAAAAAAAAAAAAAAAAAAAAAACACACTCTCCGACGCCGCCAGCAAACCCACAGCTTATCGGCTTCCAGAGCAGATTGTGTCGTGTGTTAAGGTATTAGCGCGCAGTCGGGGGAACAAAGACAGGGACCTTTTAAGATCACGTCCTGCTGCTCCTGGACTGTACGCCACCCCGACAGCAGCAGGCGGGGGAAACACACACCACACCCTACCCCACCTCACCCCCCTACCCCACCTCATCCACTGCGCCGTGCCGCGCTTGGACAACAGAGACGACTGTGTACCTGTTGAGCAGGCGAGCGCCGGGCGGATTTTTCCAAGAGCCTTGTGTTTTTCAAGAGCAGCCGTAATTTCCAAAGACCACCAAGAGTTTCACAGCAGCGTCAGTGTGTGTGTGTGTGTGTGTGTGTGTGTGGTGCAGAGTGTAAAGTTTGGCTTTACGCTGAATCTTTACATGATCTACACATTGTTACATAGCCAGACAGAAAATACACACATGCCCACACACACTCACACCTGCGTACACACACACACACACACACACACACACATACACACACTTACACAAAAGAGAGGTGAATGACCGAGCATAAACATGGCCCTTGCCGTGAAAGCAATGCGGATGGTGAATCATTTTAGGCTGTAGAACAAATGAAATATTTTTTTGGCTTGTGTTAGAGCCTCTTGGCTTGCCGTGTTTGTTGCACTGCAAGGGTCCTTGCTAATAAATACAATATGTACTGTGAGACGCGAGAGGCCTGTGTGTGTGTGTGTGTGTGTGTGTGTGTGTGTTTGTGTGTGTGTGTGTACGTGCGTGCGGCGTCCAGCCACTTTTCCTCTCTCTGCGTTCCTGTCGACGGGAGGGCAGGGGAGGGGGAGATGCACTCCCTGGATCTCAGGAGCCAGTGTTTACTCAAGGCTGAGGGCTGTGTGTACTGAGTCAGAAGATGAGGAAGAGGACGAGGACGAGACGGCCCGTAAGCGGCGGAGGAATTAGGCCTGGAATGAGAACAGGAATGGAACACAGCCTTCCAGCACTTC
>PYXC01001975.1:562500-602500 GCA_015244755.2 Tenualosa ilisha | reverse complement strand
AACTAGAGCTGTCAATGTTAGCACGTTAACACATGTGATTAATGTAAAAAAAATTGACAAGTTCTTTTTTTTTTTTTTTTTTTAATACTAATTAATCATGCAGACACATACGTCACACTACCCACCAGCTTTCACACACAATTGACATAAACGTGGTCATCACAGACAGTCTGCAGCTGCTGCAAACTACTGCCTAACTTGCGGTAAATGGAGTCTTTGATCTCTTTTCTTTTCTAAGGTGACAAAATATATAGGTCACTACGCAGAATCGTGTGATATAAGTCACTACGCAGAATCCTAAAAAATCGTGTGGTTGGTCACCCCTGGGCATCCCTGTCATAGACAACCTATGACAACGACACTCTTTCATGTTGGGTGTTCAGGAGACCAAGGAGCGCCACTTTACTGAAGCCTGTGCTAACCAGGGGCATGTGCAACATTCTGGAACTTCAAATGTGTGATATATTGTGATTAATTGCAATTAATTTACAATTTCTACTGTGATTAATTACATTCATTTTTTTTTTAATTGATTGACAGCATTAATAAAATCACATTCAGCCCATCAGTATAGTTTTTATTTTTGGGTTATAAGGTAAACTTAATATTAATTTTTAGTGCCTTGTTTTGCCTTTTTATTCCCCTTGTTTGCCTAGGTCTGTCCAAGATGAGAGCGCTCTTACTCACACCTGAAGGTCTTTAACTATCAGCCAAGCCAGCACACACACATCCAGAGTTCTAACACAGACACATCCAGAGATCTAACACACACACATCCAGAGTTCTAACACAGACACATCCAGAGCTTTTGGAGGAAAAGCAAACAGAGCCTTTCCAACCATTACAATACACTCCTTAACATGGACACAATGCATGATTGTATCTTTCTGTCCTGTTATTTTTACTTTGACCCCAGCAGTGTGTGTGTGTGTCTCTGTGTGTGTGTGTGTGTGTGTGTGTGTGTGGTGTGTGTGTGTGTGTATGTGTGTGTGCATTACCTTTGGGTCACTTATCCAGCTCCAGTACACTGGGCAAAGGTCTCCAACTGGCCAATTATTGCCCTGTACAGGTAGACTCTGTCAATGCAAAGAGGAAGAGTAGAAAGATAAAGAGAGAGAGAGAGAGAGAGAGAGGAAATGGAGAGAAGGAAGGGAACCAAAGTAGAGACGAGGAGCGTAAAGAAAGAAAAAAGAGGCAGCAAAGAGCGGGGTAAAAGAATGACAAAAAGAGATGGAGAGAGAACTAAAGAAATAAGGACAGAGGGAGAGAGAAAGAAAGAGGTGAGGGAGAAGGACTGAGTGGGGCATGTATGTGTCTCTGTGTGTGTGTGTGTGTGTGTGTGTGTGTGTGGTGTGTGTGGGTGATGATGGCATGCTGTCAGGGGGAGAATTCCTCCCTCAGCGTGTGATTGCTCTCCTTCAAAGCGCACCATGACGGCTCCCATATTTCATCACTCACCAGGGGACAGACCCTTCCTCTCAGAGCGCACCAGACCAGACACACACCACTTGGGAATACACACACACACACACACACACACACACACACACACACATTCACACACACTACACTCACAAATACACTCTCACTTATAACACACATACTGGTACCTTTTATGATTCCACACAGCGGTAAGGTTGTGTGTTTTGCTGGTCCGGACACACTGGTTCTTAAACCAGGTATTTCAGATGTTCAGGAGACAAAACACTCTCCCTCATCATCTTTCCATTATTCACTGCTCTAGATGCCAAACCAATTAGGCCTGTGAAATGGAATCTTATTCCTGTTCTCCATCTCCTAAAAGATCACTATTCAAACTGGCATTGTGCATTGATGGAGAGAATCTATGCAGGACATTCCTGAGATTTTACTGAAATGGGATTTCAGTGAGGAGAATGCATGTTTGATACTGAAAGACTGCCCTCTGTGGCCAAACGCTTAAGTAGCACTCGCAGGTTGGGCCCGTTCTCTGGGTTTTTTTATCCACTTTTGTGGTTCTCAGTTTAGGTTATCCAGCATGATCCAACCATTCCTTCTCCTCTCTCCCATCTTTTCTACCTCCCTCTCCTCAACTCTCTCTCTCTCTCTCTCTCTCTCCCCCTCCCTCTTTCTCTCACCCTCTCTTCCACTGCCACTGCCCCCCTTCTGTTCCAGTCCTCATTCCCTCCTGTGCTCATAACTTGGTCGAGACACTGTAGTGACTCGGGGGTCGTTTTGGATCTTGCTCATTTCCAGCGAGGCGTTTGATGTGCGCAGGTTTTACCGTGTCACGAGTTACCCGATACAGCTGCTCGTCTCGTGTCCCCTGCTGAGCTCCCGACAAATACTTGTGCCGCACTCACAGATGAAAAATAGAATCCACATACAAGCCAGGAGGAAAAAACGGATAAAAAACAAAACGAGAGAAAAGGGAAAAAGTGACATATTGAAGCCTTTAAAGTCATTTAAAACACACAGCAGGACGCCTCAGTGTGTGTGTGTGTGTGTGTGTGTGTATTTACCTGGTTCCTATATCTGTCACTGTTGTGTCACAGTAGTTTTACTATACACATGTGCGTGTGTGTGTGCATTGTTACAAGCTCAAACAATGTCAAAGCAAAGTCCTTGCCTCTGTCATATAACTTCTCACGTTGTGCAAACATGCCACACAGTTACAAAAAATGCAGAGTAAAACAAACCCCATCCCCACCCGGTCCCCTCTCCAAAATGGCTACTCGCACGGGAGGGAAATGACATTGTTGTGTCCTCTGGGTTTCACAGATCCCAAAACAAAGATAGAGATCTGTAGATGAGACACGGGAAGAGAGGCCGAGCAGAGTAAACAACCCACCACCACACAGACAGACAGACAGACAGATAGATAGACAGAGGGGAACAACAAACCACCACCACACAGACAGACAGACAGACAGACAGACAGACAGACAGAGGGGAACAACAACAGTAACAGCAGCAGCAGCGCTGGAGACACCCATCTAATTGACGACGATCCTATTTAAAAGGCGTCTTTCTCGGCCACAAACATGGCAGTGGCAGCGGCGGTGGCGGCATCCACCCAAACTCTGTGAAATGTCCCTTAACCATTTCCTCATGTTGCCCGCCCTAACCCAACCCCACACCCCCACACCCACCCCACACCCCCACACCACCCCACCCCACCCCACACCCCACCCCACCCCTATCTCCACCTCCAGCTGCTGCTGCTGCTGCCGCGCACTCCGTCATCCCCACCCCCACCACAGGGCTATTGCATTACAGCAAGTCATTATACTGACTTTATTCCCTCTGCATTAGGACGGATTTGGAGGTATACTTAAACACCAGATACTCTACTGACGCGACCCTAGAGACAGACAAGGAGAGAGAGAGAGGGAGAGGGAGAGAGAGAGAGGGAGAGGGAAAGAAAGAGAAAGAGGGAAAGAGGGAAAGAGAGAGAGTAATGCAGGGAGAACGAAGGAGGTGTGTAAGGATGTGTGAAACAGAAAGAGAGGGTAGTAAAAGAGAGACTGACTGACGGACAGACAGCGAGAGCAGACCTCTGGTCAGTGGCTCCCTACTGGGGTAGGCTCTTTGAAAAGGGACCAAAGCCGAGCGGGAAGTAAATCATTATTAAGACCACCACAGTCTGTGGGACGCCCACACAATACCTGATTATGGATCCAATGATATATTACAACATCATAGACAGAGACAGAGAGCAAGAGGGAGGGGTGTCTGTGTGCATGCGTGTGTGTGTGTGTGTGTGGTTGAGTGAGTGAGCGAGTGTGTCTGTGTGTGTGTGGGTGGGTGTGTGTGAAAAAAAAGGAGAACAGTTAAACACTAAAACGGTTGTCAATAACATGAAGTATCGGTTGAACTTTCAACTCTAATAAAAATAAGTTAACAATCTACTAAGACTGAATGAGAAAAAAAAAAAAAAACAGAAGTCGTTGGGGACTATCACCATAATGGCCGACAACCGCTAATGACATGCTTCAACCTCATAACCGAGACATTATTTATAGAAGATCTGGTCCATCAAACATGAAGGCAACTCTAGCAGAGCGCATGAGATGCTGTTGGCAGCAATCACGGAAAGGAAAGGCCAATTAAAATGTGTTTGCTCTGGAGGCAAACCCAGACAGCGCCGTAATATAGCGCCCGAAGGAAGCCGAGTGAAAGCCTTAGCATCCAAAAACCTCTCTCCTGATGACAACGGGCATCAGCTGAAGGGAGCTAATGTGCAGAATGATTAAAACTGATGTCACCCACATATGAATCAATGAGTGAAATAACAGGTGCTGAGAGAGAGAGAGAGAGAGGAGAGAGAGAGAGAGAGAGCAAAAGACAGAGATGTCAAAGATTGGCACTCCATAATGGCAAAATATGCCCTCATCTTAGCAGCTTTGTCAGTGCAGTTGCCGCTGTCTGTTTTGAAACAAGGCAACACTCTGTCAAAACATAGGAATGTAAAAAAAAAGACAAAGGGAGCGCGTGGGAGTATGTGTGTGTGTGTGTGTGTGTGTTTGTGTGTCTGCGTGTGTGTGTCTGTGTGTGTGTGTGTTTGTGTGTGTGTGTCTGTGTGTGAGAGAGAGAGAGAGTGTGTGTGTGTGTGTGTCTGTGTGTGTGTGTGTGTCTGTGTGTGTGTGTGAGAGAGAGAGAGTGTGTGTGTGTGTGTGTGTGTGTGTGTGTGTGTGTGTGTGTGTGTGTGTGTGAGAGAGAGAGTGTGTGTGTTTTCTAGATGACTAGGAGAAGAAGACCTATAGAGACTTTCCTCCGCCGTTTGGCAGCAGCATGCCGACTGCTGGTGGGCTGTAAGACTCTCCCCGCACCGCACTGCAGTAGACTGAGATTTTTTTTATTTTTTCATGTTTCCCCCGTCCTTCGCCTTGGCTGAAGGCTATGGGACGCTTCACAGAGAGAGAGAGAGATAGAGAGAGAGAGAGAGAGAGAGAGAGAGAGACAGAGAAAGAGAGAGAGGGAGAGAGAGAGAAAGAAAAAAACTAAGGATGGTGCTGTAAATAATTAACAGGAATGTGTGAAATTAAAAAGGGAAAGTTGCAGAGGAGGAGTGCAGAAACTTTTTTTTTTTTTTTCTCAGCGGTGAACCTTCTCTCCTCTCCCATCCTCCCTTCCTCTTTCTTTTACTTGCCCTGATCCGTGGCAATAAAACACAAAGGCAGGGACTTTGTTATGAAACTGCGTGCTGGTGATTGTGTATGTGTGTATATGTGTGTGTATGTGTGTATATGTGTGTGTGTGTGTTGTGTGTGTGTGTGTGTATATGTGTGTGTATGTGTGTATATGTGTGTGTATGTGTGTATATGTGTGTGTATGTGTGTATATGTGTGTGTGTGTGTGTGTGTGTGTGTGTGTGTGTGTGTGTGTGTGTGGTGTGTGTGTGGTGTGGGTGGGTGGGGAGGCTGCAGTCTAAGCAGGTCAGTGTGCGAACTTGGCAGGTGAGGACAGTGTGTGCATGCGCCATGTCACATCTGTCTTAATCGCATCCCTTGCACACACACACACACACACATACACATACACACACACACACACACACGCACACACACACACACACACACACACACACATCCCAGGCTGTCAGCACCTGAACATGGGGGCAGTGAGTACAAGCACCCTTCTTACCGCGTGCTAATTAAAAGTTCAGAGGCCAACTGGATGAAAAACACGGTGGAGCAGCCAGTTTTCACCCTGGGTAAATACAGCCAGCCTGTCACAACATCTCCTCCCTGGCATTTCAAACACTCACTCCCACCCCACTCACCACCCCAGCACCAACAACCAGCCCTTACAATAATGACTTTGTTCCCCCACTTCTTTGCAGTGTGTGTGTGTGTGTGTGTGTGTGTGTGTGTGTGTGTGTGTGTGTGTGTGTGTGTGTGCCACTAGACACAGTTATTGAAGTACAGCACAATATAGCACCATAACACCCAAGACTGGCATTTATAGACTGCAGGGTGGTACAAAAATCTCCAACCCTCCCCTTCTCCCTCTCCCTCTCTCTCTCTCTCCCACTCTCTCTTCCTCTCCCTTCTCCCTCGCTCTCTCTCCCACTCTCTCCCTCTCTCTCCCACTCTCTCTTCCTCTCCCTTCTCTTCTCCCTCTCCCTCTCTCTCCCACTCTCTCTTCCTCTCCCTTCTCTCTCTCCCTCTCTCTCTCTCTCTCTCCCACTCTCTCTTCCTCTCCCTTCTCTTCTCCCTCTCCCTCTCTCTCCCACTCTCTCTTCCTCTCCCTTCTCTCCTCCCTCTCTCTCTCTCTCTCCCACTCTCTCTTCCTCTCCCTCCTTCCTGGTCATGCCGCCTTTTATTAGAAATCTGTGACGAGAAGAATGTGGAGGACGACGATATGGTAATGATTATTTCTGTTCCCTTCAGTCAGACTGTCTGTGATAGAGAACAGCCTTTGGAAAAGAAGAGACAGAGCGGAGAGAGAGAAAGCACTAGTATCTTATCAAGAGATGAGGGGGGAGATAAAGGAGTAGGGAGAGAGAGAGAGAGAGAGAGAGAGAGAGACAGAGAGAGAGAGAGAGAGAGAGAGAGAGAGAGAGAGAGCATGTCTCCACATGTATTAGCACCTTGTCTGGAACAGAGTTCCGTGATTGATTGACACGTCTTGTCTCGCCATGCGGGCGTTCTTGTGACTCTTTGATTTGTCGCCTGAGTGTTCCACCAGAGTTAGCGAAGCAGCAGGCCCCGTTTGCTTCCACTACCCCACCCCAAAATGCACACTGACACACACACACACACACACACACACACACACACACACACACACATACATACACACTTAGCTCCCTCCCATATTTGACGACCGGAAACAAAGAATTACATTTTGGGTGAGGACCAAGTGGGTTATATTGGGTTATAAAACCCAAATGAGATGTGGCTTTTAAAGTTTGCTTAGAATGCTGACTTGTTATTTCAGGCGCGGGGCCAGGAATGCGAGGCGGCGAGCGATCCAAGCGAAGCAGCAGAGCCTCCGCTCCACCGCCGCCCAGCGCTGTCGCCCGCCAAAACCGCGCTCCACATCTCCTAATCGCCAAATCGTATTAGGAAGAAAAACCAGCGCCGGCCTTTCTGGCTTTAATTAGTTCTTGTTTTGAATGTTTATGATTCTTTTAAATGACTCCCTCGGTGGACGCCAATCCCTTCACCCTCCTCCCTCTCGTCCTTCCGTTTTTTTGTGTGTGTTTAATCATGGGAAAAAGTGTGTTTCAGGGGGGAAAAAAGAAGTCCTGCTGATGGTTCTGCCACTCCACTCTGCTGCTCTGCGATTCTCATCTCCGACGTCCTCTTTCATTCTCGCAGTTAGCTGATGTGCTCATCGAGCTTGTGCCCTGAACAAAGTGCTCAACAAAGACCCCCCCCCCCCACCCCCCACCCCACACACACACACACACACACACACACATACCTTACTCTGTTGTTCCACTGATATGATCGACAGTATCTCGTTAAAACGCATTAGTGGAAATCCATATGTGGGAACGCAGACCATATCAATGTTTCACATGGAGTCTGGAGAGCCAGGTCATGGTGTGCTTGCAGAGAGCAATAGAGCAAGTGGTTTTGCTGCTCAACACACCCTAGCCTGGCTTCCAGCACATCTGAGTAATGTCAGTGGGTTTATAACACCATTATTACATTTCTTAAATAGTCTAGATAGTTAAGTTAATCAGAGGCTAGCCAGTATGCATTTGTGTGTGGGTGTGTGTGTGTCTGTGTGGCGCGTGTGTGTGTGTGTGTGTGTGTCTGTGTGTGTGTGTTGGTAGATTGCGTCCATGCGAGGGAGAAGTGTAGGTTGTTTTGCTGCGGTAGAATAGCAGTTGTCTTTGTGCCTATGTGCTGAGTTGGGTTGTTGTGTTATTTGCAGTGCGGTGCATGGCGGAGGAGTGGCGTGCTGGGCTGCTCGCTGCACTGGATGATGAGGAGGCTGAGCAGCGCTCTCCCACGCCAAGCACTCAGGCCGCGCCTCTCCTCCTACTGAAGTTCAAAAGTTTCCTGTTAACTTTGATCTTTGCTCTGCTTTGTTTTGCAATCACTCTTTTTTCTTTCCCTTTTTGGCATGCATTCTCTTGTTCATACCCCCCCCCACACACACACACACACATACATACATACACGTGCAGTTGTTTATTTTTGTCTCATTTGCCTGGTGGATATGTGTATCTTATGATCTGCACACAGTATATAATTGTATTGTGGAGATGACACAGGTTTGTGGGAGGACCTTAGCCAAACACCTGCAGACCTGCTGTTCCATTTCGCTAATAAAAGAACCATTGTTTTTCAAGGTAAGACACACACACACACATACACACACACACACACACACAACACACACACACACACACACACACACACACAGACAAACAGACTGCATAACAGGTGAGTCCAGCCATCAAACAAATAGCTCACAAAATAAAGAGATGAAAGTGACCCATTTGGTTTCTGCGTCTTCATCTCCTGTAACATGTGACCTGGAATTAGCACATGAAAGAATGGCCTCTCCAAAAAAAAAAAAAAAACACAAAAAAAAAGTTTTTTCAACTAGCAAAATCAATGATGTTGATGGGAGGGATGTTTTGACAGTGTGTTTATATCCAACAAAACTGTGCACCTGAATGACCACAGGCTAGGTTGACTGAAGAGGACAGTTGTTTATTATGAGTGTTCAACAAAGAGACAGAGAGAGAGAGAGAGAGAGAGAGAGAGAGAGAGAGAGAGAGATGAATTTAGGAAAGGAGAGAGAGAGAGAATTATAGGGAAAAAACAAAGCAGGCGGCACACAGTTGCATGTGTGTATGAGAGAGAGGGAGGGAGAATGAATGTGTGTGAGTGAGTATGTGTGCCTGTATGTATGTGTGTGTGTGTATGCATGTGTGTGTGTGTGTGTTAGTCTCAGAAACATTCCACATGGTGGCTTGGTGTAGTCTGTGCTAAATGTCCTGTGTAGGGCTCTGACCGCAGCCCAGCACACGCAGCTTTGATCTGGGGTCGCCGCGGCAACCAAAACAACTGTAGCATGGCAACCGGTTCTCCCCACAATTAGCCAGAGATTGCCTTTATCAATATTTACATCCATCTTATCCGTTCATAAATAAAACACACAGATGAGAGAGGCGGAGAGAGAGAGAGGGGAAAAAAAGAAAGTATATGCTAAGGGGATACACATCAAAGACACAGGGCTTTGTCCTCTTCTGCCCTCTCACCCTCTCTCCTTCTCTCCCTCCCTCTCTCCTCATCTCTCCTTCTGTCTCTATTTCTCTCCCTCATCATCTCTATACCTCCCTCTCTCTTTCACCCCCTCCCACCCCCCTCAGCTATTGGGTTACCACAGAAGGGAATTGGGCTGGGCCGAGCAAATGAAGCTCTTTGCTCTCTGACCTCCCCCTTCCCACCTCCACACATCTGCCACTATGAGGAGAGGCTAGGTTTACTGCAACTCCTAAAACAGCCTGGCCCTCAAGAAAGTGAGGAGAGAGAGAGAGAGAGAGAGAGAGAGAGAGAGAAATAGACAGAAATAGATGCTTTAGAAATATTAATATGCCAATTCATCTTGTCCAAATTGGTATCCTTAACAGAGAAGAAGCATTGACTAAAAAGAAAAACTGCTGGAGACAGAGAATACTTACAGTTATATATTATAATCATACTTATGAAGTTATAGTGATACACAGGCACAAATCTACCTCTGTAAGGATCGTTTCCATGTTGTTATATTCTCATTAATACTATATGATATGATTCTATGATTTTTGCCAACTAGGAGCCTAGGCTACTAGTCTCTGTGTATGCTTTGCACATCACCCTCTCTCACTCAGGGCTGCATGAAAACGGTGCAAATTTTACAGTTTGTCTGCATCAAGTAACGAAACATGCACATATGTAATGACAATACATGACTAAACTTATCAAAAGTGTGGATATAATGACTGTTGAGTGCAGAAACACAACGCAACCTTGACCGAGAGACCATGGCATACGAAGCTGTATTAGCTCCTGGTTAGCAAAAATCATAGTTCTTCTTGACAGGCATCACAAACACCAAACAGGAAAAGATGGTTAGTGTGTAGACAAAAAACACCTGCACCTCACACTTCTCCATCACCTGCAGGTCTTGACAGCAATGATTACTAAAAAAAACATGTTAATTTCCATAGACTTTTTCAGCATGTACATGTGGGTGGAGTTTCCATTATGTTTTGGTAATGTCACTGGAAAAGTCTGTTTCAGACTGCCCTTGGCGTTTCCGTTACGATATCTGCCCCCTCGGCCCTCATGACCCTGAGATGAACCAGACGGAGTGGCGGAACCCACAGTCATGCCCATCCATGCCATCTGCCGCCACACACACACACACACACACACACGCACACACACACCAGAGGGACATGGATAGAGCTATGTGGACATCATGGGCTGTGCTGCACAAGTCTGGTGCCTGTCTTCCTGCCGGCCCATTTGCCTGCCTGCCTGCCTGCCCTGGCAAAAACAAATCCATGTTGGCGAGCAAACTACTGTCTGTCTACATTTTTCTTTTTTACTTTTTTGATGGTCTAAAAAGTTTGGAATACGATGGACGAGCATTTATTTTAATTTGAATCCACTATTATGGAATTTTTCCCTTTGGTCTCTTCCCTTGTTTTTTGTGGAACTATTTCGCCAGGAAAAATAAAGTCAGCATGGCAAAGATGAACCAGTATAAATATCCATGGAATACGCTTTGTACTGCGTATCCGGAGGATAATGATAGGAGCCGCTATTCTGCTCAAGATTCTTAATTATGAGGAGAAAGAAAAATTGCACTTTAACAGGTGCAAAGATCAACTTTTAATAATTCCCTCAGAATCCATCATGAGCTGAACTTCATTAATTATATGAAAGGGGCCAAACCTCCAAAATCGCCCCCCAAATTAAAAGTTAATGCTGGTCCTCGCATGTGAAATCCAATCCATCTGGGCCGGGTCGAGGGGGCCGTGGGGGTCAGATGGTTCACCTGATCCCGTGGAACACATGTGCACCCGTGATAACATCTCAGCGCTCCTCTCGGCCTTTGTGCTCCTGCTTCGGCCAAATTACCGTGCCAAACAGGATCCAGGCAACAGCAAGGTAGTACGCACAGAAACAGATTGAGAAAAGGTAAATACTTCAGTCTGTATGCATTGCTGAGTGTGTGTGTGTGTGTGTGTGTGTGTGTGTGTGTGTGTGGAGGGGAGGAGTTGTAGCCTGAAAGACTGGCGATGGTTTATACAAATACTAAAATGTTCACGTCATTAAACATCTCGCAAACCGGCACTTGAACTTGTAGTAACAGCTAAGTGTAAGCGGTTTCATGTTTCTTATCCTTGTACTTCCAATCAAACTGCTGTATATCTAAACCAAACTAAAGTCACAAGGAGTAGGCCTGCATGGTTCTATCAGCCCTGCACTTGCCCTAATCTAGCCTAGTCATAAAACCAGCCCCGTGTACTTACACTTCATTTTGTACAGAGGGTCTGGACATACGGTAGTGAGAAACAGTTTCTTGCTGTAGACAAGATTGGATCAGCCCTTAACTGATAGCATTCTAATTCAGCGTTCACAACTCCTCCCTCTGTTCAATGATTGGATGCAGTAAAAATGCTACCGGAGACAACAAGCTCAATGAGATCAAATCCAGACTAGGTCTGTAGGGAGATGATAATTAAGTGGGAGTGCACAGGAAGGCATGACCAGACTAACCCGAACCCAAACCCTACCTTGCAGCCATGGGCTGGGAACTGTGTGTGCAAATAAGCTAAAACTCCAGAGTGCTAGCTTTACTAATTAAGACATCGGACAATGCTTTCTTTTTTTTTTCTTTTTTTTTTTTAGTCCATACACAATAAATATAGGTTTCATTTTCTTTTCAACTTTTCGCTCTTTATCTGTAGGTGGACTGTAGGCTATTCACCACTGCCTTGTTGCCTTTGCTGATCGGATAGCTCCTCTAACCTACCAAACAAGATAGAGGATTTCCAGTTGTTACTGGGAGTCCAATATTTTTCAGCTTGAGGCCTTATGATATTATTTTGCCTGTCAGTGCTTTCACAGGGACAGAAATTAAGACAATGAATGGTATTAAACTAGCTGCCAGCTAATATCAGCAATACATTCATTTTGGAGCAGCCTGCTAACATCAAAGTTTGACACATCATTACAAGTGTTAGGACAGGAGTTAAAAATATGCTTGTTTACCTCAGTTAAAAAAAAGAGACTGTATGATATCAGTGTTGGATGTTACTGTATTGTAGATGTTTAGTTAAGCTAGCTCAACACAGAAGAGGTTTTAATGAAAGTCCTTCAAAACATCTAGTCATTATCCTCAGGGGCGCAGGTACAAATTTTGGGCCCTGTGAGAGAAAACATTTTTGCCCCCCCCCCCCACCCCACCCCCAAAACATTGATTTTACTATTAAATGTTCTCTAGGGCCCCCTGTCAGTGCCAGGTCCTTAGAATGATCCTAACTTTTCCTCCCCTGGCAGCGCCCCTGATTACCCTGTAACAGCAGAGAGAGGATGATTTTCATCTTCTATAATCAGTACAATTATTCAAAATCATTAATCAAAATAAGCTGTGTTAAGCATTTGATATGATGCTAGAGATTGTAGTCTTGTGAGGAGATGAAGCATTGAGGTCCAGACAGAGCTCTCAGAGTCAGGGGCTAGCGTACCCAGCCCTCCTCCTGCCTGCTCCCAGCATAATACACAATCAGGGCCGCAAAGAGCCTCTCTCGCCACTGCAATCACTGTTCTCACAAGAGCGCTGATACAGCTCAGCTCCCTCCTTCTCCCTCATCCCACGCTCTCCATCTCGTTTTCGTCGTCATCTCGTCGTTCATCGATGCTCTCTCGTTCTCAGCTTCACCCTCACTTCCTGACTCTCTTGGGTCCCTCCTACTTCACACCATCACTCTTTCATTGACTCACTCTTTCACTCACACTGTCGGACATAGTCACTGTCTTTTGGATGTTTTTTGTGGTATAATTGTGTGTGGAAGAAAATGATTTCTCCTTGTACTCTGTCTTTCATAGTTTCCTGTCTGTTTATATCCCTTATATGTACCTGTTTGCCACTCTATTGCTCTCTGTCACTCACTCTGTCCTTCTCACATACTTATCCCATTTACCTCTCTCTCCGTTGCTCTCTCTCTCTCTTCCTCTGTGACAACAGCAGGAAGTATAGATTGAGTTCTGGCCCTCCTGTCCCGTCTGTCCGAGTGAGGCTCATCTGACCCCAGCGGGCCGGTGATTACTCTGCCATCGTCACCAGGCACCAGTAGCAGCATCAGCAGACACCACCTCCATCGTCATACCGCCCCGTTGCCAGGCAACCCACCCCATGCTCTGAGGTCAAATGGACACAACTACTGTTTTTCCACTTTCACTGGGGACGCTAGGAACGACAGACAGAAACAGCATACAGGTCGTGTCTGGCACACTATCAAAGACTGTAAATGCGTCATAACACAAGTCATAACAAATTATCCGACCACACCAAAAACAAAAAAGGGTCTATATCGACTGCGTGTTTGTACATGCAATGCACATCCAAAACAGAAACCCTTCCATTAGGATTTTTTTCTTCTCCAGAGACATTTTTAGAATAACCTCCTGTAACCCCTTCTTTTATGATGAGGTTTCCTCAAACAACCATTTCATGGGGCTGGCTGCGAGGAATCCCTGGAATGTATTGGACTTAATTGCGGGTTTAAAGTAATATGTGGTGCATGCCCTGTGCATTGCGGAGATAAAAGAGCTTGGCTTTCTAGCAAACAGAGCGGATCTTTCTGTTGAGATTTTTTTTTTTTTTTTTTTTTGCACGTGTTTGTTTTATTTCTGCATGGAAGGGAGCCGGATAAGGTTTCTGTGCAGGTTTGGACTAAAACAATATTTTGGAGCAGCTTGTTCCTTGGAGAATCAATATTTTAGAACGGGACGTCCTACTGAAAGCTGCCAAGGGGTGAACGGAGTCTAATGTGATTAGAGGGAACAGTCGCATTGAGTTAAAACCCTGCTCTCTCCTCAGCCCTGGCTCTTGCAGAGGCTGGAGAAAAAGCCTGACAGGACAAATTGAAAACAGAGTCAGGCAGTTAGTCATAGCTGTACGGTTGCTCTCTTTCTTTCTCTCAGCTTTTTTCTTCTTATCTCCTCACCCTCTTTCCTTTCTTTCTTTCTTTCTTTCTTTCTTGACTTCTTTGTTTCTTTCATTCTACTCTGGGGTTCTCTTGATGCCCAAGGACAGGGCTTGTTTGTTGATTTATCCTTAAGAGAGGCCGTATGAACTAACGTGACCTCACCTTGACAATCGGACTGACCTGCGGGAAACAAAGTCACACAAGAGCAAAAAGGTGGCATGCTACTCACTCCGAGCTGAGGACAGGAAAAGTGGAAGGAAGTTGGTGTTGCACTTCATTCCATGCCTACAACAGACTATAGGCTACAGCTTTAGCAAGTGTAGCAAACAGGCATGTGTGTGTGTGTGTGTGTGTGTGTGTGTGCGTGCATGTGTGTTGGCTTGAGGTTTTAGCACCTGCTTTCAATACATCATATCACTGGCCATGGCAGTGTTGCACTGGGTGGAGGGGCAGAGGTGCACTACTGCACACACGGCCATATCATGGTACAGCCACTGAGTCATGTAGCTTTCACCACAAGAAGAGAAATGACCAAGAACCAAATGGCAAATTAGTATTTAAACAACGCATTAAAATGCATTTGTAGTATTAGCATACTAGAAGCATACTTTTCTGCTGATATGCATGCTGAGAGTTAAAAAAAAAAAAAAGCAAATCATCACTGAAGTTGGCATCATGAGCAAACTGTGGTGGCAGCGGTGCTTTGGTCATTCATCAGGGGCCCACGAGCATCCTGTTTTGGGCTGCATAAATCATCACACATCCTGCCATACTAATCGGATCAGATCAGTTGAGCGCTGTGGCCTGCTTTTGGCCCCACTCACCGGCCCCTCGCTCCCCCAACAACCCACGTCTGCACATCAGGAGGCCCGAGGCTCCACTGATGGAAATCTGGCTGGATGGTAATGAAAATTTGCTGCTGGGCTCCAACCTGGGCCTTAGAACCTAATCTCTGAGCAGAGTCTGTGCAACCAGACAAAAATCATAAACCAATAAAATCACTGCCATCACTTCATCGTCATCATCATTGCGATCTGCTCTCTTTCACTTTCATCATCAGCACCACATGTTTTTTCTTCTCATGGCAATCATGACATACATTTTAAAACAGGTGTTTGTCTCATACATTACTGAATCTCCTGCACTAAAGACACCCTTTGCTGAATCATCCTCTAGTTAGGTACAAATCAAGTACATGTAAAACAGACTACAGTTCATCTTTAGACGGTTCCTGTAATAAGCATCTGGGATTTGTAGTTTTATGACCCTTTAATGCATGCCAGTATATCAGAGGAGTATAATTGCTCAGCAGGGCTTTCAGGAAGTCCATTAGCATTCAGCGAAATGGCTAGTCCCTATATGCCTCAGTGGGGAGCAGCATAATATTCACTTCACAATGATCTATCAAATCAGTTTCATTAATCAGTGATCGTTTATTGTATGACAGTACATTAGGAGTGTGTGTGTGTGTGTGTGTTTAAAGCAGAAACATCATCATCCCATTATGGCGCAGTATAGTGTGACATAATTTTCCTCAGCATGTCAGGTTCATATTGTGGCCAGAGTGGGCCTCTTCGGCTCAGAAATGCAACACCAGATCTGCATGGGAGTGTGGTGGAGAGACTCAAGGGAAAGTGTATGTGGGAGTGTATTCTGTACTCTGTACTGTGTGTGTGTGTGTGTGTATGCGTGTTTGTGTGTGTGTGTGTGTGTGTAAGTGAGGGAGGGAGGGAGCTGGTAAGGAGTGGAGCCCATCTATCAGGAGGTGTGAGAGGCTCAGTGGGAGCAAGGCTAATTAATGACGGTTGTCTAATGGCTGAGTTAGAGCCCTACTCTAGAGCCCTGCCCAGACCGCACAGCCAAGGGGCTTAACTCAAGGCCTCACACAAGGGCTGGCTGGCTGGCTGGCTGGCTCACTCACCCGCTTGTTTGTCTGTGTGCTAGTTTGTTTTCTTTCTTTCATTCTGTTTTACTCTCTGCTGCTGCAGGATGAAGGTCAAGGCAGACAATAACTGTCTTCCATCTCTGATTTTGTCTCTCTCAATTTTTCAGCTAGTCCAGACTGTCTCTGAAGGAGGGGGAGCGAGGGTTGAAGGCTCCACATCATGGATGTTGTCCTCCTCCTCCTCCCTTGTCTCTACCTCTCCTTCCATCCCACTTCTCTTCTCTTTCACTCCCTTTTTCATCCTTCCATCTTTGTGTCTCTCTGTATTTTCTCACTATCTCTTCATTTGTTTATTTCTGTCACTCAGTCTGTCCATTTTTCTCCTTCTCCTTGAGACAGGTGGGACTGCACAATCAGTGCACATAAAATCTGGAGTCCACTTTCTCTCTATTACTGATAGCATCAGTCATTTTCAAGGAAATGGTGCATAGACAAGGATATGATGTCAGTTGTTGATGATGGTAACCTAACCCTTTTTAGGTGATATGTGTTCTGACACAGTAGTGTTGGTGTGGTTGTGGTGTGGAGTTATATATCCTTTATATGGTGTTCTAAATCCATTTGCTGATTTGATAACGTCTCAGTTTTTTTTCCCCTTGTAGGTCACTGCCTCTGCCTCTATCTCAATTCAGTTCAATTCAAGTGAGCTTTATTGGCACAACAAATAGTTCACTGCATTGCCAAAGCAATACAGTATAATGATAACACATGTATCCACAACATTTATACATACAAACAAAATGGTGTGAGTGGGACTGCGTGCGTATGTATGGGTGTGAGAGTGATGATGTGTTAGTATGTGCATGTACTATACAGCGTGTTTGTATGTGTGTGTGTGTGTGTGTGTGTGTGTGGTGTGTTCTGAAATGGTGTGGATTGGTGTACATGTGTTTATGTGTTGGTAGTGGTCCCCTCTCCTTCTCTCTCTCTCTCTCTCTCTCTCTATCTCTCTCTCTTTATATTTCTTACTCTGATGTTTTCCTAATTTCCCCTTCCAACTGTTTTTCATCGTTTCCCTCACGAGACACCGCCACCGCCACATCTTTCAGTAGACAGGAGGCCCTTATCTCTTCATTTGCTTCGTCACCCCCCTCAGTCTGTCACCTCTTATCTCATCCATCTGTAGCCCCCTTCATTCTTTACCACACCCCTCCCACACACACACACACACTCATGCACACACACACACACACACGCACACACTCATGCACACACACACACACACACACAGTCATCCTCCCAGTCCCCCTATCACTTTCTCTGTGTCTTATACCACAGTAGCTGAAACGCATGTGGTTGTGCTTGACTTGTACTGTGGTTCTGGTCTATGGAAAGCCTTAAAAAGGGCCGTATTTATAGGCACTGTATTGACTGTGGCACTTACAACACAGCGTCTGATAAGAGCCTTTTACAGGTTCCATATGCCGCCCCCATTTCTCAATCCGTTACGGCTACAGCCTCACTTTTTCCTCCCGGGAGCAAAAGAGGAGGGCGGTGTGTGTGTGTGTGTGTGTGTGCGTGTGCGCGTGGTGTAACCCAGCAGCATGACAACAGAGAGACAAACATGTGTGTGTATCTGTCAAGGACAATTTTGTCTCGGTTGCTTTGCTGCAGCTCCCCTGCACACCCACACCCACGCCAGACGCTTTGATTCCCAGCAAGAGGGAGAGAGAGCATCAAGGGGGCAGTGACATTCAAAAGGGGAAATGTGCATGTGTAATGTGTGTTAGCGTGTGTGTGTGTGTGTGTTTGTGTGTAGGTGTGTGTGTATTTATTTATAATGTGTGTGTGTGTGTGTGCGTGTGTGTGTGTGTGTGTGAATGTCTCTGTCACCCGTGCATGCCAGGGAGGGTGGCGAAGGCGCGTTGAGTGGAAAATTACAGGCCAGGAGATGGGAAAATGACAGAGATGGGAGCAAGATCTCTTTCAGAGGAGAGGAGAGGAGAGAGGAGAGGAGAGGAGAGGAGAGGAGAGGGGATAAATGGAGAGGTGGGAGAGGCATACAAGGAAGAGAAGTTGAGAACAGAAGAGAGGAGCAATCAGCTGAGGGAAACGGAGGAGAGACGAGAGGAGATTAGAAGAGACCAGAGGAGAAGAGAGGAGAGCAGAGGAGAGGAGATTCCCTGCTGGTCACAGGGATGCTCTTGTCACCATCAATCCCACATGCTTTTGGTGCCTGGCATGAAGGCCCGTGAGAGTACGGCTTGAGCAGTGCATGTGACAGAAGCCTGCACTCACACACACACACACACACACACACACATATTTATATACAAACAGAGAAAGAGAAAGAATCCAAACGCAGTAGAAAATACATTTACACAATGACCTAGAGAGACCTGCAAGGACACACACATACATACACACACACACACACACACACACACACACACACACTTTGCAAGAGCGGGTGCAAAGAGGAGCACCACCGAACCAAGGGGATACATAACACTTTGATAACATCTAATAACAATCCTTCATGACAAATTACTCATAAATCCTAATCACATACGCACTTGAGCAGTCAGGTCACATTCGAGGGCAACCATTCCTCTCAATTACTTTGTAAACAGTCTTCAAAAAGAATCTTCTCTTATCTAAATCGAATCTGTCATGAGACTTACTTCCATGGATGTACGAACTTTGTGAGCAATAAGATCTTATTGAAAGGCAACGTATAGCCCCGGCTAACATGAAACAGTCTTCAAAACAGCCATCATAAACTCAGAAACATATCAGGAAGCAGCCGCTAGGGCTGGCCTGTGGATGTGCTTCTCATGGAAAGCTAATATAGTTGCCAGACCAGTCTACTGATTCCAGATCAGGACGGTCTCAGACATTACTTTAACTGATAGAACACATGGCTTTTTGTACATGAGAACTCACACATTATGAGTTGACAATATGTTTGTGTCACAACCAATAATCATAGCAACTGGCATTTTGATTGCTGTTGTGAACTGAAGTCTACTTCAGTATTCTAGAACTGTCAGCCCCATGAGGAGTCCTTTTTGGGTTAGCGGCTGTAAGTAATCGGCTGAACATTCTAGTAATCATTCCAGCATCCCAATTTGAAACGAGACCATTAAATGCTCAACATGTTTGTGAGGCTATGACCCTGTTTAGGTCTGATTTATAAGAGGATCTCGCAACAGTACTCCTACCACCACAAAACTGGAATACCATCGTCTGTCCGACCCTGACATTTTTGGCATACCCTTTAGCCGAAGCTTCACGGCTGGCGCCCACGGTGGGGAAGACCGGGAAGAGTGAGCAAATACCCAACAGTGATTTACCTGCCACTCAGCACAGACTTACTACTGCCTGCAGCTGTCTACACCGCTTAATCCTGTTTCTGCTTCCCACCGATGGCACTGGGCACAAGCAGAGGGCACGTCTCACAGGCTAAATGAGGTGGATAAGAGAGAGGGAGGAAAAGAGAGAGAGAGAAAGAGAGAGAGAGAGGGAGGGAGAGAAGGATAGGGAAAGAAGAGAGAGAGGGACGAAGAGAGAGAGGGACGAAGAAAGAGAGAGAGATAAAGAGAGAGAGAGAGAGAAAGAGAGAGAAGCATAGAGAAAGGAGAGAGAGAGGCTAAATGAGCCGGAGGCAGACTGTTGTGGAGGGCAGCTCCGAGCCACTGGAGAAATGAATGATGTCATTAAGGGCCGCTCAAGTGTTTCAACGCAGAGGAGCCCAAAAATCCCCTCATGCACACAAAACACACAAACGGAGAAATCCCCAACTGACTGGTGTGCTGCATTCAACACACCCCGCCGCCCACTGAGTACAACAGAGGCCACACACATACACATACACACACACACACACACACATAAATGTGTAGAATACAAACACAAACAAACACAAGCTAGGAGCCAGTGAGAGCAGTGAGTGCCACTGTGTGTGGCAAATGCAGACACACACACACACACACACACACACACACACACACACAAACACACACACACACACATACTCGTGTATTGTTGTCCTCTGCCCCATTATGTTCTAGAGTACAGGCTTCTCTCCTACTTCAGTTCCACTTAATTCCCTGACAGGTGTGCCATCCAGACTTCAGCGCAGTGTATGTGTATGTGTGTGTGTGTGTGTGTGTGTGCGTGTGCCAGCCATACAACACTGCCCAACCTGGTTCTGTTCCTCCTCGCTCCTTGTCTCTACCTCTTATCCAAACCTTGCTACCAGTGTATGAATGTATTTAACAGATAAAGATATAAGGTACCCAGAAAAAAAAGCACATTATAAAAAGTCATAAACTGATTGACATTTTGATCAAGTATTTGATCCCACAGACTGGTTATCTGCCCATCGGTCACATACACTACAATCAATTACAGATACTCCTGATATTCCCTCTTTATGTGTATAAAGCCCACCTGTCCACAGAATCAGCTTTTTTCATTCCAGCCATTTCAGCACCAAGGAAAAGCTGTCAAAGGACATCGGCAAGATGCTTGAGGCATGAGAAGGTGACGACTGTTACAATTACCAACCCATACCTAACCCTCCATTTGTATCAAAATCATTGATAAAATAATGTCTATAAAAATTTTAGCTTCTTAAACGAAAATAATATCTAGGAAACCTTCCAGTCAGCGATCAGAGCTATTCATAGTACAGAATCAGCCCTAGTTAAAGTCAACAACCTCTTTACATCATCTGATAATGGATACATATCAGTATTAATCCTATTGGATCTTTAGTGCTGCCTTTGACACTATTGACCATGACATCCTACTACACAGGCTCATAGGGTCCCTGTTATTTCCCTTCTACATGCTATCCTTGGGATCTTCAACAAGGAAACCTGGCATTCTTTTCCATTCCTTCGCAGATGACACCCAGCTTCACCTTTCCATGAAGTCCAATGACTGTACGCCAATAATTAAACTTGATGTCTGCCTTGGAGACATTAAAAACCTGCATGACTAACAATTTCTTATGTTTAAACTCCAATAAAACTGAAGTTCTGATGATAGGCCCTAAACAGCTGAATGACATTTTACCTCACCACCAAAACATACTCAGTGGCCTTTCAATCTCATCTAGCCTGAGAGTTAAAGACCTCGGGGTAATCATTGACAAGGACTTCTCTCTTTATAGTCATGTAAAACATATTTCAAAAACATCCTTATTTCATATACGAAATATTGCTATGGTTAGAAAGTTCCTGTCCTTTGAGGATGCTGAAAAATTAATACATGCATTTGCTACCTCTAGGCTTGATTATTGTAATGCTCTGTTCTCTGGGTGTAGTAATACCTGTATTATAATCCTACAGCTAATAAAAAATGCTGCAGCCCGAACTCTCTTTTCTCACTTCCTTACACTGGCTCCCTGTCAAAAGTCAAGTTGATTTTAAAATACTCCTCCTAACCTATCAAACCCTTATAGGCCTTGCTCAAACATATATTAAAGACTTACTTTCTGCTCTGCTAGACTCCTAAGATCCCAAAATGCTGGACTCATTGTAATACTGAGAATAGCAAAATCTATGACAGAAGAGCTTTCTGCTACTGTGTTCCTCTGTTGTGGAACAATCTCCTACATACAACAAGTGGACACACTCATTACCTTTAAGTCTAGACTTAAAACCTTCCTGTAAATCGCTCTTTATAGTTAGGGATGGTGCATGCTGAATCATCACACTTCATGGGTCTTATTGGGGAGGATTGCCCCTGCTGTTGCCTCCAGCTCTGTGGGGCATGGTGGCCACTGACCATCCCTGCAGTGGTGTTGAGTTGCCATGCACCATACCTTAGTCATGTTGCTATAGCTTACGGGCCCCTCATGTGTCACTCCGTACACTCCCTCTCTCTCTCTCTCTCACACACACTTTACATACATATGACACATGATCTGTGAATCACCTGACTTTTGCTTCCTCTGCCCACCTACACCGCAATCATCTCTGCTGAGAGTCATCCCAGCCTCACTGTAACCTAAGGCAACAAAGTGGCCAGTCAGCGTCATTGTCAGTGTTTGAAGTCTACCTAGCCTTCACTTTATTTGTGTCCCACCGCAGTGATTCTGCTGTCTCTACATTAATCCATGTATTTATGCCTCTCTCTCTCTCTCTCCTCACCATCTGCCCCTAACTGATTTAATATGCTTTGTTTGCATGACTGTTTCATGCAAACTATTCCTAAAACATAGAACAGGAAGTACAGAATACTGATACAGAAAATATTGAAACATGAAAGAAAAATTTAAAACTAAATCATGAAGCATTTTACAGGGTCCTCAAAGCCATAGCAATGATGTTAAGTAGTGCAATATTAGGCAATCTGGGCACACAGCATCTATAGCAGTGAGTCCAGTTTCTTTACCCTGAGCCAGTGTGGCATCAAAATGAGTTTGAAGCTGTTATGGAGCTAAAAGAACTACACTGTGTTGCTTTAATAAAAAACCAATGCAACTCTCCCTTTCCCTCCCTCATGTATGAGTCCCTGGCCTCTCTGTTCTCACCTATCTGCCTGTCAGACTGATAATCCTCTCTCTCTCTCTCTCTCTCTCTCTCTCTCTCTCTCTCTCTCTCTCTCTCTTTCTCTGTCACGTTTTCTATCATTTTCTCTCTCTCACACACACACACACTGGGCCTGATGGCTTCATTGCCTTTTCTCTGCCTCTCCCAAAAGCCCCCTGGAGGCCAATAAGTCATCAGGCATTCGGCCCTCGCTCTGCTCCAGAGCACCTGCACCAAGCCATGTGTAAGTCTGTCTGTGTGTGTGTGTGTGTGTGTGTGTAGGTGTAGGTGTTTGTGCGTGTGCGTGCACGCAGGAAATAAGTAATTAACAGTCCTACGCGTCATTAACAGGCAACCTGGCAATTCTTACTCCCTCATCAAATGTACCTTCACAGTGTGTGTGTGTGTGTGTGTGTGTGTATGCACAAGACGTGGTGAAATCAGAGGCAGTACATTTTATAATAATCAAACACATTTCAAACAGTACAGTTTGAGATACTGCGCCAGTGAACTCAGTAGAGTCCTCCGAGAGCAGGGTGCTGTGCGTGAGATGAAATAACCACAAGCCAATCACAACAATGAAATATGCATGTGACACCATCCAGAACAGAGTGACAAGCATGCTACAGCAACGCCTGGCTCATCACTGAAGTGAGTAATAGAAAGCACTGTAAACCAAAATCATACAAAGTGATTTTGAGAGTGAAAGGAAGACAAATGTGTTCGAATGCGCTGCAGTGTTTTTGTCTGGAGTGAAAATTGTGGATGAGCATTGTTTTGTATTTTTTGTTCCCCTTTATGTTTATGTAGAGACCGATGTGCAAATAATTGTCATATAAAAAAAAAGCTTATTTTATTCCAATTCATTTCCATCCTGTTCTACTGAGAAAGAGTGAGTATGAGAGACAGAGACACAGATTCTCACTGGCTTATATCTATGAAGATGGCCTGGAGAGAGGGCTTTGGCTGGAGATGGGGGTATCATCACCTTCATGACCAAAAGGACCAATTAGCAGCCTAGTACAGTGCCACGGGCTCCCATCCAAGCCCATGTCTGGACCAGCCAGACGGGTCGAGTCCGTGTTTGGCCACCTGGCCTGGGGGAGAGCTCCCTGCCATGTTCCATTCCTTTCCTTTTCACCTCACACTTCTCTTTAGTTATTCTTGTCTATTCTGGTCAGTGTTCAGTGCAGTTATTATTGTAACTGCATGTGATATCCATTTTGATGAGTATCATTGTGTATGTGCCATCCATGTTCCACACACAAAGGAATGAATGGATGAATGAATGAATGCATGAATTTTCTCCTCCATCTCCCTCTGTTTTTTCATTCTCCATCAACTGTCAGTTTATTGTGTTAATCTTCCCCTTTTTCTTCTTGTTATTATTACACCTCTGCTCTCTCTCTCTCTCTCTCTCTGTTTCTTTCTCTTCATTTGTTTGCCTGCACCCATATATCTCAGACGTCAGTCTGTCTGTGTTTCTCAAGGACAATTTGCTGTGCTGTAGATCTTGGCCTGACCTCCTCTTCCCCTCGCCTCTCTTCTCTCTGGGTTGCCTGGCCCATATTGACTTTACTCCCACTGCCAGTTCCTCCCTCTCTCTCTCTCTCTCCCTGTTTTTCCCTCCTTGTATCAATTTTCCATCATTCTGTCCTCCTCACTTTCCTCCCTCTTCTACCCATTCTTCTGTCTGTATTCATTGCTCTGTTATGGATTCTTTTATTTCCTTTATTCTCTTTCTCCATGTCTTCCTTTCTAGCCTTCCATCCTCTGTCTGTGCAGCAGGGAAGCAACATTATTTGCTTTACACAGGGAAAACACAGTCCTGTTAGGCAAGAGTCCCAGCAACAAGCCTAAGCACAGTGATGGATTGCTCTTCTGTAAGTGTGTGGGAGAAGCAAACATCCACCTGTTGCTACAGCTTTGTGTGTGTGTGTGTGTGTGTGTGTGTGTGTGTCTGTGTGTGTCTAAGATGAACTCTAAGATATGGTGAATTTTTTCACATTTTCTTGCAATGTAAGTAGTTGAGATAACATTCAATGAAATGCCAGCGCACGGCAAGTCAATGACCGGATGTCTGATGTTGGAAATTGGTGATGTTTGCTTCCTGGTGGGCAGATACTTTCTGCTTCAATGAATCATTACCGCTTGGTCGTCATGTATGTTACACATCGCTTGAATTCAACGCTGTTACGGCGTCCCCCTAGGGCCCGGAGGACCAGGGTGCCAACATTTGCACAACAGACTGACAAATGAGGGACAAATCCACACATCTACAGTTTTAAGGTGTAGAACTCAGATTTTTTTACTTAAGCTAGACCAGACAAGGTAAACGTCGGGAGGAACGAAGGGTTAACAAAACTGAATGGCGACACCAAATAAAAATGAGAAAAAACAAAACCCACCACCAATAGCAGGTGCTCCAAAGAGCACCCCAAATTACATCAAAGGGGGACGGTGTCACCACTTGACTAACCCTTGTGAAATGTGGCTAACAACAATTATCTAATGTATGCAAGCATGTAAACCCCAAGGCAATTCTAATTATGTATGTCTTACCCCAAACCCCCCCCCCCCCCCCCGGGACCTAAAAAAGCAGTTACCCACAAACACCACAAAACACAAAACTAAGCTAAGGGCTGGTCAGCACAACAGGACAACAAACTTGCTCGAAAATACCACATAATGAAAAACTAAGAGGTTCTAAACACAGGACAAAGAATCAACACAAACCACCAATATGGGCGCTGCCACCACCCAGGCAAGAGCGAGAACAAAGAAACAGAAGGGTTTATATAGTCAGGGCAACTGAATCCGAACTGGCTGGTTAATTAACTGGGATGAGGAGGGAAAACTGGAACCAGGTGCGCTGAGCTGCAAAGAAGGAATTGTTAAATGGAAACTTAAAGGAGACAAAACAAATCCCAACACTGAAGACAAACTGCAGGCCTGCATACACAAACAAACAGACAATAGACAGGATCATAACAAACACCATCGCTGTCAGTCCTCCCTCTGTTCGCTTATTAGCGCGTTCAGAGCCGGTGGAGACCTAAGCCTACGGGTAGATCCCTGACGCAGTGGTGAAGCTAAATGAGAAATTGAATGGAAGTACCAGGCGGCGCTAGCCTGGCTAGGTGCACAGTGTTGCTTCATGTGTCGTTTCACGCTGGTGGATACCTTCCAAGCGCTACCAGAGCAGGGGCGTCCCTGTCTGTGTTCAAGAAGCTCATGAAAACCCAACTTTTCAGAGAGCACCTCCTGTCCTAGCACTAAGCCTGTACTTCCCTACTCCCCCCATTCTGCACCTGACTCCACTGTACTCTCACCCTCTAGTGGTCTGCTTTCTAAGATGTCTTCAATGTAGCCTGATTGTTGATCCACTTCTGTAAGTCGCTTTGGATAAAATCTGCTCAATGCATAAATGTAAAGGTAAATTTAAATATACCGTGCATTGCATCATAAATTTGTTTGCTCTGATTGGCTATTTAGCTAAGCTACCAAAAAGCAGATACCACTACAGAGACCACTACAGAGATCCAGGGTTATTGTTTAGTGCCTGGATGACAGGATCTGGTGGTGTAGTCTTTCCTTTTTACCTCAATGCATAGACCTTCTTTTTCAGCTCAGTCACTCAGAACCAACAACACCAGTGTCATTTGCAACTCACTGTCAAACACGATCTTGAGTAGAAGTAGTAATAGTAGTCAAAAATGTATAACTAAATACATAAAAAGTGGTGTGAAAGCACTGCTTTGCTTACATTTTGCTTATGTCTGTGCATAGCACACATATCACATATCATGCTGGTGCAGAATGTGCATTGTAATTAGCTGGGGATCCCTGCTGCCTGAGATCAGTAGTTTTTACCATGTAGAAGGTCTTGGCCCACTCAACGGTCTCTGCTTAGTGTATTCTACTGTAATCCCATGCACCAGTTTCCCACATATGTAGTATCATCGGCACATTAACAATCAGGCTCACTCTTAGACATCTTTCTCCTACTTGAAAGATTAGAAATTTTCCTCTGTATGAAGTTTGTTTTTCTAGCAATTCTCTCCCTGGGAAAAGGCAGTCTGTGAGAGTGTGTGTGTGTGTGTGTGTGTGTGTGTGTGTATGTGTGCGCATGTGGGTGGGGGTGGTTGGGCTGGCAGGCTTGAAGAACAAAATGCTTTGAGAGGCCGGTGAGAGGCACACACATCTGGATGCGAGCTCTAAAAATAAGTCACGGAGGAACAAGCAGGGAACCTCGGTGAGCGAGCGCACAGGTTGCTGACAAAAACAATATCGGTGAGTGATTGCGCCGTCAAGACCCACAGACATTAAGAGTTCATCTGTCAACGTCCGCGCCATTTTTTTTGAAAACGGGTCGGGAAGGGTGGAAATCTGGAAGCCATTGGTTCGCAGCTGTGCGGAGCGATTGGGTCGCAGCACGGGTGGAATTCAGAACCGGGTCAGGAGTGGGGCACCCAAATAAATTTGGCAGTCAGAAAGGTCATTACTGCACAAATAATCCCATTAAAGAGAGAGGACTGCTCACCTGGGTGGGTCTGTTACCTTTAAATAATTGTAATAGCAGGAGAGACATGAGGGATTGAAACAAGCATAACACCCCCCCCCCCCCACACACACACACACACACATACACACACACACACACAGACACACACAGAGAGAGGGAGAGAGAAAGAGTGAAGCCTGACAACCTCATTTACACCTAAGCAAGGGCATTCACACATAAACACATTCACACACCCTCATAAAAGCACTCAGACACGCACAAACCCTCACATAAATATACACACACATATTCTCAAGCATAAACACTCACAGTTCTATGCAATATAAGAACACACATGAGGACACTCGCACATAAAAATACATAGAGAACAAAAAGCATGCGTGTAAAAACAAATATTGCATGCAGATGACAAATCCCACAATTGCAGAAAGACACATATTTGCACGCACACACACACACACACACACTCAAAACACACACATACATTCAAGCATGCCTGCTTTGTCATAAAAAATTAAAAAAAACACTTTTACAGACTTTGCCGCAGATGAGAAAACAAATTGGCCAATCATCTCTTTACAGAGCTATAATCTTGCACTGCTCAAAGGAGTACATACCAGAGGCAACCCTATCCTAATTCAGCCCGCCGACTGGGCATATGAAGCTTAATCCCTTTTAGATTGTGATTCCATCCAGCCCAGCAGGGAGCATCTACCCCAGGAGAGCACTGGATGAGAGAGAGAGAGAGAGAGAGAGAGAGAGAGAGAGAGAGAGAGAGAGATCATTATCTATATGGATCCAAGGCTAGTTCAAGGTCTAAGGGTGGATGCATCAGCAAGCTTGCCACTGACACTGACGAGTTTGAGTTTTAATAAGAGAATATTTTTATGTATAGTCAGGGGAAGTTTGCCCACCACTTTTTGCATGTTTGTTTGTTTTTCCTGGTGTGTATGCCCTTCAAGAGTTGAAAATAGGACTAATACAGAGTCTCTGTTTTTCTCCTATAAATACTGAGTAGGCAAGACAGAATTCACAAAAAGTTCTAATCCACTGAAAGGTTTAGGAAAGAATCAGCAAAGTCTGGGTAACAGAGAGGGGCACAACCAATTTACAATACCCATAACCTTCCTGTTGGTTAGGGGTAAGTGCACAAGTGAATGAATGTGAATTAGATTAGATTATCACTGTGGGCAGTGGGAGGATAGTGGTTAAAAAACCTGGCTAGCATGCTAATAGCCTAGAAAGTTGCGGGTTTGAATCCCGGCTGCCACTATTGTGCCCTTGAGCAAGGCTCAAGTGGCTCTAGGGGAGACTGAACCTGAACTACTGGTAGTTGAAAATGTAAGTCGCTATGGATAAAAGTATCTGCTAAATGTGTAAATGTAGATGTAGACTATCATTGTTTCGCACAATGAAGAAATGAGTCTTTCTTGTACATCCATTTCTGATAGTATGTCGATTTTACTTACCACTTAGCACCAGATTAACACTAACATCTGAGTTGTGTGCACATCTTACTATCCTGGTCTGTAGGCCTTTGCTCAAGCAGTGCAATGCCTCTGGAATGCAATGGCAGTGAAAGTTCTTATCAACACCCTCCAGGAATAAATGGTCTTGCCTCATTAGATGTGTATTGTTAGAATACATAATACTATCAGAAAATGTCCTTCAGTATCTTCAGAAAAAAACACAAAACATGCTATTTGATTTCAAGTCCATGAAAAGAGAGTGAAACAAAAACCCTGCCTAAATCACTCTTTAAACCTTTCATCCCTTGAGTCCTCTTTCTCTCTCTCTCTCTCTCTCTCTCTTTCTGTCTCACACTCTCTCTCTCGCTCTCGCTCTCACTCTCTCTCTCTCGTCCTTGAGCAGGGAGCACAGGGCTATCCTATCTGGTGTGAGTGTGGCAGGATGGCAGTGATGCTATCTCCCTGCCTCAGTGGTCTCAATGAGCTCATGTAATTTAGATTAATAAGGGCTGGGGGTGGGGGCAAGGGAGTGGTGGGCACTTTTTCCCTGCTTGGAGCTCTGCCCGGTCGCTCCCACTTGCACTAGGGATGAATTAACTCTCTCTCTTTCGCTCTCTCTCTCTCTCTCTCCTTCATTCTGTCCTTCTCTGCAACTTCCTTTTCTGCTTGCACACTCTTTCTCTCTTTCAGTCTAGTCTGCCTTACCATCTCCTCCTCTGCTCCCTGCTCACTCTTTCCTGTCCCTTCTCTCTCTTTCACTTCTCTCTACCTCTCTCTCATCTCTTTATGATTCCTCACTCCTCTCTCTCTCTCTCTCTCTCTCTCTCTCTCTCTCTCCCTCTCTATCCAACTCTCCCCCTCTCTTTATTTCTGTGCTTTGCATCTGAATAGCCTCATTCCCACTCCCATTACCCAAACCCTTACCCAAATGCCCCCTCTCTCTTCCCCTCACTCTTTTTCCTCTCTCTCTCTTTCTCTCTCTCTCTCTCTCCTCGACCCTCTTTTCAGTCCCTGCTGTGGTGGCAGTGTAGAGTGAATGAGCATGAGCTGCAACACATCCTATTCTCTCCTTTTACTCTTTCCTTTTCTCTCTCTCTCTCTCTCTCTCTCTCTCTCTCCAGTTCACTCTCCCTCTCTCTTCCTCTCGCTTTTAAAAGCAGACTAGCTGTGGAAGCAATGAGTGGGAAGAGCCTTTGAAGAGAGGTGACACATTGCAAATGGCCCCAAAACCACACAGGCACAGAAACAGACACACATACACACACTCTCTCTCTCTCTCGCTCTCTCTCTAACACATGCACACACACACACACACGCACACACACACACACACACACACACACACGTTCTGGTCCCAGCTTGACAAATGACCATTATGGTGGTGTCACACTAATAAAGATCAAGGGAGGATCACAGCGATGAGGGGTGCATGGACACACGCACACACACACACACACACACATACACACAAACACGCACACACACACTAACATAACAAGTAAGGACAAAATGGTTAGCTCCCACTCTCATTAAATACATTTCAAAATGTTTCAATAGCTTTGAATGCCAGGATATCTGTCTACTGTTTTTAAAATGTTGAATGTGGCCTCAGTCCACACTCTCATGCTAACGCTTTTACCGTGTGCAAAATATTTTGGCATGTGCAATAAATGTCTTTCTTTTTGCTTCACAGCAGAGCAATCCATTTGTCTGTCACAATTTGCTAAAACATTTTGTGAAGTTCCTCTGCGTATCCAGCGGTCAGAGGTTTTTTCCATATCTCAATGCACGCTCACGATCCCAGTGCCTGCTCCTGATTTCCTAAGACCTGGCTGAGGAGTGCCTCGTTTTGGGGTGTCTGGGGTCCCAGGGACTCCACCCGCAGCCAGAGAACACTTAATAAAGGCCTGATTAGCGGTTTCTACTCTTTAACACTCATATACGCCAGACAACCAGCTATTTGGAAACTGATGATTGTTGGCGTAGAGTGTGCTAGCTAGGCTATTTGTTTTACTGAGTGTATGTGCTTTTCACTTGGAAGACACCATTTTTTGCTGGCTCTGAAATATGGAGGTTGTCAAGAACATGGCAAAACAAAACAAAAAGTTAAGAAATAAGGATGTGTTAGAGAGGCGAATAAGAAAGAAAGAAAAGAAAGAAAGAAAGAAAGAAAACATGGCACGAAGAGAACAGAGCAAATAAAAGGAAGAAGAGAAAAAGAGGTTGTAGGAAGAGAGAGATGGAAGGATTCTCAGTATTCAGCATTCCACAGTCCGTTCTGATTTCTGAGTCTGTAAATAATGCATATCTGTGCACGGCCACATGACCACGGCGATGGCTCAGGAGCCCCTCCGGGGAGTGCACCAATGAAAAGGGAGATTTATTTTCCGGCAGGAAAACACACAGACACACACACACACACAGACACAGACCACACAAAGACGCACGCACACATGCACAGACATAGACATACACACACACACACACACACACTCACACACACACATACACACACAGGGGAACAAACTTGGCTCCAGAACTAGAGGCCCGGGTGCGAGGAAGCCAGAAACACAGAGATAAGATCTCCTGCGGTGGGATAGAGGGACTACACGCACACACACTTGCTCACACACCTACACATGCACTCTCTTTCTCTCTCTCAGACACCCACACTCAAATGAACTGAGAGGAGCACAGGTTGGACCCCCTCAAAGACACATACAAACAAAAAGGTCGGAGGTCAGCGCTCACTGTGTGTTTTAGTAACCAAGCAAGGTACAATCCTTAAACACGTCTGTGTGAATGTGTGTGTAACTGTACATGAGTGTGTGAGAGTGTGTGTTCCTGTGGAAAAAAGTGCATTAAGCCCCTCTTTTCACAAATGCACTTAGACAGAGTATTTGAATTCCCAGACTCTTTATTCAAATCAGTGTTTCCTTGAATACTTGAATGTATTTTACATATGAATTTTCTACCTCCTGCAGGCCAGCAAAGTAACCCAAAACAGATGATGAATGTAAAGGCGCAATAGGAGAGGAGCAGTCAAAAAATGTGTCTTGTTTTATGTGGCATGTCTGTGGGTGTGTGTGAAACAGAGAAGGAAAGAGAGATGGGGAGAAAATAAAAGAGTGTGTGTGTGTGTGTGTGTGTGTGTGTGTGTGTGAGAGAGAGAGGAGAGAGAGAGAGAGAGAGAGAGAGAGAGAAAGTGAGTGGGGGAAGAACTTCTGAGAGAAAGCAATAGAGTTCCTCCAGAGGCTGCTAAAAACAACACCTCAGGTGGTGTGTGAAGCCGTTGCTCGAAGGATTTGGTGGTCTCAACAGAAGCTTAGTGAATAGGAGCAAGGGATGGGCCATGTTCCTGACTGGTCTCTCATACCTTTGGAACCTCGCACCCCCACCCCCCCACACACACACACACACCCACCACCATCCCTACCCAACCCTGCCGGCTGAGAGAGCTCAGTTTTGTTTCTAGCAGAAAGAGCAGCACCATCACCACCACTTCTCAGTTCAATTTCCTCCTTTGCGCCTGCTTCAGCTGCTTCTACTGCTGCGTGCTTTCAACACCCCCACCCTTCAGCCCTGTTTTCAAGAACTCTTTTCACTGCTTGCCTCTTCACCATCACCAAGTCCTCTCCTCTCAGGCTCTCTACCTCCCTACCACACTCTCCCTCTCTCTCTCTCTCACACCCTCTCGGCATCTCTTTGTCCTCCTTGCTCTCTCTTTTCTCTCTACACCTCTCCCACTCTATTGCTCTCTCTCTCTCTCTCTCTCTCTCCTCTCTCTCTCTCTCTCTCAGGCATGTGAGTGGCGAGATGCTTGAGTTGTATAATGATGGGAATCCTTCAGGCCTGTTCTGGGGCCACAAAAGTCCCTCTTCGTGAGCTAATGTCCTCCCTCCAAAACCCTCTCACCATCTACCCGCCTCCCCCATTCAAACACACTCACACACACACACACACACACATGCACACACACATACACAAACACACTACCCCTCTCCATCCTGGCTCAGCCCCAGCTACCTATAGCTAAGCCCTGACTGGGTCCACCTCTGGGTCCACACTCCACACACAGTCTGGAGCGTGAGCCCAGTGCTTTGCCCCTTGTGAATAGGCTGAGAGAACAAATATTTCCTTACACCCAGGAGAACAGGGGAGAGGAGTGGGGTGAAGAGGAGAGGAGAAGGGGAGGGGGAGTGAGGAGAGGAAAGAGGTGGTCTCTTTGGACATGAAAGCTCAATGCTGTTGAGAATCTGCTGACCTGAGCAACCACTTCTGGTACTCCAGTAAGAGCAGAGAGGGAGAAGGAGGGAAAGAGAGAGAGAGAGAGAGATAGGAAAAGAGGCAGAAACAGAGGGTGATAGAAAGACATAGAGAGAGCCAGCAAAAATGAAGGGAAGAAAAAGAGAGAGATGGAGGAGAAATGAAGAGGGAGTGTAGAAGAGAGGAAACATCCTGCAAAGAGCTTCAGAGGCAGAAGCTTTGGGAGAACAGAAAAGTATACACTCATCTATTTTTCATGGCCATACATATGAAATATTAAGTGTATGTATCTAACATATAATCACACAAAACCACTGGGACTTGGCCCAGCTTCCACTCTGGAGATCCTCCTCCTCGACCTCAGAGAAATACTACAAAACACCCACTAGTTTCTCCTTAATGCTAATCAAACACCATCATCCACTGCTCCCCTTATCGCTAGTATGGCTACATTAGCCTATGTATTAGCCTGTTATTTGTTCCTGATAGCACATTTCAGGTAGCCCTGTCTAACTAAGCATAACAAAGTGCCATTCTACAGTGTAATCTTCAGTTCACTGTTCCAAATCCATTAGTTATGAACACAGTACTAAATCAGCTCTGGGGTGCTAACTTGAGTCAGTTAGTAATGGTCTACTCAGTGTGCTAACAGTAGTTGTGAATGATAACTGGTGATAACATAACATAACCGATGTGCTAGAATAAATCCATCGAGCTGTCCCCATAGCCATGACTTTTCACCACCTGATTAGAGAAAGGCAGTACATCCAGACCTGTACTTCAGGAACTCAGTGGTCTTCAAATCCAAGTCACCAACCTGCGCATGGACCAGACCTGTCTGTTTTGTTTGTGTCTTGTCTTTGTCTTTATGTGAAGCATTCTGAGTGTCCATTTTTGTCAGAAAATGTGCTATACAAATAAATGCTCACTTTTTACTAACGTTGGCTGGTTTAATAATGCAAGAATATTGACCATCTTAAGGTCTTGGTTATTGTGGTCATCAGTCTTGTGGCATTTGTAGGTCAAGTGAATGAATCTTCATATTCTGATGTCAGAATGATATGCCATGAAAACAGATGCTGGTGCAGATAGCATAGCATTTGCCACTGAAATAAAAGTGTAATCAGCCTATTACTGCCAATCTGCACTGGTCTCTTCTGGTCCAGCACTTTCAAGTGAAATTGTGCCTATTTTTGCTAAGATTGCAGGTTAGGTATGTCTGCTAGCTATAGCCAATCAATTAGGGTGTCCCTCATCCTATCATTGACATATTGTCAATGTTTGAGAGGGAAACAGCAGTCCACTCTCATACTCCAAATGGCAGCATGTAATGTGGTTTAATCACTCTTTCTGAGTGAAACAAAGAAGGTATGAAAAAAGAGAGAAAGAAAGAAAGAAAGAAAGAAAGAAAGAAAAGCCTATTTGTTAGTCAAATCCATAACCCACCCTGACTGCCATGAATGGGAAACATCCCATAATAAGTCATTATGGTGAAACGGCTTCTTAGCTGGAGAGGCCTTTGTTTCCTCCCCCCTCTGCTGATGGCTAGGCCTAGGCCTCAACGGACCAGGGGGTGATTGTGCTTCGGGAAGACAGTGAGGGGATGGAGGAGGGGGGAGAGAGAGGGAACAGCCTATATGTCTGTGTAAATGAGACAGATAAATAGCAATAGAGTGTGTGTGTGAGAGGGAGAGAGAGAGAGAGAGAAGGGGGTGGGAGCATGTATGTGTGTGAAAGATGGTGGTGTGTGTGTGTGTGTGTGTGTGTGTGTGGTGTGTGTGTGTGTGTGTGGTGGTAGTGGTAGTGGTGGTGGTGGAGAGTGGCAATTGAAGAGCCAGAGATGATTAAAGACCCTGGCAGCCAGTGCTGGGCTCAGTGTATTAATTGTCGCTTTATTTGCCCAGTGCATTAAGTGCCAGTGCACTAAGAGCTCTGTTAAATTAGCGTGGGGGTGGTGGGGGTGGTTGGGATGGGTTTGTGTGTATGTGTGTGTGTGTGTGTGTGTGTGTGTGTGTGCGAGAGAGAGAGTGGGTGGGGGGTGTCAGATAGCTAGCAGAAGCACAGGGGAAAGAGAAAGTGAAAGAATTCAGAAACAGAAATAAGGATACAGAGTCTGTGTGAGAGAGAGAATGACAGAGAGGAAAACAGTAGAGAGGGAAAAAGGAAGAAGCACAGAAAAAGAAAAGAAAGAGATGGATAGACCAATAGAGGACAAAAATGAAGAGATAGGAAGGATGAATACAGAGAGAGACCTACATGAAAATGTTTGCTGAGTACAAAATATTTGGTGACCTCCATGACCCTTCCATTACTCTGGGACAGTTAAGAATCATATGTTTTCGAAAAGACTTTTCCATACAGGTAGGAACAGAGGGATAAGGACATCAGAAAAAAAGAGATAGAGCCCACTCAAAGGGTCTAGCACTCCTCACTTGTGCTCCTCCCCTCTTTCTAGCGCTCCTCACCTGAGCTCCTCCTCCTCTCTCTATTACTCCTCACCTGTGCTCCTTCTCCTCTTTCTAGCTCATCTATGCCTCTCCTACTCTCTCTCACTCCTCACCTGCTCTCCTCCTCTCTCTCTCACTCCTCACCTGTTCTCCTCCTCTCTTTATCACTCTCCCTCTGTTCTTCTCCTCCTCTCTCTCACTCCTCACCTGTGCTCCTTCTCCTCTCTCTAGCTCTTCTCACCTGTTCTCACCTCCTCTCTTTCACTCCCCCCCCCCCCCCCCCCCCCCCCCCTCTCCTCCTCACCTGTTCTCCTCCTCCTCTCTCCTCCCTCCTCTCTCTCTCTCACTCCTCACCTGTTCTCCTCCTCCTCTCTCTCACTCCTCACCTGCTCTCCCCCTCCTCTCTCTATCACTCCTCACCTGTGCTCCACCCCCTCTCTCTAGTGCTCCTCACCTTTGCTCCTCCCCTCTCTCTTGCACCCCTCTTAGCTCCTTGCTCCACATCTCTCCTCTAGTTCTCTCACCACTGTTCCTCTCCTCTCCCCTAATCATCTCATCTGTCCCCTGACACTGGCCTCCCTGCAGGCGATCTCCATGAATCAGGACCAGACGAGACCGCACTGCGCCAGCTCTGCCCCTTCCATCTCTCCCGCCATCAGGCATTTTAATAGGATGGGCATGAGCCAGCAGTGGAATAAATGTCATTTTGAACTGTGTTACTCACCAGACTGCTGACTCTGTGTGTGTGTGTGTGTGTGTGTGTGTGTGTGTGTACTTATGACTTTCTACTTCAGTAGATACTCTGTGATGAATCATGTTCTGTTTATCTGAAAAAGTAAAGCTAAACTGAAAAGCAAGGGGAACAAGCCTTCCTGCAGTAGAGAGTGTGTAATGAGTGGGGGTATCTCAATAGAGGTCACCACCACTTCACTACACACACACACATACACACACGCACACACACCATTTCTGACCACCCACCTCACTGCTACTGGAGTTTTAGTGTCACCATGCAACACACATTCACATACACACACACACACACACACACACACACATACACAAACACTCCCCTGAGCCCCCCTGTCCAGCCTTTATCCTAGTCCTACCCACCCCAGACAGGCTAATGCCCCCTAATAACAGGGCTGTTATTCTGGTAATTGGAAAAGGAAGTCGGCTGCTTACACGCGCAAAGGAAACTCAGTGGAGGGGGCCAGGACAGAGAGTCATTACTGTGTGTGTGTGCGCGCGCGTGTGTGTGTGTGTGTGTGTGTGTGTGTGGGTGGGGGGGGTGGGGGGGGGGGTGTCCCATACGTCTCTCAGGAAGGGGTCACTTATGGATGGCAGTGCCACAAGTGGGAGGTGAGTGTGTGTGTGTGTGTGTGTGTTGTTTGGTGGGGGGGGGGGGGGGGTTTGAAGGGTTGCATAGGAGCACTGGCACATGGCCCCTCTGTTTGCCAAGCAGTTCCTTCCTTATGTTGTGTTTGATCCTGACGTGACGTAAATTCCTGGAGATTATGGTGCAGGAATTAGGTCTAACTCTTTCCCGCGCACGTGTGGAGAAACCCCAGAGGCCCACAGTGAGCACTGGCCAAAAACACTGGTCACATTTCAGCATTTCTCTGGTTCACCACAGCTTCTACTGTCTGTCAGTGTTTGATATTAAAATCAACGCAGGCAGTAGAGTAGTCACTACAAAATGCCTTATTTACAACAGCTGGAGTCGAGTCAGTGGAAGGAAGAGAGATATTTTCCAAATCACTTGCCATAACCGTAATCTCCCCGATGTCTTACGATAACATGGAAACCAAAACAAGCGTTTACTCCTTAACTAAATTTTCTCCTTAATTACACTGCTGATGAGACGCAGCATTTCTGACTCACATCACTCACAAACTGAGTCGTTTTCCTGCTCAATCATTCTCACTGAGCTCCCTCTCTCCTTCATGACTGGAGTTTGAGTTTAATGAATCTCAGTGCAAACCTCACATGTCCAACACTACACAACAACACTACACCTCACAGTCGAATCATGAAGGATTCATGAATCATGTTGCATGAAACTCCACCTTGTTCCTTCAGCTTTGATTGGTACATCCCAGGAGAGGAGAGGAAAAGACAGGGGAAATAGGCAGAGGGGGCAGACAGGTCAAGAGGAATGCAAACTTTTGTATCTGTGTGTGTGTGTGTGTGTGTGTGTGTGTGTGTGTGTGTGTGTGTGTGTGTGTGTGTGTGTGTGTATGCGTGTGTGTGTGTGTGTGTGTGTGTGTGTACACTTTAAATATGACATCTGTTGCATGTGTGTATGTTCACTGCAGTGCTTTTTTCAATGCTGTTACACACTCATGCCAATAAAGCTGGTTTGAGTTTGAATTTGAGGCGAATGGAGAAGCCCAGTGGAACTTTATGGGCGTGTCAGAAGTGAGGTCTACACTCAGTCAGCCCTGGGATTGATGGGGCAGTACAGCAGAACTGTTCCTCTGCCTGTTCCTCTGCACGTGTCAGCCATTACTGGACTGTGTCTGCCTTGACTCACTGCACCCTGGTTATGGAGGCCATTAGACCCCCGCGTCTCACTTCTCTTCCTTATACTCTCTTTGCTATAGGATGGTGATGGTAAGACACCCTGGGTCTTTTGCTTTCTCCCTCTCATTTACTTTCTCTCTTCCTCACTTCTCCATCTCCTTTCATTTATTTCTGTAGACTATCCCCATAAGCTCCTTACTGTCTTCCAGTCATCATAGTCATGACAGTGTTCTCTCTATTACTACTGTTCTTCTTTCTCTATATATTTATTTCTTCCATTTGCTCTCTGTTGTCCTCCTCTTTCCCCCCTCCCTTCCTTCCTTCCTTCCTCCCTCCCTCCCTCCCTCTCTTTCTCTCTCTCTCTCTATCTCCTTCAGTCCCCCAGTGCCTCCTGTTGGTGAGAGAGAGGCCCCTGGACAGCCGCTTTTGTCGAACACACTCTCCAATTAACCACCGCACCAGGACCTCCAGCTGACCCCACAATAATCCACCACATGTCACCACATAACCTCCTGGCCACTATAAAAACCCCAACTCCCATAAGCCTCCTCTCACCCTGGTCCATGTCAACTGCATGTGAGTGGGGTAGTGGAGATCATACTTGTTGAGAGAAAAACAGTTAAGCTCTGAGTCAGAAGCAAATATTTCAACTGACTCTGACAGCTTGACTTTGTCTGGGCAATGTAAAGATTTGGTAAAATGCAAATAAAATATTTCAAGAGATATTTAAAAAGTGAACAGGGTGCAGAAGTTTCAGAAAGTACCTGTGCTGAAATTATTTCAAGCATACTAATGCAACCTTTCATAATGTCTCCACATTAATATGCTTGAGAGGGAGCTTGCAGTGAAAATGGCTATATTCCCCTAAATCCATGCAAAGCCTTGGTTATATAAAGAGCAGACACACAAATCTCTCTCACACACCCACAAGAATAAGCTCTTCCTTCTTTTTTTCTTACTTTCTTTCTTTCTTCCTTTCTGTTTCTCTATCTCTCTCATTCTCTCATCCTCTCTCTATCCCTTGCTCACTTGTACTTAACGGTGAAGCTTGCCAAGAACAAATGGTATCTGCCTCTATCTGAGTGCTGTCATCACCTGTCTCTCTGTGTTGGAATTCTACTGGGGTCAGAGGTCAGGCCAATGCGCTCACAGTCAAACGACTGGGGGAGGAGGAGGCAGTTTAGTGTGGTGCTGCTGGGATTACTGGAGGGGAGTTGTCATAAAAGTGCCATCAGCTTATACAATGAGGAGGAAGAAGAGGAAGACAAAAAAAGGAAAAGAAGAAAGAAAAACAGCTGAATGGATAAAAAAGACTCTTAGAGCGCTTAGAGTGCAGCTGCATCAGAGAGGAGAGGAGAGGAGCGGAGAGGAGAGAAGAGGAGAGAGAATGAGAGGGCCAGGTCAATGCCAGAGCAGGCTTATGTTCACGCATGTGGGGGTGGGGGGGTTGTATACACCTCATGCACACACACATACACACACAGAGAGACACACTCACACACATAATACACATGCACAAAACACACACTCACATACACACACAAATTGCACCGTGGGGACAAAACTCTTTGGAATTGAATTGGATATACATGCAACACACAACACATGCTCATATTCACACAACCATTCACACTCTTGCACATGCTTGCATATGTATAAATGAACACAAAGACAGATGAGCACTTGCCTATGCACATTCACACACACCTACACAAAAACATTCACCCTAGGAGAGTTTTTATATATTCCAGAGCCACTACAATGAGATTGTAATGACAAGGCAGCACTGAAGGAATTGTTTGTTTTAAAAAGGCAATACAATGAATGTATTTTAAGTGTATGTCAGTTGGTACTGAAATCTGTTCCTTTATTCATTGGTTTATTCCCTGCTTGGGATTTTGAAGTAAATCAGTCAACAGCGTGTTAAACTGAAGGAATTCAGTTTTTTTTTTCTCCTAAACGAGTAGGTGAGTGCTGACAGTGTGCATATGAGAGGGAACCTCAGACAGGAAGGACAACTGAAAGACAAGGGGACAAAGAAAATGAGTGAAAAGCAACATAGCGGTAGGAAAGGGAGGAGAGAAAACAGAGAGAGCACAGGAGGAGGAGAGAGTGTCAGAGTCTGAGGCAGAAAGAGAGAGAGAGAGATGGTGAAAGATGGAGAGAGAGATAGAAAGAG